>OZ022578.1:23883027-24370527 GCA_963669155.1 Arbacia lixula | reverse complement strand
TAACACAACTCCACACACACACACATCTGATGATGATATGAAAGCTTGGACCCACAGTGGCTTTCTAATTAGATTGTCACGTCTGTTGTTTGGCTGTGACTAACAGCTTCTGTTATCAATACGATGTATACATAATTGCGTCACGTCCACCTGGATGTTACGTTAAAGGACATGCAGATTCAAAGTCACAATCACAGTTATGGTCGTGGCAATATCAAACTCTTTACTATCCTCACAATGCATGCATCTGTCGTCAAGGAACATCTCATGAAAGGATACATACATAAACGTACTCAACACTGGTCGTCTATCGTTATTATATGTATATAATATGTGTTTAAATTACATTTGGACACTTATCTTATACAGGAAGTGGTCCAAGTACACACATTCACAATGGCTACCATATCTCTCCTCTTACCATTAACGCGAAAATGAGCTCCACTTCTCAACCAAGATAATGTCTAAATGTCAGCTTCTTTTGACTTTAAGCTTCTCTTTCAATTCTGTTTTTACAGCTTCTCTTTTAATTCTGTTTTTACAGCTTCTCTAAATTGTTGGGCCAGTTCCCTGTTTCTTCATTTTGAGAAGTCAAATCTTCGAGCCGGTTTTACACGTACTAATTTCTTTAACTTTATTTGAATGGAGTATACTACCCTGACATGATCAGAGTTGCAATCAGCACCTCGATACCCTTTTGCTTGTGTAACAGAATTACAGAATCTCCTGTTAATAATAATGAAGTCAGTTTGGTTCTTTGTCCTTTGGTCTGGACTTTTCCATGTCTATCTTCTACGAGGGTGATGTTGAAACCAAGTATTAGTAATAACCTGTCCTTTTAGTTCACACCATTCTACACATGTATCACCACGTTCGTTTCTTTTCCCAAGTCCATGGGGTCCGACTATATCTTAGTATTTTCCTTCACCAAACACAGCATTTAAATCTTCAAATACAAGTTTTATTTCTTGAGGTTTACGCTGCGTCATTGTTTTTTCTAAGTATGCATAAAACTTTTCTAAGGCTTCCTCTGAACTGGCAATAGTTGCAATTATGCTCCGGAGCATATACCTGTATGATATTTATATTGAAACGCTTAGCTTGTAATACGTGCCTTTACGGTTCTTGGATCGCAATGCATGGCGGGACGGAATTCTCGTACGCGACCGTTCAGCGATCGCTGCGGTCATATCGTTTACACGCTCATGACGCCAGGCGCTGCGAGCGCGAAGTTCAATATTATTATTTTCATGTTACAGATTTGTTATGTGGATCGGTTCCGACGTGAATACTTTCAGTAAATCTGAATCATATTTTAACGATAAGAACTTTGATTTGTATTATTGTACTTTTCATGTATTTAATTTAATTTTATTTAATTTCACACATCACATCACAACACACACATCTTTGCACTATGGGACTACCACCCGAGTCTCGACGACGTCTCGAATGTCTCTCTCTTTGCTTATTATTTTCTCAACAAACCCTTTATAAATCATTATTTAGATACAATAATACGAATCAAAAGTTCTCATCGAAAAAACACAATTCAGATTTACTGAAAATTATCACGTCGGAACCGATCAAAGTAACAAATCTGTAACATAAAAATGACATTGTAATCAATGACCGCAGCGATCACTGAACGCTCGCGTACTAGAATTCCGTCCCATAATGCCTTGCGATACAAGAACCGTAAAGGAACGTATTTAACCATAATGACACGATATGATATGATTTGATCTCACCTGGATATAATTCACCGATCACATTGTTCAGCCTATTTTTTATACTGATGTACGCCTCAATATCCGGCATCTGCAATTTGTTTGTCCTGTAATAGTCTCCTATGTCTCCCATCGTGTCACTAGATGAAAATCTGATGTTCACGTAAGAGCTGGGACCCACATAATGGCTATCTACTCAGAGTGTAGTGTTCTTCTTATCACAGGCGGCTGGTTTTCCGCGGGTGGTGCTATGCCGTGCGCAGTACCAAATTGCGTGGGATTCCCCAGCATTTATTTCTCTCTCTCTGACACACACACACACACACACACACACGCACACACACACACACACACATATATACACACACACACACACACACCTGATGTTGACGTGAAAGCTGCGACCCACAATGGCTATCTACTCAAAGTGTATTTTTTTTTCTTATTACAGGCGCGGCTGGTTTTCCCCGGGGTGCCATGCCTTGCGCAATACTAAATTGCATGGGATTCACCATCATTTAAGGTATCTAATATCTCTCTCTCTCTCCCTCTCTCCCTCTCTCTCTCTCTCTCTCTCTGACACACACACACACATTCTCCATTTTTGTCTCGCCTGAACAAAGTTCGGCAGAGACCCTATATATCCCTCATTAATATATTCCAGTGCGTTGATTGGTTCAAATGGTGTCACATGACCACAAATAGATGAACTATTTGGAGGAAGAGAGCTCAGAGGGAAGAAAAGTACTATTTCGTGACGTCAGAGGGAAAGAAAGTACTATTTCGTGACGTCATGTCAAAAATAGTCTCTTTTTCCCTCTGGACTATCGATATCCGGGCTATTTAGTGATCGGTACAATTTTCATCGATTCATCCCAGGTAAATGCGCGACACGCAAAATCTGCGCGATACATTTCTTTCCAGCAGCTTTTTAGCGTTATAGCGGAAAATCATTGGGCGCGCTGCCGGAACTCCAGCGGTGTTGCGGCCGAGGTGCAACTTGAATTTCCATTGGTTTGCTCAAGCCGCAGGAAATAACAAAACAACTGAATCGGGCTGCTGCATTCGGCCTGGGCACTACAAGGTCCATATGGTAAGGATTCAATTAATAAACAAAGAATATATTAATGAAGGATATAAAACAAATATTTCATGATCTTTATTCGGGAACTTTGTGGAATCTAATAGTACCGCACGCCCTCCACTTAACCTCGGTGCAAATAGATTCCACAAGATCCCTCATGGTCATGAAATATTTGTATAATATTTCATGACCTTGAGGGATCTTATGGAATCTATTTGCACCGAGGTTGCGGTCTCGGGAAAATAGTACCGCACGCCCTCCACTTCACCGAGGGGACCAATAGATTCCACAAAGTTCCCGAATAAAGATCATGAAATATTTGTTTTATGTCCTTCATTAATATATTCTTTGTTCATTAATTTAATCCTTACCATGGACCTCGTAGTGCCCATGCTGTAAGCTCCGAACGCAGGACCCCGATTCAGATGTTTTGTTATTTCCTGCGCGGCTTGAGCAAACCAACGGAAATTCAAGTTGCACCTCGGCCGCAACACCGCAGGAGTTCCGGCAGCGCGCCCAATGATTTTCCGCTACAACGCTAAAAAGCAGCTGGAAAGAAATGTATCGCGCAGATTTTGCGTGTCGCGCATTTACCTGGGATGAACCGATGAAAATTGTATTGATCACCGATAGCCCGGATATCGATAGTCCAGAGGGAAAGAAAAGACTATTTATGACATGACGTCACGAAATAGTGCTTTTTTCCCCTCTGACGTCACGAAATAGTACTTTTCTTCCCTCTGAGCTCCTTCCTGCAAATAGTTCATCTATTTGTGGTCGTGTGACACCCTTTCAACCAATCAACGAACTGGAATATATTAAAGAGGGATATAATAATCACCTATTTCCTATTAGTCTGTCATGCTGATGGGATTAAAGGTCATCTAGGGGTCAAATGTTTGTAAAAAAAATATTTGAAAAAAAAACTTAGCCCTGTTTATCGATTGCAAAATCAGGCGAGACTCGTGGTTCGTGAATAGCTTGACGTGAATGAGGTGGCTGCTAGCCCGGTGTTGGCTTCTTGGTCGTTGGGAGTCACTACCTTGGCCTCGTAGACGATGTTTCTTGTGGTACATTTTCCTGTGAGAGGGCAGTCATCTTTTTTCCTGCAGTTGCAGGTTTCCTACTGTGGGTTGGGATTGGTGTTTAATGCACATACACACACGCGCGCGCACACACACACACACACACACACACACACATATATATATATATATATATATATATATATATATATATATATATATATATACAGTATATATCAACACACATTCAAATGTACACATACGTATTCTCACTCATACTTCTTCTTCTTCAGCCGTTGTCGATCCACTGCTGGATGAAGGCCTCAGCATGGTCTCTCCACTTATCTCTTTCCCTTGCATATTTATACCAGTTGGCATCATGCCAGAATTGCCCTATTTCATCTCTCCATCTCTTTCTTTGTCTGCCTCTGTTTCTTTTTCCGTCAAGAGGTGTCCATTCAGTAATTTTTGTACTCCCTCTTCCATCTCTCCTTCTGGAGACATGGCCAGCCCATTTCCATTTACGTTGTTTGATTACTTTCATTATGTCCCTGACCTTGGTCTGCTCCCTTATCCATTTATTGGTTTTGCGATCTTTGTAAGTGATGTTGAGCAGACTTCGCTCCATGTTATGTTGTGCGGCGGCTAACTTT
The DNA here is from genome assembly GCA_963669155.1 of Arbacia lixula. Classification (NCBI taxonomy): domain Eukaryota; kingdom Metazoa; phylum Echinodermata; class Echinoidea; order Arbacioida; family Arbaciidae; genus Arbacia; species Arbacia lixula. The sequence goes on along the minus strand of OZ022578.1, from coordinate 24,366,035 downwards.
CTCTCCATTTTAGTTGTTAGAGACCATGTTTCTGATGCATATGTCATTGATGGGAGAATGCACTGGTCATATACTTTCTTTTTCAAACACAATGGCAGATTACCCTTCATGAAGTGGCTATATCTCCCAAATGTTTGCCAGCCTGTTTTGATCCTCCTCCTTATTTCATTGTCTTGATTTCTTTCAGTAAGTGTGAATCGTTGACCCAGGTAGATGTATTCAGATACATGTTCCAGCAACTGTGTTCCATTAATTGTGACTGGTTTGTGTTGAACTGATAAATCTGCCATTACTTTGGTCTTCTTCATATTCATTTTCAGTCCTCTTCTCCTACTTGCTACGTCTAACTCCTGTAACATACTTTCCATTTCGCTGAAGTTGTTAGCTCATACTTACACCTACGCAAATATAAAACATATCCATGAGGGCACATAACACAACTCCACACACACAACATCTGATGATGATATGAAAGCTTGGACCCACAGTGGCTTTCTAATTAGATTGTCACGTCTGTTGTTTGGCTGTGACTAACAGCTTCTGTTATCAATACGATGTATACATAATTGCGTTACGTCCACCTGGATGTTACGTTAAAGGACATGCAGGTTCAAAGTCACAATCACAGTTATGGTTGTGGCAATGTCAAACTCTTTACTATCCTCACAATGCATGCATCTGTCGTCAAGGAACATCTCATGAATGGAAACATATATATACATAAACGTACTCAACACTGGTCGTCTATCGTTATTATACATAATATATGTTTAAAATACATTTGGACACTTATCTTATACAGGAAGTGGTCCAAGTAGACAGATTCATAATGGCTACCATATCTCTCCTCTTACCATTAGCGCGAAAATGAGCTCCACTTCTCAACCAAGATAATGTGTAAATGTCAGCTTCCTTTGACTTTAAACTGTAAAAAAGAAATATTTTTCTAAAGTGTCAAAAGATCTCTTAAACACCTAGTACCTCTCTGTCTACATGCATTAGGAATATCCTACTTGTTGTAGAAGAGAGAACAGGCTCTAAACCACTCTTAGATACTAATATTCCCATACCATAGAGTTATTTCCAACACCAATGTAAGTGATCAGAAGTAACATTGGCAATTTGCCTAGGTACCGTTACACATCATACATATTATACGGCAATATTCTGGATAAATGATTTGATGCAAACTTTGGGGGCGCTCGTCGCATATGTTGAGTGTGGTTGGTAGAGTATTATGTACACGTATACTGTTTAAAAGGGACCCCATGCAGGACTGCGTAGAGTCACTGTTTATTTTTTTTTAAAGTTGTGGTACAACAAAACGGACCGTTAAATCTGGTGATGGCCAGACAGAAGCTCAACCAATGCACCTTACATGTAATTCATTTCAAGGTTGATTAAAAATCATCTTCGCAGCCATACGGCTGAATTGCGACTCGTCACAATGTAACAACATAAGATCGGCCTAAAGATATGAAATATACTGTATAAAATTATTAAAACACCTGTCTTCTGGAAGTTTATTGAATTATGTAATACTAAAGTGAACGTTGTTCTACAATTTAAATTTACAAAGTGGAATATTAACCATGGTTTACTCTTATGTCAATTGTAAACAATGCACTTCATACTGCATTTATTTGTTGGTGTTCTATTAAGAGGTTTACACATGTAATACCCATAATGTCATGTAGACATGATCGAGATAGGAAAAGAAAGTTGTCCTGATCTTTTTCAGTTCTGTTTTTGTGACGTTACGTGCGAGGTGCTCTCCCATAGTAACGTTGTGTACAATTTGTTTTGAAAATGTGCATTTTCTCAAAAAGATATACATCCTTTTATTTGTGCATTTCATCATTGAAAATACATTCTTACAGACAAACCTGTATGAAAAAATATTTCCTTTGTCAAAAATAGAAATAGATCAATTAATGGAACTAAACTGCACACAACATATTGGAGGACACCTCGCACGTGACGTCACAACGATGAAATTTCAAAAGAACATAACTTTCTTATCCTTTGACGGATTTTCGTCAAACCTTCACTAATATGTTTCTTTCACGTTTCTGCTTTTATTGTAACCAACTTACCGTCAGGGTGAACTATCCTTTTAAAGGGAAGACGTAATAGTTGTAACGATTACAAGACCGTTAAGCAAATGCACGGATGTGCCATCCTGCCATGGTGGCCATGACTGAGTTACATTATATTTGGAATAACAGAAAAGAACCATATCCAGACGATTACAGGGCATATACTGTACTGGGAAGGCAGAAAAGCCTTCAAAATGTAATTGTTAGCAATCTTCTTGCCAATGGCCTTAAATTCATGTATTGTCCAGTTTAGAAGCTTGCTGAAAGTTATTTGCCCTCAAATGATCTACATTTGGAGTAATGAGTGATTAAATCACAAATCCTCCAATGAGTGATTAAATCACAAATCCTCAAAATGTTCGGCCCGAACATTTTGACGATTTAATCATTAATCATTAATCATTAATTACTCCATATGTGGATAATTTGAGGGCAAATAACTTTCAGCAAGCTTCTAAACTGGACAATACATGAATTTAAGATCGTTGGCAACAAGATTGCTAACAATTCTCCCTATCGCATATAGCTCTCAGAATCTGAACGTGTGTGGCGCTCTAATTTTTTTACCTTTAATTCTTGGGATATGAACTTCCGGTCCACGAACATTTGGCAACCCCGTACAATAGGGGACCAGGGTATCCAACTAATTTTTTTATTAATTTTAACCCTAAACCTACCCCTGACCCTAACACTAACCCTGAACCTAATTCTAAACCTAACCCTGAACCTAACCATAACCCTAGACAAATTTTTCGCTGCTTAATTCATAAAAAAGGTGATTTCTAGGTCACTTTCTGCCGACGACAAACTCTTACAGGAAGTGTACGTCCAAGAGCAATCGATCAGATATCGGTATCGCGAGGTGATATCGCTTGATATCGGCTATATGCGATAGGGAGAATTACATTTTGAAGGCTTTTTTGCCTTCCCAGTACATTATATGCCCTTTAAACAAACTCCCTGACCTCGGTGATGACTGCCGAACCGATATTCAATGATTACGGCCCATACCTTTAATCATCGCACATCATTGGGGCACATGATCCACTTGAAATCACAGGTATGGTTAGTGGGCCATTCTCACCGCGGTCTCCTTACTCGACAAACTACGACAACTTTTATTCTATATATAACTTTTTGCATTACATCCAAGAGAAAGTATTCATATTCAATTATTGTCAGATTTGATTGCAGTTTTAATCATGTTAATTGTAATAATACAACATTTTGTGACGGAGCGTTTACATAATCATAGTTATAAAAACTTTTTGGCAATTGTGAGTGACAGCCTGACGTTTACTCGGCACTGATATCACTCAAGTTTGTAATTCATCCATTCCAAATTCAATTTGGTTCTTGCTTATTATTGGGAATATCTAATGTTTTTAAGATTACGGAGCAATTGGCAAGAGAAATTTATTATCCTATTTATTAAAATCACTTTAAAATGTATTTAACGGAAGCTTAGAATAGAGTGCAGAATATCATTTGGTGTGTATGTGTATACTGTGTGTGTTTAGACTATGACAAAATAGAATCGCCTGTGATTGTGACTGTGACTGACAGCTACTTTGCACAATACAATGCACATGCGATTATGTCACGTCCACATGCTGACATGTATGTTACAATACAGGGGGTAATCTCACTAGGCAGCGAATGCTTGCGAACGTGGCGAATTTGGGATTTCGTCAGTGTTCGTAAAAGTTTGCAAGAAAGTTCGCAGATAGTTTTCGTTGTTGCAAGTAGTTTTTTCTTGTCGCAAGGAAATTTTGAACAGGATTAAAATTTTATTGCGAATTTATTTTTCGGCACACAGTTGCTAGCGTTCGCAAAATATTCATAAGCATTAATTGCAAACGGTTGTAAGACGGTGTCGCTGCATGAAGTTCTTTACTGTTTTTCGCCAATGTTGGCGACCACATGACCATATGGTTTATGTATAAAAATCCATTGAGAGAAATTTTCTATTCAGTTCGTCATGAAGAAGAAGCAAACTATGCCTAATAAAAGGAGAGCAAAGACCCCTCGGGGGACAGAAGACCCTGATTTTCGCCAAGATTCATCAACAAATTTAGCGAATCCAAAATTTATTATATTCGTGAGCATTCGCCGCCTAGTGAGTTACCCCCTTACGTAGGATATGCATAATCCGCGTCACAGCCACAGTCTCAGTCACAATATCTAAATTTGATATTTGATATTGATATTTTTATATTGCAATTTATTATCTAATTGGAAATTTCATTTTCACTGGCTTACAAAGATGATACATCGATACAAATGAGAAATGTTACATCAAACAAGTTACATATAAACACAAAGACACTTCTAATAACACAGACATAAGTAATAATAAACTGAAAATTAATCATCAAATTACTAAGCAGTATTTGACTCATAGCATTTTCCAAAATTAAACACAATCCATTTTTTGTATGTAGTCGGACAAATACTCACGAGTTAATTATTCAAAGTAAGATCCATTCCCATGACAAGCAGTCAAAGTCATCACGAGAGTTCATGATGATTTGAGCAGTAAAGTGTTTGCTAACAATGTGTATTTGATTATGTTGAAAGGAGATGTCCTGCCTTTATGCACACTACCATACAGATTGATGAAGCACCGTTGTTCCATCATGTAGCCTGTCTACGTGGTTCATGGTCTTATCGAGCGATTAGATCTAAAATGATTGAGAAAGGTATGGACGGTGGGGGGGGGGGGGCGGGGGGTAGAAGGAAGGAAGGAAAGGGGACGAGTTTTTCGGGAGAGATAAAAAGAGAGAGAGAGAAAGCGAGAGACAGACAGAGAGAGAGAGAATGAATAGGGGGAGAAACGGGAAAGGGAACGGGCAGGCGAATGAGGAAAGAAAGAGAGAGGGAGGTAGAGAGAGAGGGGGGAGGGAGGGAGGGAAGGAGAGGGAGAGAGAGAGAGAGAGAGAGAGAGAGAGAGAGAGAGGGGGGGGAGAGAGAGAAAGAGAGAGAGAGAGAGGGAGAGAGAGAGCGGATGAGGAAGCAAGGGAGAGGGTGAAAATAATAAGAGAATAAGAGTGGAGGGAGTAACACGAAGAGGAAAACAAAAGGCAGTTGAATGAAATAATCATATACACGATGAGGAGGTGAACAAAGAGAGAAAAATAATTATCCGTTTTGAAGGTCAAAACAAATGAAAGTATCTAAATACCCTGAAGAATACAAAATAAGATGTTTCCTCACATTATTAGAGCTGAAAAGTGACTTCATATTGATCGCTAGCTTGTGAGTTGCATTTTGGACGGGTCGGCCTAATCTCATCGGCTCCTGTACCGACAGAGACCGCATAGCGCACATCACGGCTCTCCGCACCGCAGCTATGTGGTGATGCGAACAGAGTCCATTTGACCGCTGGCCACCCGCCGGTACAATACTTTAACAAATATATACTGTAGACTATAGACGCTGCGTTACGGGATATTTTAAACGTAGACAGAGATATATCATGTGTGAAGCAATTACTGTGAGATTTCATTCGTTATTATTCATGTTGTTAGGGTAAATCTCGGTTTCACTAGTATGACACGTTTCCATGCTTATTATCTCTATGTCCATGATAGCGTTGAGCAACAATGTAAACACTTTTCTTTTTAATTTTAACACTGTAAACACTTTTCTGGTTTGATGTAAACACTGTTCTGGTTTGTATACAATCTACTATGGGTTCAGGTGATGTTACTTTTACATCACAAAAGAAAAAGGAATCTGAGGCCTTCAACTATTGTCCTTTTTATGCACGCGTTGAGTGGATGGGAGGGCAAGCTAAATACACCGAACTAATGCAACAGGAGTGCACGTCTGCAGTGGTACGCTTGATTTGCGTTTGAATTTAAGGTCTGAACCCAGGCGACACCATCAAATGTAATTTATTCCCATTGTTTCTGTCTCATTGAAGCGATTGTAGCCCGCGCCTGTATGTGCAGGTATTATCGATTGGTGACAGTGAGGGGGAAGGGGAGGGGTTGGGGGAGGGGGGGGGGGTGGAGATGGTTGGAAGTAGAGAGAGAGAGAGAGAGAGAGAGAGAGAGAGAGAGAGAGAGAGAGAGAGAGGGAGAGAGAGAGATGAGGGGGGAGATATATATCAATTATTTACAAATATGTTTGCTGGCTCGCATGTGGAACACCGATGATATGAATATGATACAGTCAAGCCTGTCAATAAAAACCACCACATGTGAAACAAATCGAAAACGGTCTTGACGGATAGGTGGTCTTTACAGACATGCGGTCGTTATATATACCCAGTGGTCTTTATAGATATTTTAAATTGTAGGATGGTCCTAAATGCGTATGAACATAAAGTTTCACATTTGGCTAATAAGTAGAGATAGTTATTGACTTTGTCTTCGGCAGTATACCCTGCCTCTGTGCCGTCAGATATCAGAACCGTCAACGACATTGTATTCTCCATAGAGTTTTGGTTACTTACTTTCAATTTCAATTTATTCATATTTCTGTTCAATACATGCAAAATAAAAGCAATAATACATCAGCATAGTCAGTCTTTGACATTAACAAAACTAGTATAATGATGCAAAATATTACATAATGGTCAATATCAAACATACAGTGGATATAGGTAAAGAAATATGAATGGGGCCTATTTAAAGCAAGCTTGTAAATCGTATAGACCCCAAAATAATGTGGATTAAAAGAACACTTCGGAGTACGGATAAACAAATTGACCAAAGAAATGAACAAAAGAAATCATAAACAACTCAAGAAACAGCATGAAAACAAATCGAGGACAAAAATCAAAAATCAAAAATCAAAAGGCGTACGATTAATTCAGCAATACAACAGAAAAGTGTGCGAGCGAGGAATAGACAAACAAAACCAAACAAATCAGGAGAAGTCAGGATGAAATTCGATAGTGCTCAAGCTTTTACGTATGCAATTCGACTGTTGACTCAGTATTGAATATGTATGGATAAGTATAAATATGTATACGAAGACATCATTCATAAGATGGATTCATTATAATATATGCAAATCACATTACATGTACATTCCGGCAAGGACGCCTAACCATGCCACGTGGCCGAGCACCCGCCGAGCTCAAGGAAATTGGCTAGTAATTCTAAAGAGTATAAGTTGTTTTTTTTTTTCCAAGAGCTCGGCAGGTTGCTCGGACCAAGGTGCCGGGCAGCGTCCCTGTCGGAGCGTGAGTGGTGATCAAAAAAAGAGTAAAGGCTAAAAGAAATTATTGCGTGGTATATGAACATAACAAATGTTTCTTTAAATTGCATTTGAATGAAGATATTTTTATGCAACGAGTAAGTTCGTGGGGAAGGTTATTCCAAAACATTGGCCCTGTAAACATGATTGTTTTCTTTGCAAAAATTGTTCGAGTACGTGGAAGGTGAAAAGCGTCGCGCTGTCGAGTTGGATAATTATGAATAGCATCGTTTCTTGTAAACATGTGCGAGAAAACATCTGGAAGTTCCCCATTCGAAAATTTGAACATGAATATACCGACATTGTAGTAAAATAAGTCTATTATTTTCAAGATTTTATTGCTTGCAAAAAGGTCATTTGTGTGGGACAAATAGCCAGCGTTATTTACAATTCTAATAGCACGTTTTTGAATAAGAAAAAGAGAGTCCAGAAATTTTTTTTGAAGCATTCCCCCATGCAAGAATCCCATAGTTAAGATATGGCGAAATTAAAGTTGAGAATATGTTTTGTAAAATGCGGCTAGGAAAAAAGTGTTTGAGTTTATTGAGAATTCCGGTGTTTCTGGACAAAATTTTACTAAGATAATTAATGTGGGTTTTCCAAGATAAGTCATTATCAATATGTAAGCCTAAAAATTTAGTACTATCGACCTGTTGAAGATTGGTGTCGCTTATTTTAAGAGGAGTGGGGAGGGCATTCAAAGAATTACTAAAGATCATGTAGTTGGTTTTTTCAATATTAAGAGATAATTTGTTGGCGTGGATCCAAGTCTGGACTAGTCGTAATTCATTATTCATTGTATCAGCAAGTAAGATGGGATTGTTATGTGAAAAAAATAAATTTGTGTCATCGGCAAAACAAATAAAAGAGAGTACCTGAGAAGATTTTTGAATGTCATTAATATATAAAATAAATAAAAGTGGGCCCAACAGGGAACCTTGGGGGACACCACACGAAATCAATTTTAGTTGAGAGTCATGACTATTGATGCTAACGTACTGTTTCCTATTCTTTAGATAATCCCTAAACCATTCAAGAGCCCCCCCACGGATTCCATAGTGACTTAATTTGTAAAGTAAAATTTCATGGTCTATCGTGTCGAATGCCTTCGAAAAATCAAGGAAAACACCAATGGTATGAGAAGCATCATCTATAGCATGGGCTACCTTGTCAATAAAACTGAGTAATGCATGGGTAGTACTATGTTTTTCTCTGAAACCAAACTGGGAGTTAGTGAAAACCTGGCAATTCAAAAGAAACCTAAGAGTGCGTTTGTAAACAAGTCTTTCAAGAATTTTAGAAAATGATGTTAAAAGGGAGATAGGACGATAATTATTTACGAAATCTTTTTGACCTTTTTTAAAAATGGGGACAACTCTTGCAATTTTCATCTTGTCTGGAACTTTCCCACTTGATAAAGATTGGTTAAAAATATATGTTAAAGGAGAATTAATTTCTTGAATTATGCTTTTTAAGAGAAGATTTGTGATTCCATCGTAACCAGGACTTTTTTTGTTTTTCAAATTAGAGACAATTGTTTTTACCTCATCCTCAACAATTGGTACAAAAAAGAAAGATTGGGTGTTACGTTCTCCTAAAAATGAATGAAACTCTTTATCAGTAACAGGGATTTTTTCGGCAAGATTAGGCCCAATATTGACAAAAAAATCATTGAAAGCGCCAGCTATTTCAGAAGGGTTGTCTGTATGGATACCGTCTTTTTCTATAACGTTAGGTGGATTGTTTACGGTGTTGGATTTCAGCGCTTGGTTAATCACCTTCCACGTACTCTTAACATCATATTTGCAGTTATCAAATTGCTTTGCAAAATACATCTGTTTAGCTAAACGGAGTGAGGCTGATAAAACATTGCGGTAACGAGAATATCGAGATTTATTAGTAGCATTGGGATATTTTCTGTATTTATGAAAGAGTCTGTTTTTTTTTATTAATAGACCTGAGGAGTGATTTCGAAATCCACGGTTTTCGAGGTATTTTTTCATAATTTGAACGAGATGGTCTTTGTAATGGCATGATCGTGTTGAGATGGGTTATCAAAATATCAAGAAATTTTTCGTAAGCAGAATCAACGTCATTTTGATTATAAACAATGGACCAGTCGACAGTTCTCAAGTTCTCCTTAAGTCTATTAAGGTTCGACTCAGACATTATACGAAAACCGGGGTTGCGGGGACCGTTAGAGGTCATTGGTTGGATATTTGAAATAAGTACATAGATCGGAAAATGATCGGTTATATCTGAAACTATTATACCGGGTTTAACATCAGAGAACAGGTTGTTTACAAAAATATTATCAATTAAAGTGGATGACGTATCAGATATTCGAGTGGGTTTCTTTATAAGCGGGATGAAAGATTTGGACAGCATTAAATTAAGGAACTCTTGACAATTATGATTATTATTACAATTTAACAAATCTAAATTAAAATCGCCCATGATGAAGCATGTTTTGTTATTTAGACAGTTTCTGGAAAGGATCCCGTGTAGAACTTCAATAAATTCAATAGGATTGGAAGTGGGAGGTCTGTATATTTCCCCAACAATAATTTTACCTTTGTTTGGAGTGTTTACCTCGATGAAAATACTTTCAATAACATCAGACATAAAACAACATTCTTTTACAAGCTGATAATTCAAGTTCTCTGTGATATAAAAACCAACTCCGCCACCTTTCTTACCAACTCGGTTGTTTGTTATCAAATGAAAACCATTAATATTAAATAGAGAAGAAGGTGATGTGTCTTTTAGCCATGTTTCGCTAAGACCTATGACACTGTTTGTAAATTTCAATTCATCTGCAAATAAAAGAAGTTGATCAAAATTTTTGCTTAGGCTCCTGATGTTGAAATGTGAGAGAAACAATTGGTTTGGGTCTGAATGATGGTTTGGGTCTTAATGATTAAGCAAAAGAAACATACGAAAGATCGGGGCAGAGTCCGAAAAGCAAAGGCTTGTCTCATTTCTGCCTTGGCCACACGCACTATGAACGACAGAAAATCAGCACAAGAAACACCACAACACAACTAAAAGAAAGGGAGAAATAAACGTAATATGTGAAATCGCAATAGTTTAAACATGGATCCTACCACGGTAGGTCCATGGTTTAAAGAAATACACATAAAAAAGCAGTATGGATTAAAATGCGACTTTCGGTTATGGACTTCAGTGAGAATGGTCATTTAGGTTTCTTTGTTTATTTTCATCGTTTATCATTGAAATGAAATAAAGGACAATTATACACATACGTGTACATAGATGTATAGACAGATGGGCAGATAAGCGGTCACTACATTGTGTTGATATCCCAAAGTTCATTATTCGAAACTTTTCGTAGCAAAACACTGCAGCAGCAGATTATTGCTCCATGATGTAGTATCTATGGCGACTGATCGATCCCTCCGTCATTACAGTGAGACAAAGCATAATAACTTGGTACACCGAAATCATTGAATCATGAAAGAATCAATGGCATCCCGGAGGACCATGAGGACAATATTTATGGAATTTGCTATGTTGTTGCGATGACAACAGGAAACAGTAATCCCCTCTGCAATCGCAACGACCGAGCATACATTGTTTCTCTCGCAGTTGATGTATTGAATATCCAGAGAGCAGAAACTAATTCCACACTCCCAGTAAAGTTCAATACATGAATTATAAAGAGGACTTCAAAAGGTGGACATATTTTAATAATTGCCATTGTATATACTGCTAAAATCGGGAGAGAATGGTGGGAAGACAGAGTGTGTGAGAGAGAGAGAGAGAGAGAGAGAGAGAGAGAGAGAGAGACAGAGAGAGAGAGAGAGAGAAAGAGAGAGAGAGAGGGAGAGAGTGAGGAAAGAGAGAGAGAGAGTATTTGTGTATGTGTGTGTATGTGTGTATATGTGTGTGCGTGTGTGTGTGTGTGCGTGTGCTTGTGCGTGTGTATGTGTGTGTATGTGTGTGCGCACGTGTGTGTGTGCGTGTGTGTGTGTGTCTGAGTGTGTGTGTGTGTGCGTGTGCGTGTCTGTGTGTGTGTGTGTGTGTGTCTGTGTGTGTGTGTGTGTGTGTGTGTGTGTGTGTGTGCGCGCGTGTTTGTGTATGTGTATGCGCGCGGTCTAAAACAAAACCGCCGTAGTGAATACGGGGCATTCTATGCAGTTTCAACGCACTGATTGACTTACTGACTACATTGTACGTAGCCTGCAAACTGTAATGCAGGCTGCATCCAACGTTATAACGGTAATTGGATTATAAGTAGTATTACGCCACTCATCCAAAGTGCAGTGTCATTTCATGCCGATCACATACATTATTGCAATGCATAAGAAGAAAATGTTAGGAGATAAAGATGTAGCGCAGGTAAACAATGGGCTATGTACAGTCATCATTCTCTTAGGACAAAGCGTTATGTTCACGTGGAAGCGAATACCCGCTCTCGTCTTTTGCCGCGGCGGCAATTAAAGCAAATGATAAACGATGTCCGAAGGCCAAGGTAGACCGCCGCTTTGCCGGAATTGACGGTGGAGAAAGTGTAACTATGAGAGATATTATATCAAGCGGCATGCAGGCCGGGGCAATGGGAACGAACCATATCTCAACTGTCAGTGACGGCACCATCATCATAATGTTCATTCGAATACTGGACAAATATCAAATTTGTCTGATGCTCACCACGTGACTTGGTGGCTTGGTGTGAAGATATAATGATGCTATTCTGTTAGCCAGTGTACGATGTCATATTATCATACTTATAGTATTGACAGCACAACATAGATAATTATAAATGTAGTGTAATGTAACACTATTACAATCCATTGTCAGTCCACTAGCAACCATCAGCACAGTGTCATTAATACTTCATGATGCTTCTGGCAGAAGAGAAATCGTGGGTTGACATGTGTGATGCACAATGGACATTCTTGTGATACACACACACCTTTCAGGTCCAAATTTGTCCAAAAATTGAAAATCTCACCAAATATTCCAAGGATTATTCCAAGGATAATAATTGATGAAATGTCACGAAACCTGCTGTGCAGATTTCATTTTATAGATTCGAGTACTAAACGAACTTTTTCACTTATTTCTCATAAGTTTCAAAAGTTTTTTTTTTGACACTTTGTAGGTTATATCAGATAAAGCACCAGTCCGGGTGTTAACAATAATCAAAACTGACACTGGTCTATACATTTCCTTCATATGGAACTGATTGTTCACGATGCCAGGCTTAGTGATTAAAATAACAATAAACATCGTAACTTTTGAGATAACCGGCAGTTTGTCTTCTTACCTTCACCAATTTGTTTTTCTTCAAATGGGGGAAACTCTAGAAACTTAATTAAATGAACACACATCCAATGATATCTGTTCCTTACAATCTTGAAGGAAATATACTCCTTTAAGCTTTCTTCTCCACGTCTGTAAGGTAACGTTGAACTAAGGAGTAAATCATATTATCACTATCTTATAATATATTGATAAAGTAGAATATCGTTTTTAATTTCTCCTGCCACAAAACTATGCATGAATGAGAATTCATATACATACAACCCGAAGCGACAATTGTCTATTCGTCAAAATTATGAAAATCTGCGTCTTTAAACTACCAATACTTCAAATCTTACATTCTTACATTCTTTGAGATATTTCAGCGCCGTTTCGAAATCACAATTGAAAATGCTACTTCATTGAGTCTACCATGCATTGATTGGTGCATTGTCAGCTTCATGGACAGAGCCCTCTTGCATAAAACTTTCCATCGATTGTAATTTTGCTACCAATGGCAACTTCAAGTGAAACCTTGAATTTGACTGGCTGTGGCGCGATGTTACTATGGTAGTTACCATTTATGGCAAAGTTACCATTAATGGTAAGTTTTATGCAACGGGGCCCAGGTAAGATGGTATCATCCACTCCTATTGCAAAATGCTCGTCATGCCGATATCAATTTACCTGTTCACGGTCACCCGCGATTGATTCTTTAGGTCGTGTCGTGAAAATGAAGAGAACAATAACCTTCCCGAAATTATGATGCATGATTGGATAATGACCTACTTAATATGTTAGAGTTTGTGATTCGTGGGATATAATTATGTTTGTGGTATCTAACATTTTCGAATAAAAAGCATCAGTGAGATTACCAGATCGTGTATTACAGATTATGATCAATTATTATTGAATAGTATACTAATGAACTCCGAGAACAATTATTGTGGGACGATTCTCGCTTCAAAGGAAGGAGAACGGTTATTCTGTCGACTCCAATTTCGTTTGGTCATGGCCTGCTTTTTCATAAGCCGAGGACGACAATGGTCGATTTTGACCTTTCTCATAAATATGTCTCTTGGCAACATCCATGAGTGTTTTTGAACGTCGGGTTTATTAAAGCTGGATGGTCATAATTACCACGGCCGTCCTCGATCATTCATTATATCCTTCGAATGCGATTTCCATTTGGATGGGTGACAGTCTAGAGGTAAACAGATGAGAGGGCAGGGATGAGTGGGGGGGGGGAGGGAGGGGAGGGGGAGGGGGGAGGGAGAGAGAGAGAGAGAGAGAGAGAGAGAGAGAGAGAGAGAGAGAGAGAGAGAGAGAGAGATGGGGGAGAGAGAGAGTTTGCGAGTGAACGCAGTACGGCGGGATAGGAGCAGAAGAACGGGGAACGGCACAAATTCAAATAGGTAGACTATGATACGTCAGTCTCTATCTTTTTTTTTTTTTTTAACCTGGATTACCTAAAATATTTAATACCTTTGCACGTTTTATTCCATTTCCTTTCACCCCTACACTTCCTTTGTCGTGTCTCCTCATTAATTCGTTCTTTTTCACTCCGCTTATTGTCATGGTTTATGGATAATATTTGTTAACATTTATGAATAAGCCTACTTATGAAAGAAGCGAATACCGCGTATCAATCTCTAATTAAAATTGGATATCAACTGCTATCGATCAATGACAATACGCATAAACAGGTCTGCACTAGTTTATACCACTGGTGAAGGTTATGTTCGCAATTGCGATCATACGAGAGTGACGGGTGGGGTGTACGAGAGTGAGAGAGAGGGGAGAGAGAGAAGAAAGAAAGAGACAGGAAGACATAGAGGGGGGAGGGAGAGAGAGAGAGAGATAGAGAGAGAGAGACAGAGACAGAGAGAGAGAGGAGGGAGATGGAGAAAGAGAGAGAGGGGGAGATGGAGAAAGAGAAAGAGGGGGGAGGGGGAGAAAGAGAGTTAGGGAGAGGAAGAGAGAGATATATAGAAAAGGAGAAAGGGGGAGGGGGGAAAGAGAGAAAGAGAGAGAGAGAAAGAGAGAGAGAGAGAGAGGGGGGGGGGAGGATGATGCACGCGTATGTGTGTGTGTTGGGGGGGGGGGGGGTGGCAGGAAGGAGGATCAACAAAGAGACAGGCGGCCAGACAGACAAATATGATGAGAAATGGGAGGTAATCAAGAGAGATGAGGAATCAGAAAGATATAGAGGAACAAAGAGAGTTTGAGGCGGGAAGACTTGTTGGATTAGGAGTACATGGAAAGAGAGAGAGGGGGAAAGAGAGAGAGAGAGGGAGAGGGAGAGAGAGAGAGAGAGAGAGAGAGAGAGAGAGAGAGAGAGAGAGAGATTTGGAGAGATGGTACTCTCTTGCCATATCGATCTTGCGATCAAAATAGATACATCTCCAATTTAACAAACAGAGCATGACTGGGCAGGCAGGCAGGTCACATAGGGAGGAACTGATGCTGGTCGCGATAATGAGAAAAGAAGGTCACTACGAAAAGCTAGCATCTGTATGTATATCATAGTCATAGACATCAAACAAACTGAAGAGTAACATTATTATGTTTACTTTATTTGATATGACAGTGCAGCTGAACCATTTAAACGACACTTTGACGAGTGAAAAAAAATTCTCAGTTGGCTATATCACTCTATGATATTGGCAACAGCGATAAGTATAAGAACCAAAATGAGAGTGAAACACTACTAGACAGAAAATGCAAGTTGTCCAATGTTTAATTTGATTTCATTTATGTCAACCTAAAGAATAATTGCTAGGGACGCTATTTGTTTTGTACAAATGTGCATTGTCTCTGCGTTTCTGAAAAAGGAAAACGTTAACTGAACAATCTTCAGGGTTTTTTCTTATCTGTACCATTTTCCTCTTAAGAACATTCACCAATTTGCTGTCATACACTCATGACACTTGCCTGATGAAATCGCCATGCGCACCTACATTCACTTTCCTCTTCTAATTCAGTGGGATGATTTTCCGTCGGGGGAAGGATATTGAAGATAAAGCCGTTGAGAACAGAAAGGTACTAATGTAATTAGGCATTGTACAGCGTTAGTATCGTCACCTCTTTTTTGTCCCTCCCCCACCCTCCCCCACCCTCCCCCCCCCTCTCTCTCTCTCTCTCTCTCTCTCTCTCTCTCTCTCTCTCTCTCTCTCAGCGAGTTCATCTTAAATGCCGTTCTGTTCTGAGTTCCGTCAGCAAATTACCCTGACAAACTCAGTGATCGTCTAAATGACCGCCAACTCCACAGAAATGCTGTGTCAAATTAATTATATTTGCCTTGATCTTTCACGCACAAGGTTCCGTACACCTCACCTATAAAAGTTATACTTCCACAACCCGACACTAGCTACCATTGTATATATCGAAAGACAACATTCACAACACGATATTATGCAGCTCATACTAATGAATATGTGTGGGTTTTTTTTTTTTTTTTACAAGTATTTGTTTTTAGGGTCAAGTTATTTTGGTTTTACATCACCATCATAGTCCCGCCTTGGGGCTGCCTGGATTCATACATAACGTTTCCATTTTATCGTTTATTTATACATCAAGAAAAATCTACGTACAGTGAAAACCTTATGAGCTAATAAAAGAAAGATGAATCTCTGATAACAATGTAAGAGCACGTTTGGAATCATATGTCGTAATACGCAGATTTTTTTTTTTGTTCAGATAAGATTATGTACTGTTTAGTTCTGGTTAAATAATTTCAGAAAGTGACCCTACATACTCTTGTTTTGTCACTGTCATTGTATGTCATTCAAGGGAGAAAAAAGATACATTTTAAGAAAAATTATTTAATGCCTACTGCATGTGCGCGCGTCCGTATCAGCTGCAGATCCACTATTTAAAATTGGAGGGGTACTGACTACAAGTTTTGAAATAAAGTAGCCGCACACCATAATTTCCTTGATAAATCTCTTTACACTTTCAAAAAACTCTTTACACTCTCTAACCAATTACTGTATCTATCTCCTGCAATTTTGCACTGAATTGCCTTTAAAAGTTGTCTGAAAATACATCGGCACAACCTAGTCACACAAGATCTGCCACAAAAAAATTAGTTACATTGTGCATTGGAGGTGTATATGCCTTTTATTTGGCTGAGAACACCGCGCAACGTACTGCGCCGGTCTGGGAAGAAAGCGCTTTTATGTTTGTTTGTTTTTTGTTGTCATGTTAATTGTGTTATTATATCTGCCGTGTAACGATGAGACTTGTAGTCTAACCACTGATCTCTCTACTGTGGAGAGATCAGTGAGTTTAACGGACTTGTTATAATTTTATAAAAATACCAAAAAAGGAAAATATGTTAAGACCATGAATATTACTCCCATATACATATACATTAACATTAATAAAAGCAAAGTATAGTAATGGCATAAAGATTCGAGATATGAATGAATAGACCAGTTATACTAAACAACAATACCAACAATATCTTGCGCCACTGCGTGTGACGTCATTCCGCTCTGGGAGGCAAGGCACGCATCTATGAATCTGCCACATAATAACTTAGGCCTATACAACTTGTACAATGAGACCTGGGAGGAAAAGAGGGAAAGCGAACGCACACGAGGCCAGGAGCGCTAATGCATCCTGCACACCCCTGTTTCATTATCCAACGGAGCTCGAAAGGAGACACTCAGCTCGCTATACACTGGGATACAAATTCGTCGACCCTCGTTGGATGATTACAAACTTGGACTCCGTGGAGTGTACAGGCCTATACAACGTGCGTGTGTTGTTTTCTCTGGAAAGGAAGGTAAGTAGTCTTCAACGTTTTAGACATGTTTGATTATATTATCAACAAGTGGTTTGCACCGTTTTGCTGTCATATGAGCACATGAATATTTGATAATGTATGCGTCGGTGGCATGCTACAACATATCTATTGAATACTCGAATTATTGATGGAAACGATGAAGCAAACGATGAGAAGATCCCAAAAAAAGAGAGAGGGAGAATAGTTTAAGATAGCGAAACAGATCTAGTCCATTAGCATTAATTAGTTTACACAGTGCTCTAATTACTTTTAGCAATGCGGTTACGAAACTAAGTGGTTGTCATAATATAAATGATGTGCGTTATGGCGAAAGACGTTTTGAATTTAATTGAAAACGATTATTGGCAAATCGAACTCAAACATTAAAAGATAAACTAGCAGTTCAAAACGTTAATGCAGTTGTTTTTCGTACATTCGCTTGTCTTAAATTACGTAACATAATGGAAGAATTCACAGATAAATAATTGCATACATTTCACTTTTATGGTTATAATACATTGTAGCCCGTGTTTCTCTAAACATGGTCAGATTATCGTTCATTAAGTAAACTTACTTCCAGATTATAACATACATGTAGTTAATTGTTAGTGTCATTTCCCGAACAGATCTTAATCGGTACGTTACGCGGTGAAAATAAGCAATATTAGGCTATATTAAAGCGCACACTGCCCTCGATGTTAGTATCTGAGGGATGAACCCCAAAGTGGGTGCAGTCCAATGGATCAACGAGCCGCTGTGTACGGATCAGGGTGGTGGAAGCGTAGACCTCAGTGAGTAGCAATTTGACAAAAAGAAGCAGGATTAGGCTCAAGTATCTCCGGTCGACTCCCGGATCTAATCCGGTCCTTTCGGAACACATTATACTATCACTTTGGAAACACAGAGTAATCGATAATTCTTTTAAGACCATGTAATTGACAGTGTGTGTAGCCAAACAACATTTACACAATGTTATTTAACATGTTATGAGCCAGGCAAACTGCTCCTGTATGGCTCGTATTTATCATACCGTGTGTTATACCATATCACATTTCTGGATGTATGTCCTTTTATCTGTAAATTGTTTATGCCCCCCCCCCCCCCCCCCCGAAAGAACATCTGTGTCCGTGTCGTGTTGACACAGCGAAGTGTTGCTATCCAGCTGTGTGTACACATTCGATGTTAATTTACATTTATGTATTGTTTCTTTTTATCAGAAAAATATTAAATCCATCAATCATTTCAGTCCATATTTTATTAGCAGAAATGCACCAATGGTGCATACGATGGAATACAATGTTGATGGATGCACATACCTGCTAATAGACAATGCTACACTGAAGTCTCAATGCGCTTTACTAAAAGAGGAGAGAGAAGAAAGTTATTGAGCGACATATATGTGAAAAATTCAACTGAAGTGATAGTTTATCCTATTCATGTTCAGCTTCCAGGGAATAATGAAGTATCAACCGGGAGCCCGGAAATTCGCAATACAATGTCATGTACATGATATGAATTTAACTATATATATATAGTTAAATTATATATATTATATATATATATATAATACTATAGAAAAATATCATGCTGGCCAGTTTTTAAATGTTGGTCGATTCTGTACTAGAAAAACATTTCATTCTTTTAAAATCATTGTTGGTTCAGCGGTAGAATTCTCGCCTGCCACGCGGGAGACCGGGGTTCGATTCCCCGACAATGCATTTTTGCATTTCATTTCTTCATGAACACACCCTTTATGTTATTAATACGTCCAGGCGTAAATTTACGTTGATGTATTGTTCATTTCTATCGGAAAAAAAGATTAAAACCATCAATCAATTAAGTTCGATACATAGTAGAAGAAATGCCTTAATGGTGCATACAAAAAAAAATACAGGGTTGGTGGAGGCACATGCATGATAATAGTCCATTCTACACTGAAGTCTCAATGCGCTTTACTAAAAGGAGAGAGAGGGATATATTTCAACAGATATAATGCAAATTCAAAAATTGTGTTATTTGTATATATGTACACAATGTGTTGTTTTAGCAGAGCCCACTGGTAAAACAGCGTTCAACTACTGAAAGGGCTACCCTAGGTAAATGATACTAATAAATAAATAAATAAATGAATAATGATTACGGGGCTTAATTATGACTCAACTGTTCTGCCACCACCACCATCACCTGAGCCCCGAAACACACGGGTTTGCGATCAATTGTAAATTTTAATATATGTGAATTATAATATGGGCTACTGGTCAGTTTTTTTCAACAAAAAGCGCATGTAACAATGGTGTTGATCGGCCATTGCCATTTTGCGATTAGTTGCAATCCTTTACGTTACAGGGCCCTGGTCCAGATTTCGCTTACTATCACCGACCTTACCATTTTGAGACGATTGTAATCCTGTATCCTGAAATCAAACAGGAATGGGTCTAATTGTCATGATACAATATAGTACCGAAGTGTGACGTTTTCAGCGTATTGTCAAGACAACTGGTTCTAAACTATACGGGTATAGAACAAGCAGCGGTGATCACAGCGGGGACTCTAATATTGGGAATGCCCGACACGAGCCCGCTAGACCGGTAAACCTCTTACTAGAGTGATTTTGTTTAGAGTCAGCTGTTTTGGCAACATGCTCAGTACGACGACACTATTTCGATACTCTATGCCACTCTATAGTGAATATGATTCCCGCAGTGTTTATCGCGACTAATTCTTACCTTTCAACTGTTAGTGTTGTTTCCATTTAATAGTCTACATTAACCCATGGTTTATAATTGCATCAAAATTTTCATCAACTAACAACATAATTTTCTACGTTGCTACTCGCACGTTCAACATCGCACACAACGCGCTTTTTTACACGTGTGCCTATCTTAAATATGTCTATTTCTACCAGGGCTAAATATACTTTAAAAGCTGATGATAAATCACAACCTATCATCATCGTTATCATCACTGAAAGCATTTCAACGTCTTCTTTCCCGCTAGACAAATGCATTCGCTTGCATCTGTTTTCGGTTTGTGTACCAAATATCATACCGCTTTCGTTTTTATTGTCTCTGCTTCAAAATAAGTAGTCCTACTTGTGTATTCATTAACTCCATATAATGAAAAAGAAAGATGGGTCGCAGTTTACTTTTCATGGGTGTTGACTTTCGATGCGGGAGGCCTTTATTCTGGTGACGAAACGTTTAGGAAACAACACGGATGGGTGACTAGGCAACAATCATTGACAATAGGCACGATAGGGTTAGAAGCGGGTCGATAATATAGTACGCACAAGTTTTCATAAATCATATCTGTCTAAATAAATCTCTGACGGCATCAATGCCCACGTATGCGCCATTCATGTCTGATTCTCGAAGTACAGCACAGGCCAACACATATCATATCCTCACCCTGGGCGGTTTGGAACGATTATGTATATACCAGGATAGACCAGGGGGGCATTTCATCAAAGGACTTGTCGGACGTTTTATCCGACAAACTGTTATAAGCTACTGAAATGCTTGCATCTTATTGGCCGAGAGCAAACTTGTCGGATAAAATATCCGACAAGTCCTTTGATGAAATGCCCCCCAGACCTCATTTGGGGCATCTTTTTTCTTTTATCTTCTCATCTTTTAT
The DNA here is from genome assembly GCA_963669155.1 of Arbacia lixula. NCBI lineage: Eukaryota > Metazoa > Echinodermata > Echinoidea > Arbacioida > Arbaciidae > Arbacia > Arbacia lixula. The sequence goes on along the minus strand of OZ022578.1, from coordinate 24,345,029 downwards.
CGAAATTTATTGACATACCCCCCCCCCCCCAATCTAAATTAGGGCGATCAGAGGAGTCAGAATTGATCCATGGAAATAACAGAAACTCATTAGTTGTTGGTATATAGCTGGAGGTTAGAGTGAATAGTTCCAAAACGATGACGTATGAATTATTCCTGCATCCGTGACCAAGATTTAGATGACTTCCCTTTTATTGTACACTCGTCTTTGAAAACATACCAACGCAGTAAACAAATGGCATATTAGCAGCATATTGTATATGATTGGTTGCTACGGCACTTTCGTTTGTTTCTACTTCTCCCTGATTATGCCGATAGTTGAAAGGTTCGTTCGAAAACAAAAATCATAGTCAATGGCACAAACATGGCTAGTACCAAATGAATAGACCGACATAATGGCACAAGTGCCAATTAGTTCGTTTACTTTTATCATTCTCTGTTCGAGATTTCTGAAAAGGTTAATAACGTGAACAACACCTTTTACACCATGCATGTATCCTCATTCGTACATGATACATGGACTTGGATTTGATTCAATAATATGCTCACTAACAGCGTATCTTTTCAATGCACAATTTATAGATGAGAAGTACTTTCATTGTGTTAACGAGCGCTGCAGATTGATAGTTCAAATGTATTTATTTTTACATCTATTATTTACACAGTAAGTGACTCTTGTTGTCTAACAGTAAACATTCGATCTGTGATTGTGATACAGCACCGTGCGAAATGCATCTGCGTCTTCGATTATTCACCATAGTAACAGAGATAAAGAGAGATATGAGAGAGGCAGGGAGATACCCAAAGTGAAAGAGAGGGAAGATAAATAGAGATAGATACTTTAAGTGAAAAAGGGGGGGAGGGGGGGGGGGGAGGGGGGAAAAAGACGGATACTGAAAATGAAGGAGGGGGGGGGCAAGAGAAAGATACTGAAAGTAAAAGAGAGAGAGAGAATATGGAGAACAATAATATAACACGGAGCGAGTGAGCAAGAGAGAGGGGGGTATAAGGAGAGTGGGAGAGAGAGAGAGAGAGAGAGAGAGAGAGAGAGAGGGATGGGATAGACGGAGAATGGTAGAGAGAGAGAGGGGGGTAGACGGAGAGTGGTAGAGAGAGAGAGAGGGAGAGAGAGAGGAATGGATATGAAAAAGGGAGGGAGAGGGGCGAAGAAGAAGAAGACAAAGGAGAATACAGCATGAAATAGAAAGAGGGAGGTATAAATATTACACGACCTGTCCACTCCATAACACTAGAACATGATCGTGCATAATCTTAGACTCTTACGAGTATGATTCATGATGCATAAAAGACATTGAAATAAACCCGTCGACAAACACTCTACGACAAACGGGATGGTAACGGTGTCGCCATGGCGACCCCTTTATGCTGGCGTCCACTACGCTACTCCAAATTCCCCCCTCACCCCCGCTCCTCTCGTTACATCGACTTTCATGATTTAACTTACTGAACCCAATGGGCACACACAAGTCAATGGGTTTTTCATAGTTTGCTACGGAGAGGGTTAAATGGAAGGCAACGCCGAACGCCAGGATCAGGGCAGGTGGAAATCTCGCCTCGTACTACTGCCTACCTCGATTTTTTGAACTACCTCGTCCATGTCGTCAGGTCCAACCTTCCTGTTATCAATATTCTATGTCACTACCAGGCAACCATTTCCATAGACAGGAGACAAAACCACCTGTCCCTTCTTGTGGTAGAAGATGTTGCCTAGCTACGGTATTTATGATGATGTCGTCACCACCACATCTAAACTATGCATCCGTACACTGGTCAGGGACACTGTTGCATGGCTAGTGTGCACCATGTCATAATATTTGTCGGACCAACGTTGGCGGAAATGTTTAACGTTAATAAGATTCTTTGTTTGTGCTGACTACTTATATAACTGTCTGGCAAGTTGATTTATAGAATTATGGTAATGCAGCGAAAATGGCGCATTGGGGGTTAAACATTAAGAAGTTCAGTTGACTGTAAGGATGTTTATGGAATTTAATCCTCTTTTATAAATTGTCATTCTCATAATAATTCTGTAAATATCAAATTAGATTTTCACTTTTGGACGAATTTGGACCTAAGTCATGTAAGTGTTTTGTTGCATCAGATAAGTAATTCAAAACACAACAACGGCCATTGTGCATCGCACAAGTTTAAATAGGTGACAATTTGTCCCAAAGTGAAAATATAATTAAATATTTAAGAGATGATTACAAGCATATTGATTGATGAGATTGCTTCTAAAAAATAACATCTTTGATTTCATTGTATTTCACTTTCAATTTCTTTCGAGTTGTAACTGATGTTAAATCATTTTCAGAGTGTGAACAGTTTTTTTTTAACACCGACTTCATTTTCATTGTCTATGGCACTCATCTGCGTGCGATGAACTGGTTTTGTCTTGTTTTATGTACGAAGTCATTAATTATTTGTGTGCTAGTTATGCACATATGCACAAATCACACATAAAGCTGGCTCTGAACAGCGTTGTATCAGCTGGCTCGTGGCTCCCACAACGGCTATGGTTATCAGGTCCTCATACTCCATACCCATGTAGCACGTACAGTATAGAATTAAAATAAATGACATCGTGGGCTTAATGGAGCATGCCGTGAGGGACATTAGGACAAAATCATTACAACAATGAAATGTTAATCACTTCTTTACTATTCCCCCAGATTTTCTTCACACACTCCGCCGGTAAGCATGCTTTTTCTGATATTACAATCGATTTGATTTAAACGTTTTGTTCGCTTTCTGAAACTTGAGCTGGTATAGAGAAGTTGAACAATAATCTAAGCACAAAAAGTGTTCCGTTAGATGATTTACCTTATATGATTGAGTTTGTCCCCATAACAGTTATAGCGAATAATTGAAATCGCCAATTGTTTTAATTATGTGATGAAATTGAATGATTGTTTTAACAGCATCAGACGATTTGTTTTGCGCCCCATAAAGCTTCCTGTTGGTTTGTGTGTATGTTTTTTTGTGTGACATGATAGTTTTCATCTCCGTACCCACCTGCACCATCACCCCCCCCCCCTCCCCCCCCCCCCACCAAAAAAAAAAATGGGGAAAGAGAATACATCTTTCCTCCACTTAGTAACTATTCTTCACTTGTGTTGCAACTTGTAGCTGATGGCGAAAATACTATTATCCCTATTTTCGGTTGAGAGTGAAGCAGGTATTTGAGGGTCAACCGAACAGTAGACCGACTAGACGGTCATTTGTTTTCCTGTCCGGTAGGAATTGTCAATTGTCTACTATTTTGGTGTGTTTTTAACGACGACATCGTTATTCAACATGTTTCCTATTATACCCATTGAAAAGCGCTTCTCCGACTTCTGTGTTCACCTCGCGGTTATAACCAACTTTCGCGACGCTGTGCAAATCGTTGCGCAAACATGATGTCACCGAAGGACGCTGGTGGTAAATTGAAAATTCTGAATGCGTGTCGGCTTGTGCCTGGTATTTACAGAATGAACTAGTTTCTCTCCGTCTTCCCTTGTGTCCTCTAGCTATTCCGGAGAGTCGGACTGATGTCCAGTTCGGTAGCCGGTTGAGTCCATCCAGCCACGCCAGTGCTTTGTGGTGATATACTACCAGGAGTATCATTGTTCTCTGGAAAGTCCAACCCTCCTGGGTTCAACTGGTGAGATTTATCATAGTTTTGATCAATTTGGGGCGCACTGTTTAAACTTCTTTGGGTTGGATTAACTAATTGGGTGTTACGATAAGTATACTAAATCGATGCTTTAATGGCTGTATCACAAGGTATATGATTTGTTTCAGGAAAGTGCAACCCCGTCTGGTGTTGAACAGATGAGATTAAATTATAGTGTTAATTGATTTGAGACGCACTTTCTGAATATTTTTTTCCTTGGGAATAACTACTTGTGCTTAACGATTGACATACTAAATCTGTGCTTTGCAAAGGTACAGACGACGAGCGATGGTCGCCACATGAGGTTTTGCATGATAAGATAAAGGGTGCCGCTTAACCCAAACTCCGATGGTAATCACAGTTGCTTGTAACTTACGGTATATCATCATTCAACCCTTGTGTGCCACTGTGCCTTTTTTACGAGTAAGGCACACAAATCCCACAGAGCAGCCGTTTACTATAATGACCATGGTATTAATCGATCGATATTATATTAATTACATTTATTTTTACCAGTTGAAAGTAATCCTTCGTTGGATAAAACAGCATGCGAAAACTATATAATCATGTAGATGCTCATCAGTAAAAAATGAGACATATGCTATTATAAAGAATCATGAAGCTATGCACCCTTAATACTAATTGGCAAAATCATTTGTATGTTTCTTATTCGGTAGGAGCATTTAACAATGGCCTTAGGTAGGGGCGCCTGCCCGTTGTTGCTGCTTGATATATTCTAGACTTAAGTTTGTCAATGCTTCTCGGTTCGACGTCCTCAGGTATTTAGACAATGTGTATGTACGAAAATAGTATAAAGCATTTGTAATGTGCCATCACTCTAGTTACACTATTATATCATATATCAATCATAGACTGAAGAAAACTGTTTGAGTTTAGTTTTAAAATATGTGTCTATGGAAGTACCACTAGTGTAAAGACCAAGGGGCAGCGCATTTCAAAGATAAAATGCAACAACAGAAAACGTTTCTTTTTTCTACCATACATGATTTTGTTATTGGCGTTACTAACATACTACTCCCTGTAGAGCAGACATTATGAGGAGTCACATAAGATGGTGTGCAGATACAGGGGACAAGATCTCTCACTCCCTTCCAAGTGAGAAGAAGGATCTTACCGTAGACTGAATTAATATAAGAAAGTCAAGTACGGTTATAACCCCAGGAGCAGAAAGCACGATACCACTTATAACCATGTGATTGCCGTAACAAGAAATGCTATTTTACTGCCTTGGCGCAATTTCGCAAACTCGTATTGTGCTCATAATTGCGTTTGCTTCAAGATTCCACAGTACACTCACACGTTCTCTTGCTAAGTGCTTTAGTAAATGCAATATTTTTACATTCGTGATTCTTGTGAAAGCAGCACAACGTTCCATCTTCACCAGACGATATGTAAAATACTGTTGGAAATCTATTACATCTACATGCTCATGACAGTTACAGTAGTTCGCTATTAATGTAAAGTTTGTTACCCTATCATAAAACCACGTACCTTCAAAATTTCACTCTAACACGAGGATATCACAAGCATATGAAGAGCTCATTTGCATAAGGGGTTAGATCTATTTTTCATCAAATTTGATCTTTTTCTCAATGTATTGATTTGAAGTAGCTTTATAAGATGATACCAAAGAAAAGTTGAAATTCCCATTAAAAAGTGAACAAAAATAGAAAAGTTTTTTTTTTTTCAAAAGGGGTTAGATCCACTTAAATTTGTTTGCAAAAGGGGCTAGATCCACAAAAGTATTTTTTTGGGGAAAAATATTTTAAAAATATGAAGAGAGATAGATTTCGTTCATACCCAATTTTATGTTCACATGGTAGGGTAGTTTATGACAATTTAGTTTCGCATAAGAATATTGCAATATGGGAGAATAAAATCAGTTGATTTTTCTCAGAATGGTCTAAAGTGGATCTAACTCTTTAATCATGAGGCATTTATTCAAAGGTGGAAGTGGTGCTACACTGCTAGACCTGAAATGAATGGTGTGCCATTCTGTCATGCGTATGGGTCGCGGCCGTTCTTGTTTGATTTCGGGATACCAAGACTTAAGGGAATCATCTCAAAATAACAAAGTCGTTAAAACCAGACAAATTTCGAAATTGGTCTCGTTTCAACGTCTTTGTTATCTGGTTCTGATATCAAACGGGAATGGGAATTGTTATGACACGAATGTGTTGTAAACGGTTTGTCGTATTCATGGATCTCGTTTACTGCGACCAGCCCGCTCACGCAGCGCGGGAGCAGTCCCGGGGCTAGGATCCCGTAAGCTGTATTATGTACTGCCCATCACCATTTCAGGAGTGGATCGCAAACTGTAGCAAACTGTAACATTCTCGTGGTTTTCCCATGTGTGTACGGCGGAAATATTGTCCTTCCTTCCATCTCAGATATCCTCCAAATAAGAATGTGACGGACAAAATATATGAAATCTTAATCGCTTAACGTACCACTTATGGATTACGTCACTATCTATACGGACAGATCCAATAGAGCAGCATTTTGCCTGGCACACAAAGGGTTAAAAAGAAAGATGAGCATGATAATGGTATTTCATTATTTAATCTTTTAGGCAAGCATATAAATCATTTGACTAATATTCACTGTTTCCTCTTTCCCCTTCTCCCCGTCGCGAACGAAGGAATTTGCTTCTGCTGCCGTATATCTTCTTTTCAGTCCACGCGCTTTGTCAGATAAGAGGATAAAACTCAGGTAGTAATCTGTTCTTCACTCCAAACCTTTGTGCAGTGTGATTATTGGAGTTTATCTTAAGTGTGGATAGTGACCTCAGGATGGATTTGGGTTATAGCCAATACGGATGGTTAGTACAGATACTGGCCGTATTTTATCGTCCGCCACTTCTCCCACACTCATTACGCCACCGATTCACATAGTACGCACTGACCACTGATTGCGTGACGCCACGAATCAGCCCGAAAAAATCCGCTGCGCGGATTGCTAAATACAGTCCAGGGTTGGACTGATGGATGGTCTATACCCCCTCCCTTAAATGTGATATATGTACTCATTTTGTAGGTCAAACTCAACTCTGTGAAATACTCCATTGACCATATGCACAATATATAGGACAAGTTTAGGTTATCCAACTTGACCGAGACGTCGAAAGAAAATAAATCATGTAAAGCACATTACATCTTTTTATCCATTCATCGACATAATCATTATCCTATCACACATCTGATAACATAAATATTGTCCCCAATGACAGTATTGATAGGATCAAGTCGCTTACATTGTAATGTTGAAATGAAATGTATGTCCAACGGTCTTCATGTACTGAACTATTATGTTCAGACGACCTGGCCGACATCATGCAGTTAGATGTTAGCTCATCGAAAATTACCAGCGAGTCGGTTTTTTTTTTATCATGAAAGGAATTTCTTAATTGTTTGTGCAGTCTGCAAACTGACTGTAATGCAGGATGCATCCAGCGTTATATTGGTAATTGGATTTTAAGTGGCATTTAGCTACTCATCCAAAGTGCAGTGTCATATCATGCCGATTACATACATTATTGCAAGTAAATATTATGAGATAAAAATAGCGCAGGTAAACAATGGGCTGTGTACAGTCATCATACTCTCCGGATAAAGCTCTATAATCATATGGAAGCGGATAATACGCCGCTCGCCTGCCTTTATGCATGTCATTAGCCGCTAATATTTCGCCGCCGCGGCAATCAAAGCAAATAATAAATATAAACCTAGCGATGTCGGAAGGCCGCCGGAATTGACGGTTGAGAAATTGTAGCTATGAGAGATATGATGTCGCTGGACTATACGGCATTTTATTTTGAGAGCCTGCAAAAGTGATATACAAACGTACCACCCTTAAAATCAACCTCCTAATCACGAGACAACTTTGCATGTCGTAACGTCTACCGATTCCTGATGTAACACAATCTCATTGGTCAACGCAAATAAAAAGGAAGCTCCGTAACTTGCTCCGCGTGCACACCACATGCCAGTACAAAGGCGGGTGGCGAGCAATATTTACGCGCTACCTGGCAACGAACAAGCTGGGGGAAGGGGACGTGCGTTCTTTCATCCTGTGAGTAAACATGTCAAAGCCCAGATTTAGCTACACAGACAGACCGTTACGCAATGATAATGGAAGAGTGAGGTTTAAGTAAAATCACACTTGAATAGAATGTAGTTCTTTGAAAAGGATTTATTAAGTTGGGAGCGAGGATCGAGAGAGAGAGAGAGAGAGAGAGAGAGAGAGAGAGAGAGGGGGGGGGGGGGAGAGAATATAGTTGGAGCGAGAGTGAGAGAGAGAAAGAGAAAGAGAGAGAGGGGGAGACACGTACTACACATGAAGGAAGCACTAGCAACTTTCTGAAGGACAACTTTTGATGTTTTTATGTGAATTGCATGGATTGTAGAGAAGATAATTAACACGTACAATGCATCAGTGCATTGTAACTAAATGTTTGTTTTCGTAATATGAACCACTTTCTATCTTTAGAGAGAGACATGACTTGTATGCTCAATCAAACTACAAAAGATTGAGATACGACCCTCATGGTAACTTTTTTTTTTCTTTTTTTTTTTTTTTTTTTTGGGGGGGGGGGTTGTGGGTTTTTTTTTTTTTTACTGAAAGCGAGAATTGAAACCTTGTCAAATACTCAGGGTCCACGATTCAGGGTCACTAGTGATCTCTCTTTGACAATCTATATATTTCATAAAATTAGTATTTTGAACCGAGTAATTAAGGGCGACGGTGATGATTACGATCATTTGATAATAACCAGCAATAGTTATACTACTACACTACTTCTACTACTACTACTTCTACTACTACATCTTTGCACGAACATGCCACTACTACTACTCCTTCTCCCTCTCCTACTCCTACTACTTCAACTACTACTACTACTATTACTGCTACTACTACTACTACTACTACTACTGCTACTATAACACTATACTAATTCTACATCTACTCCTCATGCTCATCCTCCTACCCCTTTTACTACAACTGTTCACTACTACCGCTACTACTACTGTCAATATGTATACGATTGTCACTATTACTACTACTACTTCTTCTACTACTGCTATTCCTCCTACTCCTACTATCATTTCTTCTCCTACTCCTCCTCCTCCTACTACAACTACTTCTTACTACTACAACTACTAGTACTAGTAGTAGTAGTAGTAGTAGTAGTAGTACTACTACTACTACTACTACTACTACTACTACTACTACTACTTCTTCTTCTTACCACTACCACCATTACATATACCTGTCACGGTAAAAAGGACCACGATTTTCCCGGTTCATCTTGCAACCCATACCTGCATCACTTGCCGAGGGGTCGAAGCTAAATTAATAAACAGCCAATGTGGTATACGTATAGCACTGGTATATTGCTGTGTTCCCGGTGCAGGTACAACGATACACACTGCGGTGTATGTCTCCTCCAATTACGTAACATGCGAATAAATCCAAGTACTATTGCTTCGCTGGCTATATTGTACTGACATGCAGCAATCGTTTCTAATGATGATTAATGCAGTGCGCCGACACAACACGTGCTAGCATCAAATGAGTTTTAGTACATTCATTGGCTCCCAAATGGAATCAAATTTAAAGTGAAAAGTGTCTAACGGGACGTAAATGATGTGATAACTAGTTTCCAATTGGGACCAATATTGACTTGAACTGGATATTGTGTTTAATTGAACTCTAATTATACTGGTTTTAATTACACTAACACAATTGTCATAATATACAAATAATGCACATTCATTGAATGACGGAGTCGACAGAAAGAAAAACGCTTTTGTAACAGTACCAACTAATCCTATCTCATGATAGGGCAACTCTTAGCGCAGTTTGATGAGGGACTTAAATGAGCCCAGTTAGAAAATACTTTGTAGAAAACATATGCTTTGATGTGCTTTCAGCCGCATTATTCATTCAGAGATAAGTTAGCAGTGTTTTTATATATCAGCTGTACATTGAAATGCACACCTCAATATTATGTGCATCGTTGTTATTCTCCATTTTGTAATTCATCAACGCAGAAACTAACTTCTGCAGACACGTAATTATTCTTTCCTTTCTTGTTATACCTCCAGGCCGCCCCTGGAATTCTTCTGGTGTGAAGTGTCCAAGCAGACGACAAGTTCGCTATTGTCACGTGACTTCGAACGCAACGGCGCCACCGCCACTGGCCAAGAAGATGAAGCTGCTCGCGTGCATCGTAGCTTCATGTCTGCTGATAGCAGCGGTGCCTGCAGAAGGCGCTGCGTCTGAATGGGTTGTAGAATGGCCCGAGAGTCCGGCGTACAACATCAGCGTCATTGAGCCATTTGCAACGCCTGGATTCATCCTCCCGGACCTGAACATCAGCGACATCATCTACGCCGTTGGGTCGATGTGGCAGGCGGAAGATGTGGTCCACGCCCTTGGCTCACTCTGTGTCCAGATGGGACCGAAGCTCGACTGGCTGTCCGACGGAATCGTGCAAGAGCTGTGCAATCCGCTACTCGAAGCTCTCCGGAATAACTCCTATGCAGAGGCTTACTCGATCTGCCAAAGTTCGTGGTCATTCATTGAATCTCTCATCGGCGAGGATGGGGGTGACTTTGAGGGAGAAGAGGGAGATATTGGAGATATGACGGGACTGCCAGAAGAAGACAGACCGATGAGGAAGAAGAGGGATGTAACGATGCTTGATCCAGGAGAAATCTACACCTTGTCAGCTGTGGTGAAAGATGTCTTGGACGTTGAATATGGCTCCCTGGAATCCACTTGCTACGGACTCGAAGAAGTATTGTTTACAGGAGAAGGTCATGACTTTCATAGCATATTCGATCGTCTATTGAGAGTTTTCGTCTATGGCGTCATTGTTGACCGAGAGGTATGCTCCCTTGACGACTACGGGGATTCTGCACTGCATGTTATTGGAAACGCACTTACTTTCTTCGGAGAATTCACAAACGTTGATGACTTTTGCAGCTATGCCAATCAGACTTTGAGTGACCCTCCTATGTTTGATGATTTAAATGACAACATCGTGGAAGGAGTGAATTCTCTCCTGACGAATGTAAGCCAGTGCATATCTTTCATGGACTACATGGAAGCAGAAGCTCATCTCGCTGTGAGAAACTTCTCAACTTTTGAAACGAATGGTGATCTCTGTATCTTCATTGTGGAGAGCTTTACACAAGATGCGGGCATTGACGTCTACATTCAGATGATCCTGGACAGATTCCTGACGGATGAAGAGTGGGTGGCATTTCGCATTGCCCTTGTTGGTGCCGTGTACTATCAAACCGATTCGGAAGAGGCCACTAGACTCCTGTGTTATGCTTCGAAACTATCCAACAAAGACTTCTGCAAAGGCTTCGAACATGATGACTTCCTTTACCAGTGCCTGAACAGCGAGCACGACGAGTACATTGGCCACCATATTTTCGATTTTGAATCGGATCGTTATCATGAAATAGCTCCATTCGTTGATCACTTGCTCTTCAACGATTATCTCAATCTTCACGATACATGCCATGGACTTTCTGCACTTGCTTTCGAGCGCGACGAGTTTTTCAGCAATATACATGATATTATCATAAATATTTTCATCGCTGAAACCCTGAAATTAATTCCTGAGCGATGTGAGGCGCATGGCAAACCTGATGAGGAAGAAGGGAGTGGTGGATTCGAAGACGAGCCATTCTTTGAGCAATATAAATCTGATGACACACTTATTGATGTTTTCTCCATCCTCGGTGGGTTTCACGATTTAGAATACATATGCAATATTTCACGTCATGCACTGAATAAAACCCATGACGGCGAGGTCGACTTATTGATAGATCTAGTAGAAAAATTGAATAATGCCTTCCACGAGATCATTGGCAACAAAACATACTGTGAAAACTTTGGCAGAAAGTACTTAAATGAAACTGGTCGTATGTTTGGCAATGCCACTGACGTCTACCACGATGAGGGCCTTTGTGGGAATTTGTTCTCGAATAGTTCAGAGCTTGATGATTTTCTTCTGTACGGATTTGATTGGTTCCAACATTACGGATTCGAGGAAGGGTGGTTGGATCGAGTTTTGACTTTGGCCAGTGTGCTTTCGAAGAAAAAGGATGATGTGGATTCTCTTCGATATCTCTGTTACCTTTCAGATGTTACTGATTACAGATTTTGTGATAGTATTGACCATTATTATCACCATTCTTCCAGAGAAGAATTTGAAGATGCCTGTCAAGGATTCGATGATGGAGGCCATGAAGAATACTATTTTGACTTCCGCGGCCTTCTAGAGGCAGTTGGAGAAGCTTTTGATTTCAACTTCTATGATGAAAACCAAACATGTTCTCATCTCTCTGACATGCTCTTTGACGAATCCGTCAGTCAGCAATACACCATAGAAAGTGTCCTTCTTAGAGCAATGGAGGTAGTCGGTAAAGTCTTACCACCCATCTTCTGCGACTTAGACATGTGGAATACATCCCGTCCCGAATTGTTGGAAGCCCCATGTCCGATTCCAGGAGGCGAGTGTTTCAACTGGACCCGTCGAGGTGATGAGTACTATACCAGCCATGATGTTGGGTTCATTGTGGGAACTATCTTCAGTTACTTTGGAGGATACAGAGATGGCGATCACCTTTGCCACCAAATGGCCTTTGCCCATATGGACGAGGGGGTCCTTGTTGAGGTAGCTGGGCGGATGAGAGACAGCATCTTCCGAATCTTCGAGGATGAAGGATTCTGCACAGGCCTGTTTGACATCATCAATGAGATTATTGGGCACGATGTTAATGTTGCCGAGATCATAGGTTTTGGAAGCTCTGAGGACGTGTGCATGAAAATCTCCCAGATCTACCAGCAAGGCGGTGACCAAGATATCAATCTTGAACCTGTGTTGGCTCTTTTTGGATCAATGGAGGAAGAAGGAGACGTCGAGCCTTCAGCAATCATGAACGCTACAGTTGAAATGATGAAGTTTGCAGCCATGTTAATGCATTCGGACCACATTGGAGATGCTGCCAACAAGATTTGTCATGTTTGGACCGAGTCAGCCAGCGTCCTTGAGATCGAAGCAATTGACGAGGTCTGCCACATAGTGCTAAGCGGTGATTCCGGGGCTGTGATCGACACGTGCAAAGAATATCTCATTCCAGTGATCCATTGGGTATTAGGCATATATGAAGAACCCTACATCGACTTCGATTTTGCAGGTCTCCTCCAAACTGTCGGGGAAGCATTTGATTTCGATTTCTCTAGTTCTGAGCAAACCTGCTCTCACCTCACTGATATGCTCTTTGACGAATCCGTCAGCCAACAGTATACCATTGACAGTATCCTATTGAGAGCTATGACGGCAGCGGGGGAGATTTTGCCACCCATCTTTTGCGAGTTAGATATGTGGAACACAACCCAACCTGAAATGTTGGAAGCCCCATGTGCGATTCCAGGAGGCGAGTGCTTCAACTGGACCCATCGAGGTGATGAGTACTATATCAGCCATGATGTTGGGTTCATTGTGGGAACTATCTTCAGTTACTTTGGAGGATACAGGGATGGCGATCACCTCTGCCACCAAATGGCCTTTGCTCAAATGGACGAAGGGGTCCTTGTTGAGGTAGCTGGGCGGATGAGAGACAGCATCTTCCGAATCTTTGAGAATGAAGGATTCTGCACTGACCTGTTTGACATCATCAATAAGCTTATTGGGCATGATGTTAATGTTGCCGAGATCATAGGTTTTGGAAGCTCTTCGGACGTGTGCCTGAATATCTCCCAGATCTACCTGGAAGGTGGTGACCAAGATATCAATCTTGAACCCGTGTTGGCTCTTTTTGGATTAATGGAAGAAGAAGGAGACGTCGAGCCTTCAGCAATCATGAACGCTACCGTTGAAATGATGAAGTTTGCAGCCATGTTAATGCATTCTGACCACATTGGAGATGCTGCCAATAAGATTTGTCAGGTTTGGACCGAGTCAGCCAGCGTCCTTGAGATCCAAGAAATAGATGATGTGTGTCGAATGATACTTGACGGTGACGTTGCAGGCGTCGGTGAAGTCTGTCTGAATGAAGTGTTCCCATTTATTGATTCTATACTAAGGCCATCTATTGAAGGAAATAGGACCGAGGAACAGACTGTAGACTTGGCATCTATTAAGATATGCCATGACGATGGCAGCGTTTCATTTGCTGACTTTGAAAACGTAGATATCCTATCGGAACTCTTAGGTGTGGTAAACAAACTATACAATATCTCATCTTTAGACGAGGAGAGCATTTGCAGGACCATTACAGCTATCGTAAATGAGAGGAAAAACATACCCACCTTGCTCAGCGAGTTCATAGTCGAGATGATGACTCTCTTCCTGCCGTTAGGAGCTGAGATCTGCTCTTGCTGGGACGCAGTATTCAGTCAAGCCTTCCAAGACAGCGAAGAATTTGGACTAGTCCAGTTTAACGAAGTCCTGTTGATAGCTGTCGAAGCCGTTGGTTACCAGAGTCACGATGAGCTCTGTCATGATATGATGTCGCTGACACCAAATAACATGTCTTCGTTCGCCCAGGGAATCATTCAGGAGATGTTCACGTTTGTGGAAGATCCTCAGAAATGTGCCTGCACGTCTCGCCGCATCTTGGACTTCATTCTAACGCTGGTCGACGTCCCCCTCGAAGAAATAAATGGATATCTCTACCAATACGTCGGATTCCAGTCTGTCGACGATGTGTGCAGTTACGTCGCATATTCTTTCGCCGGAGTTCCAAGTAAGTTCACGTTCCAATTATGTTTTATTCATTTAGGCTTGTTGTATTTTTCATTGCAATGGGAGGGTGGGGGAAGGGGGGGGGGGGGGGGGGTCACGTGATTCTTAAAATTCTAATTTTTAAGAGCATTTTGACCCAATGAATATGATATTAGTACAGGATAATTGGTGCAATTTTGCTCTTAATATTAAAGTCAAAATAGCCTGCTGTGGCGTTTCCTGTTTAAAACAATCTGTTAAAAGAACATAGATTAAAGGAATGCTCGGTATAGCAACTACCCAGTAAAAGACCTTGCCCATCCATTCACCTAATATTACACAATGATAATAGTTCACTAATAATTTGTATTATAAATGGCTAGGCCTTGGCCTACTTACAAATATCCCTATCTAATATCCCAAATAGTTATACTTCAATTTTGAGAATATTATTAGCGGAATTACCCATTAAATGCAAAAAAATATTTTTGTTAAATCATTTTAAACAGAACTTCATTTTTCCCTTGATATCATCTCTGCATTTCTTCTGTGATTTGAATATAAAATCAAGTTTATCATATCTACAATTTGATAAATTTCTTTTGATTTAATCTCTACATCAATATTTTGTTTTGTAATTTGAAAGGAAAAAAAAATTAATCATAGTCATAATATCTTTCTTCATTACATCCCTGCATTTGATTTGAGGAGAAAATTACATTTAATCATGATGATAAAACATTATGTTTTTCTCCATATCATCTCTTTGTTTCAACAGTTGATACGGCGAGTATTGAGTGTGCGGTCCCACGTGAGTAGAATTTCATCTTTGTGTCATATTAATCTCTTAAAATGCTTAACTCCCACGAAGCAGTCATAACATTGTTGAGGCTAATGATCGATCACAGTTATTCCTCACCAGACCTTGTCACGTAGCCTACGTTTAACATTAAACAAAATTTGTAATGACTTAGGCCCTACTGGCTTTACTCCAGGAGCATAATATAGTGTAGAGTTCGGTTATTTACGTGTTACTTTTCCCTTGATTACAATCCTACGTGGCAGTGATTATCATTCTGAATGTTGGCAATTAAAGTCGACGCATCGATTTGTATCATTTTCTGCCCCAGAAAACTTGATATTTCGTATGCACTATGGTTCACATCGTGTCACCCCCTATAGCTCCTCTCCGCCTCCCTCCTCCCTAGTTCCCCTCCCATGCCCGGCCTCTTCCTCTCTCTCGCGCACCCCCCCCCCCCCCACCCCTCTTCCAGTGGCCCCTATCTCACTCTCTCTCTCTCTCTCTCTCTCTCTCTCTCTCTCTCTCTCTCCCTCTCCCTTTTATTGGCTTACCATGCGTCTCATGTGCTCAAAACCCGCAAAACTCATTCCAGTGGGTTTACCTTTTCCTTCTCTTTGGAACATGTATCTGTTTGGTATAGCGTGTACCTCCACAGACCCCAACTAAATAAATTGTGATTAATATGTTATCTCTTTTCATGTTTTAGCGACTCTGGCCCCCACAACTGGTGCCCCAGGTAAGCATGGAGTGTCACAAAGACTATTTTTCTTTTACTTCATTTTTATAGCCTATACGTATATGATGATTATCATCAAATTTGATTAATGTATATACTAGCAAAGGCTCAAGTCGTTCTTTTTACATTGTTTGCGCGGATATAATCAGCAACATCATATTGGGGCTAACCTATTGTACGCATATTTTTTTTTTTTATTTGGACGCACATAGTCTCCTCGTATTTTTTTTTTTTTTCACAATAATATTCTCATTTTTCGATCCGACCCGTGACGTTATCACGATCGGTCCGGTACTTCCTTTGAATAAGTTGAAAAGACTCCTGTCGGAGCATCACTCAATGTGCTGGGATGGAGGTCGATGAGGAAGACGTATTCTAGTCAAACTGTAGGTACCTAAGATTCTGTTTGAAATATTGAGAGTCTATCAATGACGTTGATGAGTAGGTACAAGTTACACCGTTCAAATCCCGCACTGTATTTGGGGAAAAGGAGCTACTCAGAAGTATAGGCCTATACATACATGTACCTAGCGATAGAGTCCTAGAGTCCCTATACTGTATGATCTGTATAAACTTTTCAATAAACAGCCTCTCAGGTTGGAGTGGAGCGCCGGACTGCGCCAATAACAGAGCGCAGATCCAGGGGTGCAGACAGCAGACTAAATTAGAACAGTCAACTGGACTTGCCTAACATCGTACACAAATATCATGATCGTATAATTACGATATAAACATAGCTCATACAAAATTTGTCTTCTCTAGTTTGCCAACTTATCACCGACTGTTTTGGAGAGTGCGGCGGGACGGCTAAGGAGGACTGCGCTGGAGTATGCAACGGTACCTCGGTTGTGGACTGCGCCTTCACGTGCGGCGGATCAGCCACTGTCAATGAGTGTAATTGGTGTGTTGGCGGGACAACGGGAAGGCCCGCCAATTTCAAGATAGACAAGTGTGGTAACTGCGAAGGCGAGAACACGGTCAGAATCGACTGCAATGGCGACTGCAATGGGACAGCCTATCGCGACGCCTGTCAGGTTTGCGTAGGTAGGGAATAGTTCCTCATTACAGTAATGGTCTAAAGTAAACATGCTAGAGTACTTAGGCTAAACCGTTTCAGGACTCATCCAATGCACTCTAAATTTTAAAAAAGTAACTTACGCCTTCAACGGTCAGTGGCAAATCCTATATTTGGGGCAATTACTACATAATGCTCTGATGATTGATGTGTTTATATCATTGGCATTGTCGTTATAGAAAGACTGTGCCCCCACCCCCCATCTCCAAACTGCATCCCCAGCCCTCCTATCTCCACGTTCTGGATCCACCGCTGTTAACTTTCATGTCAACTCTCATCCTGAAGGTGTAGAACCACGTAATGAGATAATCTAGGCATCAATGGATTAACATGATAGGGGCCTATAATGGGCAAGTTTTCGCCGACATCAATTCATGTGTTGGTCACCCCTCCCCTTCAAAAATCTTCTTTGTCTTTTTTCCTCTTCTCCTTTCATCACCACTTTGCCTAAGATACTTTTTTTCTACTCAGTGTTTCTTTTGCTTTTTCTTCTCTTTTTTTTCATCTCCTTCTTCTTCTTATCCTTTGCCATTCTTAATTGCCTTGTCGTCTTTCATCTTTCCCTCCTTCATCTCTTTCTTCTCCAAATACTACTTTCCCACTTTTCTTATAATCCTTCTCCTTCAACCGGTACTCCCAATTCTCCTTTTAAAAGCTTCTTCTTGTCCTTCTTCTCCTTTCCTTTTTTCCTTTTTGTCTTCTGTTTGAAGCACAGTGAGGGCGCCTAGCAGGCTGCCATGCCATGTCTTACTTCTCTCTCGAAAGTTGACCATTGTTTGGAAAGTTATTAATAATGCAGATACAATTACATTCATCTCACCCATAATAAATGTAAAAGCCCATTCTAATGTTTCTAGATGTGTACAGTATCTCTGTTACTTGGTAAAGTCATTCAATTTGGCCTGTGAAGTGTTTCCGTTTTGTACTATTGTTGTTGTTTTTTATCCCAATAAAGCATTATCAATCTATCTTATCTATGTAAGCATGATAGTCTAAAACATTGTAATCATGAGCAGGCAATCCCCATAATACAATATTGAACCAAAATATCTCTCACAAGAACAAAGCTCCTTTTCAAGACTATTTTTTAAAGAGCTTAAAATTTCCAATATAACAACTTTGGAAATGTTTTTAAAATTTTAGCTTGCTTTTCTGCTCACTTCCACCATTAGTCTTTCCTGAAATCAAGCTATGGTCTAGCTGACAGTACACTGAAGTTGAACTGGGCTATAATTCCTGCATGGTATCTCAGTTCATACTAGATCAATCTGGGAATTGTTGATAACTAAATTCCACCTATTCCTTTCATTTATGCATTGATAACCAGGTGGTCTTACTGGCGTGGCCCTGAATGTGAGTGTAGACGACCTTGACTGCAGAGGCGTATGCAATGGCGGATTTGAACTCAATGACTGCGATGAGTGCATTATTCCAAATGCCGATGGCACTGTCTTATCGACCAAGGACTGCAATGAAGACTGCAATGGATGTGAGTCTCGATTGTTTTGCTTGTGAACTGCACTCGGCATGCAGTGTACCATCAGCAGTATATTGAATGCAACTGACCCACAGAGAGAAATTGCTTTAAATTATGTTGTCGTGCTTTTAATCAAGAGTCTTCATTTTATTTGGAACACTGCAACACTGGATGTCAAGCAATGTACCTGAACAAAATCACACTAGTAACTTAAATTTTTTTGGTGTTTTTCCAAAGACACATCATTCAATGGGCAAAGAATTCATTGAAATGTTGATAAATCATATGATTGTACACTTAATGTTAATAAAAATAACATTTTTTTTTAGTTCATAAGACTATACCTTCATCATCTTTTCCAGATAGTGCTCAATTTATACAAACTATTTCGACAGGACACATAACCATTCAAGTAGATCTAGGAAAATGTCATTTAAGAAGAACAAGTAAATTTTTAGCTGTTTCAGAGAAAGAAGTTTCTTTGCTATGGAATTATATACAGAATAAAGAGCATGACAACACATTAGTGAATATGATTTGAAGTTTTTACCAGTTTTCATGCAAAATTTTAACATTGTCAAAGTCCAGTAAGTCTCATCACTGAAATAATTCATGTAGATCATATTATCAAACTAATACACACTTGAAAACGATGTTGATGTTTTTTCCTGTTTTTTTAACAGTCGCTGTGATGAACCAGTGTGGTTTCTGTACAGGAGGGGAAAGTGGCAACGATGTTTCAACTGGTCTGTCTGCGTGTGGCGTGTGCAACACCGCTGCTGATCCAGATTTCTGTCTTGGCTGTGATGACGTAGCTTTCAGGTGTGTTTCATGAAACCTGTTGCAAGGATAGTTCACCCTGAAGTCACACAAAATAAAACTTTAAAGAAATCATAACTTTCTTATACTTTCATGAATTTTCTTCAAAACTGTTCTAATATGTTTCTTTAATGTGACTACTTTTATTGAAACCAACTTCATTTTACGATGAACTATCCCTTTTATACTATTTATTTCATACTAATTAGTGAGAGTCAATTTGAGATGATGGATGGAGGCTATACTCCTTCCATGTTCCAAAAGTCTATATTCTTGTCAATTTCTACAGATTACTGTTTTTAAATCCCTTCAAAGCACTTTGCCTGTAATAACACCTGTCTCCACTTTTTATGTTTTCTAGGCTTCTCTTTAGAGGCAGATTTTACTGAATCAAATATGATTGCAATTTTCTTTCTTTTAATTTGGCAGTGGGTTAGTGTATGATGCATGTGGAGTGTGCGATGGGGATGGTAGTTCATGTTTCACTGTGGATACGATCTGGCCTACCTTCATCCCAGCTGATACCGATTATCAGGTAGGTTTATGAAGTTGATTAAGTGATATTGTTAGTATACCCACATCAGAAAGAATACCATGTTATGTTGTTAACTGGCTGCATTCATTATATGAATGCAAGTCATCAATATTTCTGATATCAGTGCAACTCCCCAATAGGCATGACATTAATTAAACACATCAATATTCAGTTTATTAATGCAACTCCTCCTCCCGAAATTGCAGGCATTCATTGATATTCATGAATTGCAGGCATTCATCAATATTCATGTATTGCAGGCATTCATCAATATTCATGGTAATGCAGGCATTCATCAATATTCAAGGAATTCATCAGTATTCATGAATTGCAGGCATTCTTCAATATTCATGAACTGCAGGCCTTCATCAATATTCATGTAATTGCAGGCATTCATCAATATTCATGTAATTGCAGGCATTCATCAATATTCATTACACTTTGATATTGCTCTCTTGAACAGGTGCGTCTCCGTGGAGCTGGTTTCCAGGACGCCACGACCAAACAGTGCAAGTTTGTGAATGCTGGTGGGGAGCAGGTCAGTGCTGTGGACATCACAGATGAGGTGGGCGACCTCTTCAACTGCACGGCTAATCTCCCTGCAGGTGAGTTTAAATCATAACCCTTTGCGTACCAGATAATAAACTGGTGCTCTATGGGATTTGTGTGTATTACTTGTGAATAAATATCACACTTGGCAGATAAAGTGTTCAAGTGCCAATCTGTTTAAGGTTTACCCAAAGTCTGGTTCATGATAAAAATGTAGTCCTCACTAACAAGATTAATAACTACAGGGGGGTTATCTCCAAATGCTAGAATTAAGCCCTAAAAACTAAATATGTGAAAGAGGAATCCTTTAGGAATTAAAGAGGATCGGCAGCCAATTATTTCTTTTTAATTGATTGCATACATGCTAGTTACTACACTTAAAACCAGGGTTTCAAATCAAAGTGATTTAACTCAACCATGGTCTAATCCTTTTTGAAGTGTAATATGCTCTAGATCAAGTGCACATATTTGATTATACGCAATGAAATTTGTGTAAGAGTGTGGATTAAATCTAAAACTTGTTTGTGAATTTGGGCCTATGTGACCAAGCTGTTATGATTACATTTAGTGTTTGGGTAGCATTTGCATACCAGTATATCAATAATATTGAGTATTGTATTTTGCATTCTTCATATAGATTTTCCATTGTAATGATAGTCTTTGACGTCTGTAAATAATATATATCCATATTTTTTAATTGTTTGATGCAATTATTCATGTGTCATGAAGATAACATATATTTATATGGAGGTTTATAAGAGTGTACCATTTGTTGTCTTTCCCCCTCAACTTTTGATCTCTTCCAGGCACCTACTCGGTGTTCCTCTCAACTGAAGACACAGAGTTCTCTGAGGCATCTGTCACGCTGTACGTCTATCCTGAGATCACCGTGAGCAGTACAACGAACACAGACTTTGACATCGACACATCGGCTACCACCATCTCGGTGAATATGACTTCCACCAGCGGGGCCTTCACAGCATACATGGGCCTGACCTCTCCCGTTCTGATCGTCTTCACTGGTGAGTGACATTCATTTGTTTGCTCCTGTCACTTGAACGAATGCTGTTCGTCACGTTGACAAACCAGTTCAAATTCTGTAAATCTGTGCATTCAAACTTGTTAAACTTCCTGAAGAACGTTCTCATGCCATTGCAACTAAACTTGGGATCATAGCCTCTGGATAGGCACATATACAGATAGTCAAAATCCTGGAAGTTTTTCAAGGCACATCTGACAATAATATGTTGTCTTATAATGATTCATGTTAACTCTCTGAGTGCGTTCTTGTAGTTGTGTTTGTATGTTTTACCACAAGAACAGTAAAAAAAATATTGATATTAACACTACATCTTGTTGCAGTTATTAGACAAAATCTTTGAGAATCTGCTACATAATACATTCTCCCTGAGTCATGTTATGTTGTTGCAGCTATTACCGGTAGACAAAAACTAAAAAAAAAAAATCTTTGCTCTGAGTCACGTTACAGTGTTGTTGCAGTTATTACTGGTAGTCCAAAACTCTAAAAAAAATCTTTTCTTTGTCATCTATAAACAGAAACCGGAAGGGTATCTGTCGAGGGTGATTTCGGTGGAGACAATGATGAGCTGCTTGTTTTCACCGGGCCGATGCTCTACACCTCGGCACAAGTGGTCATCTACCCCTCCCTCAATGGCATTGACTATCTGACCACGCCCGACGACAGCGGCTTTACCGTCACCTACTACGCCACAGCGCCTGTTGTTGAGGAACTCAAGTTCTCTGCTACTGGTGAGTGCATGGACATGATATAAGACGAGCACGCCCACATTTATTGTTTTTAACACTTAAGAAGAAACACCATGCAAAAGAAAACAGCAAAGTATTCCCTAGGAACTGCATGTGGACTTATAAATAGGTGTTATTACGTACAAACTGCTGTGAAAGGCCTCACATTAAGTGGTCTTTATACTGATGTACTTTATAAACAGTGGTCTTTGTAGAAAGCTTTCATTGTATATACAAGGATGATTGTTTTCAGGTAACAGTGTGGGTTCAGCACACATATATACATGACTCATTCACTTGCCTGTATAAATCAACCAAGTGCTATTCAGTGCTATATAAACATGTCACACGAGCGCATCTCTACCGAGAATATCATACCAGATGTATCATTATATAAGTATATTTGCAATTACTTCCTTTTTTTTGATTGGATGATCATGTAGGATGCAAGTTTGAATATTTCATAGTCATGCTAACTTGCCTCATATTCATACTAGCTTGCAAGACATCACACTTTGATAAAATAGCTCCAAATATATATTTTATATATCAACATTGATCTATCGTGCTGTAGATGTTTAAGACATATTTTATTTTCAAATTCTTATAATTTTGTCAATCAGGTCATCTCCTTGAGCTGCGATTTGACCGGCCTATTAACGATGAAGCGGTCACCTCATGCGATGCTATCTTCCAGAATACTTCAAGTCTTGGCTCCTTTGCCCAGTGCTTTGCCTATCCTTACCTCCCAACCATCTACATCCTACCCTACGATCAAGACAGCTCTACCCTTCTGCAACCTGGTACAGTAGCCCCTCAACTTAGTGGGATTGCAAGACATTTTAATCCAAAGTCAAAGGGCACCAACCCTTGATGAATAGATGTTTTTGTTAGATACAGATTAGCAGAAAAGTTTTGGGTAATATTACATGACATGTCATAAAGTTATTTCATCCTGCAACCCTCTACTAGTTGGGAGCGAAGGCCTTTTAATCAAAGTTAAAGTGTACCTACCATGCCTACTGTGGTTTCATTAAATGCAAGTCAGAGATACAGATTGATAGAAAAGTATTGGTAGAAAAATGTGACATATTCTGGAAAATGAATTTGATGCTTTGCTTTCATTGCGTGATTGATATTTGTATCAAATTATTTTTTTTAGTTCAAGACAATCAAGTTTCATATGGGACCTGAGTATATTTCAGCTGCTGAATAATGGTTTATTCTCACCATCGCACACAGGTGATTCGCTAACCATTGCCGAGACTGTTCTTAAGGCAAAGAACGAGGACTATGCTCGATATGTGAGCGGCTCTGTCACAGCTTCGGCACCCGATGAAGCGGTGAATGTGGTTGCCATCCTCTCTGGTACAGAGTTTGTAAGCAACTGTGGAAACGTGAAGCTAAGCGCCCTGCAGTCTTTCGGGAACGCGGGCCGAGACTTTACGTACACCTGGACCGTGAACACCACCGGTACTGTCCCAACGGCCCTGACCGATGAGCTCAATGGTAAGATTCCTGACCAAGCTTTGCAAGTCACATTGTACTGCAATTCAAATCAGTTTGAATGTCAAGATCCAAGATCGATATAAATATATTACACTGGTGTTGTCTATCGCTGTGCGCTTCATAACCTCCACAATATTGCCTTTCTTCTGTATTGTGTTAGGTCTTTTGATTGCATTATTCCTTTTAGAGTACTGGTGCTAGCTTTTATAATCAGAAACATAAATGTTTCCTCATGCCTTTTAGAATTATTAGAGTGCGAGTTAGCCAAACAATTAATTTTGTTATCATTCAATGTCATTTCAATTTTTGAAGATACAAGATATGTGATTCAATTCTTTCCAGCATGCTTCTACATGGGCACCCAATGATATAAATGCACCAGAAGATTTTTTTGGTAACTTATTCCAACTGTCTTTTGATCACAGGAGCAGCAAACAAGGCTTACACTACAATCACAGGCAGCAACCTGGACCCCAACACCGCCTACAACTTTATCGTCAGCGTAGAGAACTTCCTCGGCGAGAGCGACACGGCCACGCTGACCGCAATGCGTTCGGCCGAGAACAAACCGGACGTGGTCATCATTCCAGAGAGGGTGGACGTTGATGCAGCTCTCATCTCTCAGCCGTAAGTTTGGGATCGTCTTAATCAGGGCCCTATTTCATAACGAATTGCACTTGATTGCATCTTGACTTGCGATTGGTATCAATCATATTTCTGTGCATTACAGGTATGGGATTTGACTTGCGATCAATTCAGCTCAATCGCAACCCTCTATAAGGCGGGGCTCACATTTACTTCAGTCCCTCTTAAAAATAATCGTGCTCTGGGATGAGTTAAGAACACTGCACATGCCCTATAATGAAAGGGCAACCTTCTCTGGAAGTCAATCAATCAGGCAGCAAACATTTAGAAGCATTTTTCTGACAATTTTGGATGAAAGATCTTGTAAAGATGAGATTCCATTTTGATCTGTTAAATACTGATATATGTTATTTTCTAAAGTCAGAATGAAAAAAGAAGTTTTTTGTTTTTATTGTATCAAAAAGGGTTTTGTTTCTGTCTGTTGTTAAATTCATGAATAGTCCAGACTCACAAAATTAGCGAAAAAAAACCCTGTGAAATATATGGTGTATACAGTACCCCTTTGTGTGTTAGAGAAAACGATGCTCTGTTGGATTGTGTGTATTGATAGTGACATAGCCCTCAGGTGGTGTATTAAAATAAAAACTCTAACTTTTATGCGTGCTCAGATTCTTCCTGCGAGCCGTGGTGACGTTTTACAGTGCGTGCGGAGGGGCGGCTCAGCTTGAGTATGCTTGGTCTGTGGATGATAACACTATCGCCCTCAACCTACAGACCATCAATTCCCCTGTGCTCTACGTCCCGGCCGGTAGCCTGCCAGGTAAGCGAGTGCAAAGAATCTCTTTATATTAACTTCTTCTCTGCCAGACTCCATACTGCCGTATGGGAATCATATGTGCACTCTTAGAAATATCAAAACCATAAATCTGCCCTTAAAACACACTTATTCCAAATGTCAAAGTGATTTAAGGAACTCAGTAACCTAATTTCTCTTTTCCTTTTTTTCTTAAAGCGCATAGAGACATTCTTACGTATATGTTTTATGCGCTATATGAAAATAGTTTATTATTATTATTATTACACCATCAAAAAATGGTTGATTTTAACAGAAGCAGAAAAAAAGTGAAAGTAGGTGAAAATAGTTTGACAAAAATAGGAAACCTAATAAGAAACTTATGAATGTTTGAATGATACAAAGATGACCCTTTAGGGGAGGAAAATTGGTAATTTGGTCATTAGACTGTTATGTCAAAGGCTCTCTTCCTTACTCTTTTTTTGATGGTTTTACGATGTGATAAAAAGCATTTCATTTTTGTAGCGGAATATCCCTTTAAAGAGACCTTCGTATGAAAACAGTTCAACATCATCTGTTCTGCTATCTTAGTTAGATGTTAACCTCTTGTAAGATAAATATGTCAGGAAAGACCCCATTTCAACACTTACCATTTTACATATGTGTTACTGAGTCTGTTTGGCTTTGTGAGTGATCTTGACAAACAATTTTTTCATTGGTTACTTTGATCATCATCCTTAAAATTGATCTTATCTTAATTAATCCTCTACTACCCAGTCATTGTCATGTACTGGATCTACAAAAAGTGACGTTAGAAATAAAGTGTTTTCTTTTTTTTTTGTCCTTTTCGTACTATCCAGGTGATTCTGAGTTGACCTTTACGCTGCGGGTCAACCGTGCCAGCGACCCAGACACCGTTACCGAGCAACCCGTGGTCATTACCACCGTGTATTCGGCCCTCGTTGCCAAGATTGAAGGCGGAGTCGAGCAGACCGTAGGTGTGGACAGTGGAGAGTTCACGTTGGATGGTTCGACGTCCTACGACCCCGATAACGAAAATGAGGACATGACCTATGTATGGACATGCCAAGTGGTAAGGGAAAATGTATGGTATGCACAGTACTCACATACCTCAATATATATATATATATATATATATATATATATATTATTTTAAATGACCCACGTTATAACTGAATGCTGATGTCGCAGGTACCAGCCCTGCTTGCTATATTGCAAATTTTAAAACCTGATATAAAGAAATATATTTAGAATTTCGATTTTGAATCATCCACTCTATAGTCGAATACCGACACCAGCTTCAACAAGCTTTGTTTGTTCTATTGCAAACTTTACTGAATTGAATGAATAAAGAAATGTATACATATTTTAAAAATAATGAAATAAAATTGTATTTGAATTCTAAAAATTAATGTCTCCTCTCTTTAGATGAACGCTGATACCGGCAACTATGAGCCATGCGTATCCAGCCAGACGAGGGAAGTATTCCCTGCAGAGGCTGATTCTAAGGCTAGCCAGCTGACGTTGGATGCCAACAACATGTACGCTGACTCCACCTACCTATTCACCCTGGACATCACCAAGGTCTCACGCACTGCCACCACCAGTGTCTACATCCTTGCCAAGGCTGGCAATCCCCCATCTGTAAGTTTGAATTTATAGTGATTCATTTCCGTATAAAAAAAACAATATATTTATATTACAAATTACAAATTATTTTCCAGTAATGGCTAGATTGAGCAAACGTACATGTAGCTATACATAATATAGAATATAGCTGTTCTTCAGAGGGGTCCAAAAACACATTTTGAGAGAAATCTGATAAATACCTCTAAAAAATTTCTTAAACTTAATTTTTACTACACTTAACAATTGATAAACAATCCCACCTCCCTTCAAATTCCCCCTCCCCCCTGCTTATCTAGTTTTTATTATGATATGGGCTACGTTCGAAAGTGATTACTGGCAACTGAATAATGCTACATCTAAATTTTTGTGTGATTGCTTTAGTGCTTTTGTTGAAACAAGTTGCTGTGATTTGTCAACATAATGTGACTATCTATGAAACGCTTTCACTGTAGATCAGCATCAGTGAGGCCCTTGCCTCTAAAATCGAGAGCAGCAGCCCCCACACTCTTCAAGTCTTCATCACACACACATCAGACATCACCATCCAGTGGGCCACTGTCACAGAAAACAGTAAGATCAATATAGTTGGATGGTAACTACCATGATAATGATAATGACAATAATCCTTACATAGTGCAATTTTACATTGAAATCGTAATGCGCTTGACAGTAAGAGGAGAGGAAAGGCAGTAATGAAGTAACCTATATCACAAATTTAGCTTACGTTACACTGAGGTAAACAAGTATCATAAAATTGTTACTAGAGCAGAGAGACAACTATATTATTCATGCCTGATTGGTTGATCCCATGGTAGAAATACAATGCAGTCAAATGTATACTTGTATAGTTGATAGAACATATGGCATGATGGCATTAAAAAGCTGCCATGTGCTTCTCCATTTCTGTTGTAAGGATGTCAAGCGTATTTATCAGCTATCGTATTTCTTTCTTGTCATTCATCTATTGTGTTGGTCGTGATTTGTAGCAATCTGAACATTTGAAAAGCAACAAGGAAAAAGAATGATGTCTGTATAAGTAGTGATAGAGCAAGAGAGGTGATACAGCCTCTATGTACTGACAATTTCAGCTTTATGGTACTTACCAGGTATACGTTATTTCTTCTGCTGAAATGAATCATTGTTGGGTGTAAAGTTGATTGGTTTAGAATGCAATAAGATCTGGATTAATCTTAGTATCCTAAAAGATCAGCTTCTTTGTAGAAGTCCAAATATTTGAGTCTTTGAGCCTTTTCATGAATGTTTTTCTCTTGTTTCTTTTCCCCTTCCACAGACAATGGTTACGTCGACTTTGCAGAGCTGAACCCACAGTCGTTCCAGTTTGGAACTACCTCGCCCTTCAATACCTACGCGTTTGTTACTCTTCCTGCCGGTAAGGTTTATGAAATGACAAACTTATTCAACTCTTATGTAATTTTGGTAACTAATTTATACTTGATGGTTCATATGCTAAACTGGATTAATCTGGGTTTTTGATCTCAGATCATGGGTAACTTCATCCTTCTTAGTGAACCAATCATAATGCAGGAACAAATTGACTAACCAGAATTTTGCCAATCACAAAAATGGTATATGCTGACTAGCCGCACAAAATGACTGATTACAATCCAAAAATTCAAAATTGATTTATCACAAAATAATAGACTGCAATTCATTAGCACACCCACATGTTACTAATTGACCAATCACAATGCCAAAACACATTCTCACAATCAGAATACTTAAACACATTGCCTTATCACAAAATGACCAATCACATTGCATAAACGCATTGCCTTATCACAAATTGACCAATCACATTGCAGGATCTCTGCAGGAGGGTGTGTGCTACTCCTTCCAGGTGACTGTAACCGATGCCCAGGGCCAGGAGTCTGCCAGTAAGATGAGTACCTGTACCTACGGTGGGGTGTCCCTCTGCTCCGTCATCCTCAGTGACTCGTCAACGAGCTATCAGGAACTGGACCAGGTCAGAATTGATTAAAGGGTCACTTCACCCTGAAATTAACTTTGTTTCAATAGAAGCAGACACATGACAGAAACATATTAGTGAAGTTTTGATGAAAATCCGTCAAAGGATAAGAAAGTTATGATCTATGAATGTTTTGATTTTGTGACGTCACGTGCGAGGTGCTCTCCCATATGTTGTGTACAATTTTTTTCAAAAATGTGAATTTTCTCAAAAAATATGCATCCTTTTACCTGCGTATTTGATACGTCAATAGAAATACATTTTCAAACACATACCTTTATGGGAAAAAATAATTCTGTCAAAAAGAAGTGTTTTTTTTATTGAAACCCAACTTATTTTCAGGGCCTTTTCGACCTAGAGTTTTATTGTCAATTAACAGAGAGTGGAAGAAAATGTAGACAAAAATACATAGTACTGTACAACGTATTATCTGTCATAATAACGATAGTCTAACTTGAAAATCTTATCAATTCACAGAAAGAGGGAAAAAAGAGCACATGATTACATCGTACTTCATGCTGCATAATGCATTGTCATAATGCTTGTCTACCTTGAGGATTGAATGAATGTTACTTTGGAAGGTCAATTATTGACAGAGAATGTGAGATGAAAGAAGATAAGATTAAGAAGTATTGTATTATGTATATCATGATGGAAGCCTATCTTGACAATTGACACTTTATAGTGACGGAGAGAAATGAGACAAGACAGCATAGTATTGTACGCTTTATGCGTCATCATAATGCTATTTTAACTTGAAAATCTGTCAACATTTACCCTTCTTTATTCCAAATCTATCATTTTGTTCCTGGTATTCTAATGAATGCACTGAAACATTTATGTTGTTTATACTTATAGTATAGTAACAGGGACCACTGAAATCCTGGGCCCTTGTGACTTTGAACACAATTACCCCATTGGTTATATTCTGGCACCAATAATCAAACAGTTGTAATTCATTTCAAGAAAGTTCAAAGGGCGCACAATGTAGTTCATAATTGAATTTCCAGAGGTGCTTTTTTAATCTGCTTGATCTTCGTTCTGTGTGGCATTGTTAGACGGTGCAAAATATGTTGCAAGTTTAGAATTGTATGATGGCAGAATCGATATAGACTGAAGAGAACAATCACTGGATCACTAAGTGCTGAATGAGGGCAGATCAGCTGTTACATTGGATGTGTGACATACTAGTACAATCATGTTTATATGCTTTCATACAGAAATGAATAAATACAAATACAAATTTTAACAATCGGCATTATCGAGCCTCATTTTTCAAACCCCATGACCTCTTTCCCCATCCATTCCTACAATGCAGCTGACTATCATCACCCAGAACTGCGTAACAGACGAGGAGGCCTACCCACTGAGCTACCAGGTGTTCCTGAAGAGGAGTACGGCGGATGGTGTCCGCTACAGCGCCACCTCAGGGGCGTTGACTGAGAGCAGCGTTGAAATCGTCGGTCTGTCAGCTATTGACGAAACCAATCAGAACACCTATGTTGTCCTGGTAAGATTTTATATATAGAAAGCTTGTTTCCAACAAGCACTCTGAATGGTACTCCATACATACCAGAAAAACATGATATACAGTGCAATTATTATAATCTTTGTACAGAAATCAGCAATTATCTCAAGTTGCTCAGGTCTAGCTACCATGCATTTTGCAGCTGCACATAATAGTCATGGCAATATATTTTCTTCATTTGTACAGTAATCAACCATTTGTCTTCCTTTGAATATTACAGGTCTGCAACTCTTTTGGAAGCTGCTCAGCATATGATCTCGTCCTTACTGTCACAGCAGTCACCAGCTTTACCCAAGCTGAGTATGATGCGAGCATCACCAATCTGGTCGACCCCAAGAAACTGTCAGGTAAATACTATGCGCAAGGTTACGTACATTACATGGATACACATGTTTATATCTCTTTACACTTCTGGACACATTGAGAGCTTTTTTGATCTACATGGACATAAAGGCTTATGTAATATTGAAGGTACTTTCATAATTATACCATCTTTAAGACGGGTATCATTGCCATGACAAATAAAGCCTTGTTTGATGATCCTAGACCACATTTTTGCCTTGATTGCAAAGTCATTCCATCTAGATAATGATATTTCCTGTGCAGGCTGGTCAGAAGAGAGAGAGAAATACATTGTGAACACACAATCTTTTTGCTTCATTAATATCTCTTCCATCCAAATAAATCACATTTTACTCTTCTATCCTTCCACAAACCAGGTGACTTTGTGAACGCCCTTCTGGGCTTCAACGCCATCTCCTCTATCGGCGTGGGCTCGTCAAGGAGGAGGCGTGCGGCCAGCGAGACCTCGGTCACCGCAACCGAGCAGCTGGACCTCCTGCAGAGCGCCATCTCCAGCACTGTGCTGGACACTGCCACCGCTCAAACCCTGCTTGACCAGACTAGCACTGTGGTGGTGACTGACCTCACACTGGCTGACATGGGTGAGTCTGTCCTGAGTATTACTCTGTATATACCACTGTTGCTTAGTGCGGATGTAATACACGTAATTCCCATAGAGAAGCAGTTTGCATGGCATACAAGAGGTTAATGCTGTTTTTCTGACAGTTAGATCTGCATGTGAAGCTTATTCTCATACAGTCCAACCTATTTATGAAGACCACTACAGGGCAAACAGTAAAAGCAGTCTCTATGCTGCCATTTAAGACATATGGAAAGGTGGTTTTATAGCGTCCTAATGGACAGGATTGACATCAAAACACATGTAAATTAAGAGTAAATGAGTGTTATGTCTTATACTGTATTATATTTCTCCCTTTATGATATGACATATCTATATTATAACAGTTCCTATGTTGAGACATGAAAAGTGACATTAAAAGTACCATCAAAAGTGCTCTGTGATGTGAGTAATATTCTGCACCATATCAATGTAAATGAATTTTGTTATTAACATCAAACCTGTCTTGAAAGACGCCACCTCATGAAAACAGAAGAAATGACCTTTTGTGGACAGGTGGTCTTTAATAGATATGGACAGATCGAAGATGGACAGGTTTCATCATCTCTCTTTTCTACCTTACTGTAGACGTGCTCCTGGACATCCTGATTGATCTGGTCTCGGTGTTCAGCGACACGGAGCTACCGGAATCCAGCGCTTCCATCGTGCTAGAGAAGACCGGGGAGATCGCGACTGAGCTTGACCCGCAGTACAACGCAGACATGCTGACAAAGATCAAGTGAGGCCTAATTCCTGCCTAACTCTATACATGATGCAATGCGTGCATTTTGGTTAATAATAGAGACAATCAACATAGAGCAGCAATTTATCTGGTACACAGAAGGGTTAACAGATCAATAGAGTGCACTCTTGTGTCTTATGTTTTGACTTGCATTACAACATGGTCCGCAGATGAGGGAGCCCTCTTTGATTTTACGTCATATGCATGATTCTATTGTTGTACTATTTTAGTAAGTTAGTAAGATTTAGTAAGTCTTCCACTAAGTTTCAAATTACACACTACAGCATGCATGAGACATTGCTACGTGATGATCTCGCATTATCAATGATGTTCTTGTCCTTTTCTTAGTTCCCTGACAAACACTCTGGTGCAGGGGCAGCTGAGTGCGATCCCTCTTGGCGGAGACCCGACAGAGACCCGCACCGACACCGTAACCACGAGGGCGTTCTATGTCATCCCCACCGACACGCTCAGCTCTTCTTCAGGAAATGACTCCTTCCAGATCAATTTCGGCAGCGACATTGAGAACTCGTAAGTCAATGATCTACTTCTCTTCTTTTGTATCATTTGAATAATCCTTGCATATCTCCTAATTCTCTCATTCTTTAAAAAGCTTTGCTTCTCTCTTTCTCTCTCCCTTTTCTTCTATCCTTTTCTCGTCCTTATCTCCTTCTCTCTCTCTCTCATTCTCTCTCTCACACTCTCTCTCTCTCTCTCTCTCTCTCTTATTTTCTCCCTCTCTCTCTCACTCTCTCTTTCACTAATCCTCTCTCTCTCTGCTTCTTTCCTCCCCTCTCTTTCTTCTTAGCTAAAATTTTCAAAAAAGGGTATAAATATGATCACTACAAT
Source organism: Arbacia lixula (assembly GCA_963669155.1). Taxonomy (NCBI): domain Eukaryota; kingdom Metazoa; phylum Echinodermata; class Echinoidea; order Arbacioida; family Arbaciidae; genus Arbacia; species Arbacia lixula. Next base: position 24,312,216 of record OZ022578.1, on the reverse strand, counting down.
TACAGTTTGAATCTGTTTCACATAATTTGTTGGATTATCTTGTAACCTTTAACCAGTCTTGTCAGACCTTTCTGTTCTCATTTACAACAAAAGTGTTATCATGATTTGCTGACTTCTGTGTATGTTAAAGGTACGGAGCTAGCTGGGCTTGCAGCTCTGGTACGTGCAGCGGTGTTCAGGTCCAGTTCACTCAGTACGCCGACAGCGTGGACTACTTCTCCGTCACCGATGAAGACAGGGCTAACCGAGCCTCAGCCATTCTGGAGATCAGTCTGCTTGACCCCAACGATTGTACGTCTCAATGAATTCACTCTTTGATGTTTTGGAAATAAATAATACACACAAATCCTAAAGAGCTGTACTCAGAAAAATATCACCATATACAATGAAATAATTACTGATTTGATGATAGAGAACAGATGGCTGACCAAGAAGGTGCCAGCCCTTCAATTTCATTGTCTGAGCATTCTTCTCATTCTTATTAACATGAATATCCTAAGTACTTCTGCTAATATGATTTTGATGATGATGATTATTATTATTGTCTATCACAGTATTATTAATATCATTTTCATGATCACTAGCTTTAATATCCTTGTCAGTCTAACCCAATATGATAAATTTTAATCTGTTATCAACGTAACACTTGTGACTTCCACACAACTTCCTTGCAGTCTCTGAGCTGAATGTGACCGGTCTCAGCGAACCAGTCAGCATCAACATGACAGCCACCATCCTGCAGGCCGGCAAGGTAATGACATGCAGTACTATCAGAAAACTTGCAATAATAATGATAATACTTGCATATTCATGTACTAAGGTGGAGCCAGAGATCAGGGAAGGTATTCTGAAAATCCACAGAGATAACAAAATATATCTCCCCTAATTAAGATAAAATGTTCCTTAAATATTTGATCTTTGGTATGCCGAAACTTATCTTAGGAAAATTTTAACCAATATTAATGAGCGCATGACCTACACTCCTATTCCTGAGGCAGCCAGTAATAAACATAAGCATAGATTAATACCATCAAGCTGATGGTGTGACGTCATGAAACTAGCAATGACATTGCCCATCAATATCTATAAGCGCGCCTTATTGCATTTGGTGCGCTTATATGCAAAAAGTTGAAAGTGCAAATAACTTTTGCACATAATGCAATTTAAAGATAGGGGCATAGGCAATTGCTCAGGAGCAGTTTTATCCTTCATCTTAACTTTTTTGTGCATTTCACAATACCGATTCAGTTCATTTACATAACATTTTTATCTCTGAGGCTCATTTACATAAAAAAAAATATCTCTAGCTCATTTGAATAAAAATGTTATCTATTAATGCAAGTTGGCTTTTCGGTATACCAGAAGATGAAATTTTTTATTTTTGGAATACCCCCCCTGATTCCCAGCATGTTTACAGCCGAATGCAGCCAGCTCCTTAGATTTGTTCAGGGACTGACAGCAGTAACTTGCAATCAATCGCAGTCAGGTGGGACATTGATCTCAAGCCTGACTCTATGTCCGTACATTACCATACAGGTTTTATAGATATAAGTGAGAATGTAATTGGTTAAAATAGGGCAATAATGGTTATAAGATGGCTTGACAGCTGACTACATCCTTCCAAAAGAATATTACATGGTGTACATTGCTCTAAACATTTCATAAAAGTCACATCTAAAACATTCATTACATGAGATGTTTTTTGTACATTTTCATGGTAAAGGGTTATTGAAAAAATCAACATAGGATGGTGTGACAACCGTCTACCACTGATATAACGAATGTAAGCAATGACATGTAATATAAATTCCACCAATCACAGACTATCTTACTAGATTCCATACCATTTATATTATCATCATTCAGGTATACGACTGCTTCTGGTGGGACACCACCATCAGTGCATGGAGCCAGGATGGCTTGACCACCATCTACCACTCTGCCACCGAGTCTGAGTGCCAGGCCTACCATCTCACCGCCTTCACCCTCATCGCTGTCGACGCACCCACCACGGAGGCCATCACCACCCAGGCAGCCGGCGGGGATGTCACCACCGGTAAGCACCGTCCTACTGAGTATTCCCGCTGGGCCTGCCAGCCTGTACAACATGGTTGATGGCGTTTTCATGCCACAGCACGCAAGAAACAAGCTTCATGTAGCGACCTCGAAGTACCAAGGCAATAAGCTGCTTGATAAGAGTGAAAAATCCCTGTGGAAAGCTGAATAGAACTTACCATTTATAGTAACTCTGCCATCAATGGAAACCTTTTTGGTAACACCACTCAACAGCCAATCAAATTCGAGATTTCCATAGAAGTTGCCAATGGTTGCAAAGTTACAATTAATGGTAAGTTTTATGCAACTGCAACAGAGCCCAGACATATGTCATCCATATATGCAGCAAAGTTTTTGACAATTCTAAATTTCTCTTTGTCCCTCTTCCACACCCACTCTCATTCTCTTCTCCATTTCTCTCTTACCCCCTTATCCTCCAATCTCAACATATGTATGTATTTTCACTCTCTTTCAGGTGCTGACACTACTGAAGCACTCACAACTGAAATTGGTAAGTAGAATATCATCTTGATTAATTACAATTCATATATCTGTAACTGCTGCAGTTATATAATCAACATCAGCCACTAATGACAGAGGAGGTGAATTTTAAAGGACATGTAGCAAGAGAGTGACAGCAACAAGCTATCTCCAGAAGATGTGAACTTATTTGTTGTCATCGAATATTGTCATTGAAAATTTGATTATGTCATGTTGTGGTATGATGTAACCATGATCCGTGGGAAGAATAGTGCTCGTCACACAGATGGGGTTACCATGGGAACAGTAGGCTCAATTGATGAATAAAAGATTGAATGTACGATATAACAGGGGGAGAAAGAAGAGATAGAGAGGAGGACAGAGAAGAACATATAAAGGTAAATGTTCTATATGACAAATATAACTGCATGAGGTATGAACGGTGAAATCAGTTATAAAAACAATTGGAGAGAAATAGCAACTACATGTACATCAGCATCTAATAAGGCAATAAAGAGATAGCATATAACTTTATTGAAATTCATTGAATTCATCCTTCAGGTGAAAGTGCTTCAGCAGGTCTCAGCACGACGATCATCATCGTCATTGCGGTGGTCATACCCCTGGTCGTCATCCTCCTGGTTGTCATCATTGTCGGTGTCGTCATGATGTCCAAGAAGACCAACAAGGTCACTGACGTAGAGGGCACTGAGCGTCGGAACACGGACACCAGTATTCTGCCCCCTGCAGATTCTCCACCCCCAACGGGACAGGTGAGGAATTTTACTATTTGCCCCGATTTCACAAAGGTGTTTTAGAGTAAGATCACGGTTTAGGCAAATTTTGTGATGTACTGGCAAAAAAGAATGATTTAACGCCAACACTTCAAGAAGGTCCCATAATGAATGTGCGCTTTCTTCATAGGGTGCTCAATACACGCTAGTTACTATGGTTGACAACTGTTTCATGAAATCGATTTACATAAATCATCGTCTATTGGTCTAATCCATTGAAACTAGCATGCCATAGATTAGGCATCCTATGCGGAACTTGTGCATTTATTATCAGACCTTTTTGAAGTGTACACACAAAATCAAGCGCACTTATCTGCTTATTCACTAAATCTAAATCTCCTTTACAAATTTAGGCCTATGTGTGCCACACGTGACCTTTTTTTTCATGAATACACACAATTCCCATAGGAAAGCAGATTATCTGTCATACAATGGGTTAATCAATTTAGTTTTATTCACTTAAAGGTAAGGGGTAGAAGCAAATATCATTACTGGCTGTACTCTTAACAGAACAGTCTGCGATGATCATGAGTCTTGTCTTTGATTGATCTCAGGGTGTCAGGAAGAAATCATCTCAAAATGGTTAAATCATTGAACAAAAAAGATCTGGACCTGGTGATAGCTGCCGAAGGATTCTGCCATGTTTGCAGCCTGTAATCATTACTGCTCATACCCCTTCCTATAAAAAGAAATAGACCAATGACAATCATTTCAAGATACCAGTACACTTTGCAATCATCACATAATACACATTAAAGTCAACAACAAGAGGAACATGAAACATTAAACACTTTCATCGGATGAGGTCACTGCAGAAAGAGCATTAGTCTGGTAAAATTCTGTTTCCAAGAAAGATGCAAACGGTTGTATATCTTGACAAAATTAAATAGAATTGGATTTACTCTCATTTTCCTAAAATAGTTCAATATTATCTACCATGCAGTAGTTTATGATTACTGTCATGTTTGTTTTTGTTGGCAGGCTCAGTCCACCACCCATCAGGCAGCGGCTGAAGCGCAGCCCCCCTACATGGAGCCTGCGGACCTCCCTGGCACCCCTACCCCGCCCCCAGACCACCCAGGCATTGAGGAGATCATCCGCAGACCAGAGGAACTAGCACCAGTGGAATGAGTCCCTAGCCTGTGCCCCTCCAAATCCCTAATCCCCTTACCTGCCCTTTCCGAATCCCAACCCACCCGTACCACTGCATGGTCCCATACCCCTTTCCTACTCCACATCCCTTTCTGTCAACCCAATGTATCCCCTTCCCATGCACTCCCAAATCCCTACCCCAAACCCCCTTTCCTACTTCACTGCCCCCTTCCTGCCCCTTCCTGCCCCTTCCTGCCCCTTCCCTGCCCCCTTCCCTGCCCCCTTCCCTGCCCCCTTCCCTGCCCCAATATTCCTTCCTACATATAGCTACCCTCATATTCCTCTCCTTCGACCAACCCCTCTTTTCCTCAGCAATCCCCCATTCTTACTCACAAACCCCGGCCCTTCCTTCATGTACATTCCACGCTGTCTTCTACCCCTTGGTTATGTTGTATAAAGGTTTGCAATTACTGTGACTTACAATCATTGACATCTGTCATGGAAACAACATGTATACAAGTAATATGACGAAAGATCCTTATCAAAGGAGAAAATATACAACTGCTTCAAATTTATTTTTGTGTCAAAGAAAAATGGTGTGTGCGTGTGTGTGTGCTGTAGGATGTCTTTAAAATTTATCTTTAAAATTATCTTTAAAAGATTGAGATCACATATAAGAAGATGAAAAATCAAACGCTCTCTGTATGGTGAAGATGTATTATGATCAGTGCCTCCTAATTCAACACATCAATACGCCTAAAAATGGCAGTCTGAGAATTTCTAGAAAGATACTTTCATGAGGACATAAACTACAACATTTTCTGTGACACACATGTAATCAATCTTGTTTCTATGATTCAAGCACGTTTGTTTAAGTCTTTCAGATGTCTTCATCGTCATTGTGTTTGGTAATCTAAAGCAATTTTTTGTTATCCTTATGACTATGACAATGAAACTTTCTTACAACACCTTGAACTGCTGTATATAATATGTGCAAGATCTATTTCTGTAGTAAAGCTGCTCTCAGAAGCAATACTAAGAGGCCAAAATTATGTTAGTTATTCCATCTGATTTTGTACAAACATTATCTTATGCTTACCACTGTCTTCATTCATGGTTTTATTCACTAACACTGGTATGTCTTTCATTGCTTGTAAATACTACATACTCTGCTGATAAGTAGGCTGACTTTAAGTTGGTATATGGGAATTCTTGCAAATAAATCTGTATGCAAAGAAACAGTGACCAAACAGCAACATGAATCATGTTCCTTTAACACTTAATAGGCCTTGAAAACTTTTTGTCGTACAACATATCCTCATGCCGATGGTAATGAGAGAGTTATCAAATATGACTAATTACTTAAAAATGTATATATTAGATCTTATAATTATACTACCTCAAAGGTAGGTGTGATTCCATCCAGCATATAACATTCCAAAAATAACAGAGTGAGGATATTGATGTAATGTAATTTGAGGCTGACATAGTTGTATTTTATCATGTGATCTGTATTTTTATATACCATTAAATGTGTATCTTTAAACATGCTTGCATAGCAAATAGTTGTTTTAATTTTTTGTAAGTGCATATCTAATTTAACATGGAAGTAACGAGTGAAGTTGTTTTAGTGTTATTTTAATTGCAGCTGCTGTTGTCATAACCAGTACGTTTGTCATTGTAACATTGAAGAAGTTAATATGTGAATTAGTGATACAATGTAATAATTCATGATGCAAAACTTAATCTTACATGGTGTAAAAAACGTATGCATATATATTTTTCTATCATCTCATCGTGCACACATAAGAAAATAAGTTTTACTGATATAAAAGTGTGTCCCTCACAGAAGTGAGTTTACATCTCAAATGTAGGTCTTAAAAATCTCATGGGTTTTTGGCAGCCTCCCAAAAAAGATCTTGCAATAAAAAAAATAACTCATTTGAAATGTTTATTTAACTCATTAAATAATCCTTGAATATGGGGGCAATCCCAACTCATTTTTTATACAAAAACATAGTCGTTGTATCATTTTGTATAATGCAAGGCTCATTCAGACATTTAGCTAGACTCTGACAAGGCTAGAGTTTGGTTTCACAGACTAGAAGCTAGAATATCATGTCCTATTAATCTAGTTTATCAGACATTGTAATAAAGTTTATCAACAGTTTTTAGGACTTTTGTAAAGCATATCAGTGTATCTTAACAGGAATCTCTAATTCTATTGTTGTGGACGATGTGATTTAACAAGCTGTTTGATGTGAATTACAAATTGTTCATGAACATTTCTCAATTTAATTTGTGTACATATTTTAAAGAACATTTTCCAATAGCACTCCAGATCAATACAATCCAGTTTACTTTTAATTCTAGTATTTGAATGGAAAACATTGTTGTATGTTATTGAATCAGTTCTTTTGTACTCAAACTCATTGGTTTCACATTGTCAAAGTCTACTTGCATGAAAATCTATTGGATTAATAATGGAATAAATGTTTGCTGTGTAGCTCGGAATACATGTAGTGAGGTCTTGAAGTATCTTTGTCTTCAGAGTTATCTTACTTTAATCTTATTTTCTTCCTCCCTCCCTTTCCCTGCTGTTCTCTCCTGATTTCTTTCACATCTCTTTTTCTTTCACGCTCTCCTCTTAAAACTCCCCACTTTCTCTCTCCCTCTTCCATACCCTCTCTCTTCTCCACAAATTCTGTCAATGCGCTATCAAAGATTTATTTCCCCAGCTCACAAAATGGTGCACAGTTTGCACCTAATTTGCACCTAATGGGCAAAGCCCTACTGATTATGCATCTTATATAGTGCACTGGTTACAAGACGTAAAGAGCTGAGTTAGTTCCAGGGTAAATACGATCAGATCTCACAATCACAGATGACTCTCAAACCATCTAGCAAAAGGAACCCACAAACATGTAAACAAACACTGTACACAAAATAACAAGAACAACCTTCTATATGCACATAAATAGCCTTTATTTACTTACAAATGTACACATGGTCTTACAAAAGTACATTGATTCCAATGCTTATATACAAACACAAGCTATATATGAAGAGAGTGGTAATACATGTGTTTGAACATTTAACATGATCCATGGCATAGTAATGAATTCCATGGGCTATTCATTTTCAAAAATAAATCATTATTTGGGGGCTTGATATAACAAAAATCTCATCCACAGACCAGAAAAAGTCTTCAGTAAATGTATTGACCATTTGTATGCCAGGCAACTGATGCTCTATTAAATGTATGTGCATTAATGATTAAAAAATACACACCTGGCAGAGAATTCAAGGTTTTTGTGAGTTAAAGGGACTCTTATTATCACAATTTAAATGTTCCTCTGTCATAAAAAAAAAAAATGTCATCTGGTATTCCTATAACAGGGAGAAATTGCCAGTGTCAAGTCTTCTAAATTCTAAGTTACATATGATTTTAGAACTTGACTTTAGTATAGCTAAAATGAACTTGATGGTATTCCATGATCCCCTACATCATTTTTGTGTGCAATCGCGGGACACTTTGAGACAAGATCCACATTCTTTACAGCAAATTAGCAATGGTGAATGTGTTGATCTTGAGCAAAACGAAAGAGTCAAACATGTAAAAAAAAAAAAAGCATACAGATGTCAATGAGAGAAAGGTTTAATTTGACCCTTTTCTCTTCACACTTTTTTCCTCTCCATTCTTCTTACTGGCAATTTTTAGACCGGATCTGTGGAAACTGCACATAAAAACCCTCCATAACTACATATCAGTAAGTAGGCTTTGATGCTCATACCAGTTCAACAGTTCACAGGGGCAAGCAAAAATATAACAGTGACACAAATCCAAGTGCATGTATGTATATCATGGGGCTACTGCTCACAGTTAGATTTTCGGGCTACATGAACCCTGGTCCAGTTAGGTTGTCACAATTGTCCATGGAACTGTAGTAATGGAAGGGGTGTGGCTTAATTGTACGATATAAAAAATTTGAAGATTGTTCATAGCCTATCATCTATTGTCTGTACAGCAGACTACGCAGGAGTCGTGCTGCTCGGTATCTGAGTGGAGGACGCTGGCTCAGAAATGGACAGGTTAAAGATATAGGTTTAAAATACTACTAATGCAATATTGGTATGGCAGTTAGGTAGCAAATGTACATAGTCAAGTAAATGCAGTATGGTAATGAGCTGACATTCCTCACTATGCTCCTGTAAAGCATTGTCTACTTATTATGATGTGAGAAAGGATGAATATTGAAACTCCACTCTATCACAGCATAAAGGATTACAATGTTGAATTTGCCACAAAACTGACACAGAACATGGAAGACATATGGATATGGCATGGCTGTACTGGCATTCAAAGCTGTTTTGATCCTGCAGCTTGGGCAAACAGAGAAAGATATTCTGTCAAAAGTGTAGATTCTCACAAGTTCATGTAATAATGTAATAGACATATTCCTCCTGCTGATATTATCCCAACTTGTGACCATCATGGCACAAATTACCATGGAGAGTGTGAGGCTTAGCATAGCTTGCTAACTTGTTCAAAATATGTTATTCTGCACGCAAAAAGCACTTGTGAGGTCAGCTATGCCACTGTAAAATTGCCCCGAACGACACAACATGACACAATATCGTGCAACAGTAATTTAACAGAATGTCACATCACCAGCTTTCGACAACTTTAATTAGTGTTGTATAGTCCTGTATGTAGCATTTGATGCATTCCCTGTGCCATGGTGCAAATTGATGAAATAAAACTCCATGGCTGAGACAGATAGCATATCACTTTTTTAGTGGCTGCAATCTTCACACTTCGCAAGATTCCCATAAACCTATACCACTCATGAAGGTCAACCTTGGTCACAAGCCCTTCAGCTCCTAACCTTGATGTCCCAGACCTTCACCATGTCACAAGAGGCATCCCTGCCATCAATGCACCTGAGCTTGTCATCTCTAACCTTGATACTGACTCACCGACTCACAATGATATCCGTCCTTGACCTTGGCCGTGTCATAAAATGAATCTCTGCTGGTAACTGCACCTGACCTTGACATCTTTGACCTTGACACTATCTCACCAGCTGACCTTGATTTTCTTGACCTTGACAGTGTCATGAGATGAGTCCCTGCAGTTCCTTCACCCGATCTGATCTTGCCACCCCTGATCTTAACATCTTTGACCTTGACACTATCTCACCAGCTGACCTTGACGTCCTTGACCTTGACCGTGTCATGAGATGAATCCCTGCAGCTGCTCCACGACCTCCTCATCGATGGCGCCCATCATGGCTTTGAAGCCCTCTGGACCCAGCAGCCTCTCACACTGGGCCAGCTGCTGCTTGACGTAGTCAGGGAACGCCGTGTTGTGCACCGGGTCCTGCCTCGACAGCTGGCAGAGAGAAAGATCCATGCATTGTCATCATCATTGTCATTAATTATTTATCATATCAATACAATAAAATATATAGTAATAATAAGAAAGATGATGAAATCAAAACAGTAGTGATACACTGACATATTGGAATAGCTTGATGGACACAGAAGGGCTGACAGGATAAATGAAGGGCAACTTAATGCCCATGGTCCACAGACCCTCAAGCCAAAACCCATTTCATGCATTCAAGACATCAAATATGCACAGAAAATACTCATGAGAAAATTCAATTAATGAGACATGCAGATGTGCATGTATGTTCATGATTTAGGTAAAATCTAATTCTCAATATTATAGAGTCCCCATTGTGAAAAGTATGGTAAATGTTACAGCGAAAGTTCCCAATGCAAGTAAGATGCCTTTCAACAGAAGTAGATCAGTGAAAATTTGAGCAAATCCGACACAAAATAAAGAAGTTGTGGTTTGATAAGTTTGGTAACTTGACAAAACAGGGATATGAATTTTGCAACCTGAAAACTGACATGACAGATCAAGAACTAACAGTCAATATAGATTGCCATATGGATACCACTCGCTTGTAAGGAAATGCCTTTAGTTATCACTAAGAAAGGCAAGATTCTATGATTATTATGGGAATGATTTTAGTGTCAGGAGCCTCAAAGCTCTCTAGTAAATCCAAACTCAGCTCACCTGTCTTAGCCTCTTGTCGTGGACCGTTTCAAACTCATCATCCACTTCATCGCTCAGGTCCTCACTCATCACCAAGAAGCTGAAAACACAAACCAACAAATAAACAACAAATACATGGAGAGTAGAAGGAGCATTCACTTGGGACCAGCTTGCCACAACCCCTATCCATCTACATGGTTACCTAGCTGGATTTATTCAATATCTCATTAGATCAATTAGCTGCTAGTTCCAGAGGCAGCTTGGCTAAAGTCAGGGAGCTATACAAAGTATACGCACCAATTATTAATGTCATTTTATATGATTCTAAATCATTCTTGTGCAGTTAGGATAATGCCATGGCGATTTAGCTCCCGCAATGCAAAAAAAGTGCCCCCCTCTAATAACAGAAGAGTCCCTGTAGAAAAGATTCTTATAGGATATGTTCAGGAAATACATTTCCAGTGTTCGTTTCATGATCAGGCTGGTAAAGAAGCCCCTGCAAGTATATTTTTCTTTTTACCCCTGGCAGGAGTTATCCCTGATTCAATAAGAGCGAATTACTTCTTGCGCGAGTTGCAGCTTGGCAAAAGTTACAGTCACAATCTCGCATTTTGAGTGGTCCACTGTGCTTTTATCATTACTGTTCTGTTAAGGCTACCGCATACAACACGATCCGATCAGGCACGCAACTCTGCGACTGGTTGAACTCGGTCATGGGATTTGTGCAAGAAGGCGATGTCACATTTTCAGTTGTAGGCCTTTTACAACTGCAGAATTGTGGCAAAATTATGCCCTCTGTGGTGGCCTTAGATAATTTTGGGGGATTTAAAATCGTTCCTACGCAGCTGGGGTTCCTACTCACTCAATTTGTTGACCATTATCCTCCCTGCAGACATCATGCAGGACCTCGACGATAATGTACATCATGTCGGGAAGCCTGTCCACCATGGCTCGAGAGCTGCTGGTCAGCAGGGAGGCAAAGGCCAGACCGGTCAGCTTCCTCCTCTCAGCCTGGGCAAGCATGTCCATGCGGTCAACCCACGTCTTGATCAGGCTCTTGACCAGCTCATCCGACTGGGATGGCAAAAACGAAAGGGGGATCTCAATAAAAAGCCCTTGCTAGTAAAAGCACATAACTAAGAGAAACAGATTAGTGCAAGCTCAAGACAATTCAGACATGAACAACAGAAGTTATGATTGTTTATTTTTCACTCCAGGTCTTGATCAGACTGGGATGGGAAAAAAAAAAGGGAGATCTCAATAAAAATCCCCTGTTAATAAAAGCAGAAAAGTAAAGAGAAGCAGATTAGTGCAAATGAAAGAAAACAACAGAAAACAGAAGTTATGAATTGTTCATATTTTAACCCAGGTCTTGATGTGGCTCTTGACTAGCTCAATCTGACTGGGATGGCAAACAAGAAAGGGAGAATGTCAGGCTACCTCTATAAAAAGCCCTTGTCAATAAGACCTGAAAAACAGAGAAAAAGATGGGTACAAGTTTGAAAAGAAATTTTAAGCATACACAGAGTAGTATTAAGGATAGCATGCTCCATTCTGTAAATGAATGAAAAGCAAGTCAGACAAAAATCTTGGAACTAGAAGGATTTGAACCTGCAATCTACTGCTCACCGGGTAGTGACTTAACCATGCAAGCTCTTCTAGTTCACTGTGAATTGCAGGTTTAAATCCATCTGGTTCCAAGATTTTTGTCTTGAAAAGTACTAACATTTGTATTCACTTGATTCATTTACAGTATGGCGTACACCATCCTTACTATTACTTATTATGTATGCCTTAAATTTCTTTTCAATATTGAAAGTACCCCAGAAATCCCTCTCACAAAGATTAGTACAAGATGAAGAAAAATTGGGCGAGAACAGCAGAAGTTATGAACTGTTTTTATTCATCTCAACCTATAGGAAATGTGATTTGAAAGAAAGAGAGAGACTGCTACTCACTGAGGTGGCACAAGACCTGGCAAGGCTTTCCATGAGGGAGAAGAAATAGGCCTGATTCTTGATGATGATGCGGCTGACTAGAGACAGGTACATCGTCATCAGTACTGGGTAGTTCTGATGTAGGACGACAGAAAAAGAAAGAGGACCATGGAAAACACATCATTCATGGCTTCACAGGTAACATGTAAGTGTTGATGATGATGCAGCTGATTAGAGACAGGTTCATGCTCATCAGTACTGGGTAGTTTTAATGAAGGTAGAGCAAACAAGAACAGTCATATAGACGCTCGCAGCATAGACAAAGTTGATGATTTACAGGTGAACTCTTCTTGTCCCAAAACCTATTTTCTGATAGCTTGATCACAAATGCTATTTTTTTTCCAATATGTTATTATAAACCTATGCTTTAATCATATCATCTAACTTAATTATTCATGCATTTTAAACAGCTAATGTACCAATAACCAATGTTTCTACACTATTTGAGACCCAAATCAACTTTCGTCACCAAATTACCTGTCAAAAGTAACCTTCATTCCACATTATTTAACCATTATTTAACGCTGATTATGTACCCCCTTTCAACCATCGTGTTCGCCTATAAAAATACAAGATAGAAGCACAAGTATTTCTTACGTCTTTATTCATGACTTCGTCTAGAATTTTAGGGAGGTATGACTCAAAGATTTGAGGTCCTTGGACTGGATACACCTTGAAGACTGTCTCAACGGTCTGGACAATCATAAAGAAAGATGGAAGTAATAACAAGTTATAAAAAGTATATTATCAATAACAAACATAAACATCAAATTCGATTTTTCAGTTCAACTTTTCTCCATACTATCTCCGTTCACATTCTTTGGCCAATATCAGGTTAGTTTCTGACATCATCATCATCATAACATGAACATGTAAATCTTATTTGGACTTTTCTCATTTTTTATTTTATTTTATATCATTTGGGGGGGGGGGGGGGGGAGCAAGGTGGATCGCATAATTGACATCATAAATTTGAAAACAACTGTTTCTTTTTTTTCTTTCATATTGTATTTTTAGATAATGTTTCCAGCAAACAACTCAAAGAGATTGAGAGATCCATTAAAACGAATAGCCAATTAATCAGTGTCAGCTTTCATATATTGTCAGAAAAATAAAAATGTACACTTTGCTTTTCTGTTTTACCTTTAACACTGCCACAATGCCTTCCGTGCGTAGGTCAGTGACGAGACTGGTGCAGCTATTAACAACCATCTGGCCATATTTCTGTTGGATGGAAAAAATCATATCACAACTTAGAAAGATATGAAAATGATGTCCAGACCATGTTGCATAAGATTATAGCCAGTAAGTCTCCATCGCTTGGTCTGCTAATAAGCAAGTCTAATGCTAATTGTATCCTTTGACTATTTATATACTAAAATATTACTATGAAAATGATGTAAAGACCATGACGCACAGGGGAATATCCAGTTACACACCATCGCTCTGTCTGCTATCCAATACATCTAATGGTAATTGAACCCTATAACACTTTATGTGCTTTGTTCGCAATTACACATTTTCATGCTGACCGGCACAAATCTCCTAATTCAATAGCAACAATTGGTGGGCTTTCTTGCTCTGTTTATCTCATTAAAGAGTACTTCCTGTACGCCACTCACATATCAGGCATGAAAGGAGCATAAGACTTTAAAGATAAGTCAATAAGCTAATTCGTCAAGCTTACACTGCAGCAAAATTTGTCATAGTTCTCTGCCAAGGGTGGATTGACAGACAGACAGGCAGACAGACAGACAGATAAACAGGCAGACAGACAGACAGACAGACAGACAGACAGACAGACAGACAGACTTACATACCTGCATGAATGACTCCTTGCCCAGGACAACATAAGCATTGATGATCAGTAGGCATGTCTTTAGGTTCTCTGTAGCAATTTCTGAAAAAGAAAAAGCAAATGGAATTTAAGACACCCAAATATTTATATAGTCTTCTATACTATTACTTTGATTGCTTGATAGCTGACATAAACTATGGTATGCTGCAATTTATACAAAAACATATCAAAGTATAAGTGCTGATGATTGTGATGATGATGGAGATAATGAGGATGATGATAGTAATGATGGTGATGATGATGATGATGATGATAATGATGATGATGATGATTCTAGTGTTGGTCATGATGATGGTGATGGTGATGAGGATGATAATGATGATGATGATGATGATGATGATGATGATGATGATGATGATGATGATAATGGTGAAAGTGAGGAGGGTAATGATAATTGTAATGATGATGGAGATAATGAGGATGATGACATTGATGATGGTGGTGGTGATGGTGAAGGTGGGGGTGATGGTATTGATGATGATGATGATGATGATGATGATGATGATGATGATGATGGTAATGATGATGATGATGATGATGGTGAAAGTGATGATGATGATGATGATGATGATGATGATAATGATGATGATGATGGTGAAAGTGATGATGGGGATAATGAGGATGATGATAGTGATGATGGTAATGGTGATGATGGTGATGGTGACGATGGCGGTGACAGTGATGATGATGGTGATGGTGGTGATGACTGGGGTGATGACATTGGTGAGGATAAGGATAGTGATGAGGAGTAGGAAGAGGACAAGGAGGAGTAGGAGGAGTACTTAAAAAGGACTTACCAAGCAGCTCAGGCATGTTAGTGAAGAGATCAAGTAGGTCAGGGGTCATTTCTGGGGCATTCTGAAGAGCCTCATACCTGCAACCAGGTCAAAGGTCAAAACAACAGGATATACAGAAATTTTACTCTATAGATGTAGCAACCATTTGCATAGAATCAAGATTTATTTCATGCTATCCACTGATCATATCCTTCAACAACTTGAATTAGTTAATTTACAAAGAAATTTTAGACATACTCCAAGTAGTAAGGATAGCGTGCTCCATCCTGTAAATGAACGAAAAACAAGTCCGACAAAAATCTTGGAACCAGATGGGATTTGAACCTGCAATCTACTGCTTACCGGGCAGCGACTTAACCACGCAAGCTATTTCTAGTCACGGGTCAAGACACGACAACATGGAAACAAATACCGAAAGAGTCGCATTTCATCTGACTCATTAATATTCATGAGTAGTCCGTCGTAGGGACAATTTGGCTAGATTTTAATGAAAGGGATTTCTGGGGTAATTTCAATTTCCATAGAAATTTTAGGCATACACCCAGTAGTATGGATAGCGTGCTCCATCCTGTAAATGAAGAAAAAAAAATAGTTAGAAAAAAGAATTAGTTAGTCCCCCAAAAAAGTGTCAATATGGAATATGTAAATACAAACATAGTTGAGAAAGCATAATACTTTACATCGTTTTTGGTAGCAAGATGATTGGTGAGAAAAACTGTCCCTGGCACAGTGTGAAAATAAAATGATTTTCAATACAAGTGTAACATCACTCAATCTCGTACCAGAGGTCAATGCCGTCTTCCATGAGATACACATGCGGTGGCTGGGTGACATCCGTGCTGAACTTGATCACTGGGCACAGGAACGGGTACAGAGTTGCGCTATGTGTCCCCAGGCCCTTGTGTCATAAGGGAAATAGATAAGCACACATAAAAGAGCTGAAAGTGTACAGATCTAAACTGCAGTTAGCCGTCTGATAAACACATAAAACTGGTCAGGAACGGTTGGGGCTCTTCTCAATCAACATCGTGATAGCAAAGATGTTTATCTACCCCCATTTGTCCAAAGAGTAAAAATAATGTTATGGGATAATTCAATATCTCTCACCATTCCCCCACTCTACGTAACACAGTGTTATTTTTTTAATTTGATTTTAATAAATAACAATATTATTGTCATGTTTTATCATTGATACTGAGCTAAATGCAACAAAATCGTACTGGTTGTTGATCGACAAATTCTTGAAAGTCTCAATGAATTGATAGTACTTTAGCTTTGAACTATTTCTGCTCTGGCTCACCTGGACTAGATGGATGAGGGTGGAGAGGATGACACATCTCAGCATATTGTGCTCAGCAGACTCCTCCCACAGACTAGGAAGATACCGGGTCAGGCTGGCTGCGTAGGGGCGGATCTGAGCCCCCACCCTCTCAATGATGAACGACATCACGTGGAGGACGTTCATCTTAGACAAACAAACAATGGATGACAAACAGGACAAGATTTCATAAGGATGGACAATGGAGTTGCGTCTGAGCTTCTTAATAACTGTCTTTATATATTCCTTGTTACCTTCCGACATTCATCTTAGGAAACCAACAACAGATTACAGGTTTCAAATCTTGAGTACTTGTTAGGTTTGTGAATGCAATTAAAATCAGGGTTAGAAGAAATAGCTCACATAACATCATTGTAACCAGAGGTAACTATATATTGGAATCCAATATGACTACATCATTGTTATCATACAAATACAAATATATGAATGCTATATATGTAAGATGAGGATTTCTCACCGAAGTAATTTTTGATGAATACCCTTACGTGCATTGTGAAATTGTATCAAATTTAAAGGAAAAGTGTACCGTTTATGTAAAATTGTTTCTGACAAAATTTGATTTCTCATGATGACATCAATAAATTGAAACCAAACGTAATCACACACTGGATAGACTTTTTTAGCTGCTTCCTACCTTTGTGTCACACTCGGATACCTGCTGGAGAAGCTGGAAGAGCAGCGAAAAACTGGACTCCAGGTACTGTCAGGATCAACGAAGACAAAAGAAGCATAAGTGTTTAAATAAAGTACAGTTAAACCTGGCAATATGGCCACCTGGATATAGCGGCCAGCGGCCACCAATTTTGTCTCCCATGGACAACATTTGACCGTGTAAAACGGCAATCAATTCTAAAATCATCTGTCGTTGTCGGCGTAGAAAGTTCTTTTTTGCAACTTAACCTAACCTGCAGTGAAGAGCTGCAGACATGAAAAGCCTGGGACACCTATAACGTGGACGACACAGGTCTTTTCTTCAAAGCTTCAGTAGACTCAACACTGCACTTCAAAGGCACTGACTGCTCTGTGGGGAAGCGATAAAAGGAGAGGCAGGCACTCATACTGTGTGCTTAAGCGCTGGGTGAGGAGATACCGATGGTCATCAGCAAGGCCAGTAAACTTCTATGTTTGACTTTTTCAAGAAGGCATGAAACCCCAACGGCCCTTTTCAGAGCCAAACATATGCAAATGGCCCCTTTCACTGCCAACTTTTACCCAAACGGCCCATATCAGGACCCACATAACATGACACATGACACATATGTCACCGTGTTAGACAGGATTCATTACACATATACATGTTTACAAATATATTAACTCTTCATGTACCATTGATGCATGATGGCCTACATAATGTACACAAATCTCATAGAGCAGCAGGTAACATGGCCCACAATGGGGTAACATTCGTCAATACAAAATAAAAGTAATTAGAAGATGGCTCACCGGCAGGAAGGTTTCCGTCTTGAACTCAAAATCATCCACAGGTGATCGGCGAAACAAGGAAAGTCAAGGAACTGACTAGTATCCATGAAGAAAGCTACCTCACACTTAAAGTTATAATTTCTCATTTCTTGCCCAATGCCCTCCCCCCCCCCCCCCCCCCGCCATTCCTCCTCGTTGTGCTTATCCCTCCTCCTCTTCTTCTTCTTCTTCTTCTTCTCAATTTTTGATATCTTCTTTTTTCTTCTCTTTCTCAATTATTCATATCTTTCTTGTTCTTCTGTCGACTCTTCCTCCTCTTCTTTTTGTTGTTTTCTTCTTAGGACACAAAACATTTTTAAAAATAATTAAACAGTATAAGAAGCCCCCAAAAGAGAGAAAGCTTGGTTTATAATAAAAATCCTTTAGCAGTCCTGCAGGGTTATGATAACCATATGTGTACTACTCTTATGTGAATCTGATGTTTCTTACACTACTATAGAAATAAAGTACTAGTATTGGTACTACTACTACTACCACTACTTTTATGATAATAACTCAAGAAATGTGACTGTGCAAATTTTACTAGTATGCCTCGGCCCACTTGCACAGACACTGAAGTACATGTATGGCCACAACCTCTAATAATAAAAGCTCATAATCCAATGCCTGGTGAATTATCTCAGTTATCACATAAACGAGGTCGGGACGGACGAACAGACAACCTGGAAACATAATGCCACTCAGCCGGAGGCACCATAACAATGATGTAAATAACTGTAATAATAACAGCAATGATAAAAATAAGGAATTGACCACAAATGCTGATACTGCTATATCATTATCACAAAAATTTTGACAAGACATTACTGAAAGGATATCAATCTTGAGTGCTTGTGCGGCCGATATTCTGACCACCAGGTCTTCGTTGGCTGCTAGGAGGGGTTGAGTGGCCTGGTAGAAGGTGGAGTGGAGGGAGGGAGAGAGCTTGACCCCTATCCACTGACCAATCATCCAGATCACCCTCCGCCTGATGATCCTGTACCTGGTATTGAAAAGGAAATATTAATGGTCTCAGTACCAAGGCATGGACAGACCATTTAATTTTTCATTTTTCATTCATTTTCCGTTTTAAACACTAAAAAGTTAAGCTAAACCAGTCTTGTGTAAGTGTGAAAAATACAATTTAAATCCGTCTCTTCTCTTTTTAATCTGTCCGTTCCTTTTTCATCCCATAAGTGGGTATTACAAAAACCACAGTGTAACCAAAATTGTTACTTCTTTCTAAATAGTATTGATCTGAGCACTCTCACCAGGGAAACATTCAAAGAACATTAATATTGCATATTGTTTAATGCATTAAAGCACTGTGGTATATCCTCTTATTTGTAAAGGAAAAAAATAAGAGTTTTTATGAGTTGTTTTTATGATTATAAACACCCTGGCTCTTTTCACATACATTACTTGACTATTTGACTTGACTTGCCACACGCAACTAGACTTAAGGGGAAAAAAAAACAAATTTGATCTGGTGAGTTTTACTGTGCTGTCTGGATACAAGAGCACAGCGAAGAGTGTATGAATACCTGTGTATCACAAATACCATCCATATCCTGTGGCAATATTTTCTTTTGACTTGTTATAATCGTGACTCAACAATGATTCACGAAAATCGTGAAAAATGAAACCCTCTCTAGAATAACAGCTTATACAGTACTCACTGTGGATGCATAGTTTGGAGTTCTTTCATCAGATGGGTGGTAAACCATTGGTCAAAGTCCACATCATCGAATAGCTCAAAGGCAGCAAGACCAATGGCATTGTAGACTGAGGGGGAATATATCAAACAGATGATGGTAACATGATTATATTTCTTTATAATAAATACCTCATATTGTCCATTCTTGTTTTCTTCTCTTCTATTTCTTTCTCTCTCTTTCTGTTTCTTCCTCTCTATATCGTAGCCACCAACATGTCTCTAATATGTTAATTGCATTCTTATGAGTGTTTTTTGATTACTTTTTCAAATTTTGAAAGGTCATTATTTTAGCCCTGTCAAACATTAGTACTGGGTGTCACTAGACTGTTGCCTAACTTATATACAGTGAACTTAAACAATGATGACAAAATGACCATACTGTAGATAACATCTTCTTTCACGTTTTGTCTTCTTACACTAGTGAATTCAAGCAAATCGAAGTCATAGCCGTAGACCAAACATTGAACAAATGATTGCATAATGACAATAAATGAATCTATGATGATGTTATGTTTTAATGCATAGATCAATTACAGCATAACAAATATCTCAGTATATGACCTAAAGTCCCATCTTCCAAAATCAACAACTGAAAATTATCAAATATACGATCAGAATACAGTCAAACCTGTCTATGAGATCCACCACAACGGAAACAGACCTATAGTCTGTATGGAGAGGTGGTTTATTGAAGCATGTGTAATTACATGCAAACTGCTCTGAAGGAATCAAGTCTGGTCGTCTTTACAGACAAGTGGTATTTTTAGACAGGCTTGACGGTTCTCTAAGTAACATCTTAAAGACCGGATGGCTCTTTTGCAGGTCAAAGAAATACAATTTTTTTGAAAACCACAGAAAATGGAGGAAGATACTGTATCAGAATTTTCCTCCCAATAATACAACTGGAAACTGACTCTAATTGAAATTATAGCGAGTGCTAGATTTTGAGGTTTTGGGCAGGTTGTCTGAAGCCTTTAGCCTAGAGAACAGAGACCACTGAGCGCTATGGTTTGCGCCGGTCCCACTCCACAGTGCACACGATTCCTTCAGGACGTCATGTCCTGACAGAGGACAATCTGATTATGAATGAAGACTATGGTCAGCCTTGCAAATGTAAACAAGGATAGTTTTTCAACCTGAAAATGTATGTGAAGCTATGACTGGGAGATTTCATACACGTTATCATTAGGTATGCTGCTGATTCCTGCTGAGTTTCATGACTTCTGCAAAATTGAACAGCTTGTCTTTAAATGTCAGTATGTGTACCTGCTTCCTTCTGGAGAAGTAGCTGCATGTCCTCCACAGAGCTAACATCTGAAGACAATGGACAAACATACAACAAAATATCAATATGATTGTTTTACATGTGGCAAAGCAGTTGAGATATGCAGATAGCGATGTATCAAAATTGAGTAGCCTGTTGACATTCACTAATTTAGGATCAAACTAAATTTCCAAAGTTTAAGTCTCCTCCTACAACAGTCTTTAACAGATTGTCAGCAAAGGAGAGAATTCTATTTTACCATAATCAGGCCAGGTGGGGTCCATGATCCCACATCAACTTTCTTTTTTTGCATGATCAACTGGAATGCATCACAAGTTTTGTGACCAAATTCACAACGACTGGGTAAACCATCATGACGCCATGTTATCTCTTGTAAGACGATGTCATCTTAGATTAAGCTCATTTTTTGTGTGTACTAATCAAATAGAAAGTGCTCTCAGAATTCGCACAAAAATGACTACTTTACAATATTATCCCTTCAATATAAATCAATCAAACTGATTACACTGAGAATCTATTGTTAAAGTATACGACTGGCCGATGAACATTGGCTAGAACTTGAAGTAGACACCAGTGAAGGTTTGTGACATAAAGGGTTGCAATAGACATCAAAGTTGTAAATTCTTGAGTTAACCATCTTCTACCACTGGTCTCACTTTACCTTGTGCTTTCTGAACCATCTGGATCAGGACTGGGATGAATATGTGCTTGTACGCGTGGAAGAGAGTCATATACAACGTCTCTGTACATGGCTGAAAGAGACGACAACAAAAACAGTTTTACTAATAAACAGTTTTGATAATCAGGCTAATCCAAGTAAAGGGACATTTTCTCTGCACTAACAACCACTTGCATGTAGTTTGACCAAAGAGCATAGGATACAATGCCTCTGTGCAAAAAGTGTCCATGGTTGAAAAGAATAAATCCAGGGCTGCCAACCTTAATCAAAACATTTCAGTATTCTAAAGGCTGAAAATCAGTATTTTGATGGAAAAATGCAGCATTTCGAGTAAAGACAAAGAACAACCCATGAACTAAAACTTACAAAATTAGTATTTTGTATGAAACCTTCAGTATTCTCCTCAAATTTTAATATGAAATACTGAAAAATTAGTATGACTTGGCAGCTCTGTAAACCCATTATATTTCATAAAATTTTGTAGTCTATGCTAACAAACAAGAACCTAATACTGTGATGGGTAAATACATAAAAGAGATGTAAAATGTCGGTCAGATAAAACTCTACGAGATTTAAATATTTGAAAACCATTTCTTTTTGTTCTTACCCTCAGACTGAATTTCCAAGATTCCCCACCTTCGTCTGACACAAATCCTTCTGGGTCGGCTTCCCATAGCTCCAGATCCTTGAGGGAAAAGATAAAACAAGGTTCCCAGCATTTCAAGAAAACAAAATTCCATGATTTTTCACCCGATGTAGTCTCAAAATTCCATGATTATAATCGTTATAACTCATTTCCAGTTTCACACGTTTTCTATGTTGTTGCAGTGAACTATTTGCAGTATGAACAATGGATATCGTTTTGATATGCAATAAAATATGACAGGCTCTGACTGACTACTTTCGATTTTTGGGTCAATCAAAATTCACTGACTTTTCCTAGACTGGAAACAAAATAATAATTTCCCTGATGGGCTGGGAACCCTAAAGGATACAGTCCAAACCTATGTACAATGAGAATTGTAAAGCAAGACCACCTGTATGTAAAGGCCGCTCTACTTGAATCTCTGTCTATATAGACCACTGATATATATAAAGACTGCTGTCATAGACAGGTTGAATTGTACCAATCAAATGAACATCAGCTAAATTCACTGGCTTTTAATTTCAACCACCACTTTTCTTTTCCTCTTTTGAATGGGTTAACAATGTCTTCTTCTCTTCCTAAAGCCAGTCCCCCAAGAATCACCCCCCCCCCCCCCCCCTCCATTCCCCTGCCTGACTTCCTAATATTCCATACTTACATCATTGCGGAGTGGGAAGTAGTTCATGATTAGTCTCTGGCAGATTTCAGTCAAGACATCATCCTTGAAGAAGTTCCCCTTCGCCTAGACCAGGAAAACAGATGCATCAATGATAGCAAACAGGAGGAAATTTGTCACAATAATGACAAAACAAACATTACCTCCCTTTCATAATATTGGTTCACCGAAGTACTACACATACATCCACACACAAACATTATTCTTCTTCATACAGGTTCCTTTTTAAAAAAAAGTACATTACAATCATTTAATCATTCAGTGAAATACATTTACTTTCTTGCACAAAAAGAGGCAGATATCTAAGAAACAGATTATATTTCAACCATTAATATCAAATAAATTGGAACAAACTATTAATAAAATGTTAATTGATAATCAAATGAAATCTGTTGGGTATTTATGATTAGCATTATACACCCCCCCCCCCCCCCCACACACACACACACACACACACACATGCTGTTAGGGGACTTTACACACACATACAAACATGAAAAGGTAGGCACTAAATTCAACAAAATGCATTTATTATGGAAGGTCTGCATTTTCATTCATCTCCAAATTAAAACAACAGTAGAACAAAGGAATCTGTTCGACATTAAACCATGATGTACCTTTAAAATCAAAAACATGTTTTTCTATCTGCACAAAGCTTTGACCATTGACCGCATACCTACCTCCTCTGCTTTGACCGATAATGGCTCTGGATCTTCGCCAGGACCCGTCCGAACTTTGTACTTTTCACACTTGACAATTCCTTAGCAGAGAAAACAGTGAGAAAAGGAAACGTTACAGTGGTAAGAGAGTGATTGGAACTTTCCTTCTACTGGCTTTGGGATTTTCAAAAAACAAAGAGAGAGTGATATTTCAAAAATAAAGAATTTGGTTTGTAATATCGTGTTCATGTGCAGGGATGGGATTTACATGTTTCGTCCACAGTGTGGTAATGATGACTCTAAACAACCCTGCTTCCATACAAGATTTAGTGAACTTTGTGACAAACCCTCAGATAACTCTAAATTACTCTGTTTTCACTAAAAAATAACTGAACTATATAATCAGCGCCTGAAAATGAGTCTCAATTACCGTTTCCAATGAAAAATAATTACTGAATACTATGGCAGGGTCCGAAATTAACTTTGTGCAAAATAGAATGTGCCAAGTTGGGAAAGAGACTCCAGATGTCCATTTCTTCTGCATAAAATTAATACCTGCTATGGGCGTAATAAAATGTGCCAGAAAATTCATCCATGAACGCAGACTTTTATTAACCCTCTCAGTACCACGCACTGACAGTTCCATCTCAATAACAAGTCAGTTTCTTGCCAAAAGTCATTCAGATTCAAGGGGTGGAACGCACCGTGAATCTATTAGTTGCTGCTACTCAGGCAAACCTATGGGGCTTCTAATAGTATCATATTAATTGGAAGATGTGCATAACATTTGCATACATCACAGAAATAGTCCATTGAATGATCACCTTTCACCAGGTTCATGCACTGCACGGTGAAGCGCTCAAAGACGAGATGCCTGTTGTCTTCTGTGAAGACACAGGACACACAGAACTCTAAGGAACGGCCAATGAAGTCAATGTAGGCCATCGGGTAGTTCTCCAGGCTATCAATGAGCTGTCACGTTTGCAAAACAATCAGGAGAAGAGAAAGAAGAGAATAGATATAGTGGTCATGTAAGACTCAAATAACTTCCTGCCATCGTTTATGTAAGCCTACAATGAGATGTGTTCATTCAGATAAGCAAATTCACACAGAAAAATAACCTTTCATGTAACTTCTTCAATGTTCCAAAAATTGTGCATCTAGGCATCAGTGTTGCTGCATAAACAAAACTTTCTAATGACTCTCATTTCAAAATGCACAAATACTACAATGTATGCTTACAAGTATACAATTGACAGCAGTAGTTGTACCAACTTGAAGAGCAAAACTAAATGGTAATACATTTCCTTCTTCAAGTGCCTTGTCAATATGAAGAATCAATCATCATTTAAGTATGTAAAATTTGCACTTAAAAATTCATTGCAAAGGTGATGCAAGACACTGAATGATACATTTTGTGCAAAAATAGGCGTTCTTTCATTGGATGTATATTTCCTCATTGCCAAAACTTACTATTAAAAGTTCCAGCCTTAACCCTTTGCGTGTCACGTGTGCTTCTCCCCACAAGTAATACACACAAATCTCACAGAGCAAAAGTTTATTTGGCACACCACGAAACATATTACTTTAATCAATGAAAAGTTACCTGGTTCCAGCACCCATCAGGTTCCGTTTTACAGCAAGAATCTGTGTATTAAAACATCCACTTACCACTTTGGTGTGTAGGATAGCCACTTTCTCCAGCTTCTCTCTCATTGTATGGCTGGCAGGGAGACTCGCTCCTACAAAGAACAAAGGTCAAGTTAAAGGCGGCTCTCATGCCTTACCAACATATACCTCACCAACATATAACACAACAAAATACAACAGCTCCTCTCTCATTGTTGTTGGCACGGGGACTTGCTCCTCCACAGAGCAAAGATAACGTTACAATCACGTCTTGCTCCACTCTGACATCATCAACAATGCACATCAAGAGCTTCCCTCTCATTGTGTGGCTGGCATGGAAACTCGCCCCTAGAAAAATCACAGGTAAATTTATAATCCGGTCCCACTCCACTCTTAACCCTATCTAGCCCGGGGGGGGGGGCAAAAACAGCCCCCCCCCTCGACATTTTTCGCAATAAATTTGTAACGCGAAAAGATGGCGCCGCGACGTTTCATGACTTTTTTCATTGAAATATCACGCAACTTTTAAGACCAAATTTGCGTCGCGGGGGTACGCGGTTCCGAAGTTACGTAACATTTTGTACATGCATGTCAGACCAAAAATTGCTCAAAAACGTGATTTCATGTACAAATCGCATGCAAATTCTGTATCTAGCCAAAATTCATAAATGTATCATTATTTTTAGTTTTACTGATGAAAAACAATAAATTTCATGTTATTTATGACTGAAATAGTGTTGCCAATGATTTCCATCGAAAAAACAATGGAAAACATAAAGTCGAAAAAACAAAGAAATACATAAGAAATTAACAAAAACAATAAAATACATAAGAAAAACTTTGATATTGCAATTTTTTTAAATCCTTATTTGATAATAATCCTAAGAAGAGTGTCTGGACTGAAATTTAGCAGTTTTGGGGCTATATTTAAAGATTTACAACCAAATTTATGATTTTATGCATTGAATTAGCATAATTAATTAATTGAAAATAAATTTGAATAATTTTGGTGCGATTGACAATTGAATTGTGGAGATTACGTCATCGGTGACGTACGTGCCAATTTTCGTCGCGATCGCGCGATCAACGGTCGAGATCTTAGGGGGGGGGCTGTTTTTGCCCCCCCCCGGGCTATGCGATTTCAAAATAGCCCGGGCTATATAGGGTCAATACATCAAAGATACACAACATGTTATCATAAAATCACTGGCTCTGCGGGTTCCCATGGAGAGGATAGCAATGAGATTTGCAGCAGCACAACATCTAAGATATTCTTGGTAGAGAGCAGAGCCGGCCATCATAGGGCCCACTCAAAACACAACAAATGGAAGTGCAAAAGAATTCTCTTCTCTTTCATAAATCATCATAATGCTTCACTCTTTCTTTCTAATCACAAGTAAGGCTCTCCAAAATCTTTAATTTTCAAAAAAAAATGATGGACATGACGAGTTGTTGTGGCATGTTTTTTCAGCAATATCCATTTAGTCAAAAAGTTAAATCTAACCACAGTTCTAATACAATCACACACAATGATAGCCTGGCTTCCAGGCTGCTGGACATTTCTTTTTTAAACTCTCCAATCACAGGTGCACTATGGAGCACAAACAGGTCTGAATGAAGCAGACTAATTGCTACCCAGTTCTTCTTCATGGACTCAGAAACATGCAGGATTAGTATTGGATACTCCAAGTGTATGTTCAGATTATCAATTTTCTAGTCTGGATGCAAGTAATGCTGCCAACAAGTTGCATAAATTTACATAAATTGATTACATAATACTGCATGGAGATTCCATGAATTCTAATACTGATACAGCAAAAATAAAAAATAAAAATTCCAATGTCAATACTTACGAACTTCCAGAAATGGACGTATATGCTGAAATAGAAGCTGCAAAAGCATCTGCAAATGCAATAGGGGCGACATGTCTATCTATGAGAAACATAACAGATTTTCTGCTTCCACAAGTGATTCAATTACAATATTGCAGTTCTCAAAGTCACAACTCACATTCTAAGTGTCGTTTCCAAACAGCTGTATATTGGTTGTTGACACTGGATTTCAACTAGGAACAAATCAAATTTCGATGTGCTACATAACCTCTATGAAATACTCTAATCTAATTGTTCATACTGCTAGTAAACGAAGAGAAATAGTAAGACATTAAGTTGAGATGTTTAAGCATATCTCTGATTGCTTCTTTAATGAAGGGGGTCAACCGTAAAAGCCAATCTTACCATAGCTTCTGGAGACTTTGCCGGATCAGTCATACCAAACACCAGTTGCTTCCTCAAGACTATAAATTTGACACAAGTAGAAATAAATTAGGTGAAAATTATCTTGAAGATAAGGAATAGAAGTGTTTATGATTACAGACCATAATTATTGGAGAATCGTTCTGCTCTTACTACTGGGTCAAAATTCCATTTGTGCTCAAGAATTCTATTATTTTGAGATGATTTGTTCCTGAAATTAAACATGAATGGGACCAAAGGTCATGGCAGAACATCACTCCCTAGATAATCAGTGTTGTAGTCATTACCTCTAATACCCCTTACCTTTAAGCTAACCATACATGAAGATTACTGTGTTTTTGACACGTGCAAACCTCTGAAAGCACACTTGATATCTTGAATTATACTTTTGAATTACTAATTGAGGTTTTCTTTATGGATCACTGGAGGAAGAAGGAAATGTGAGTTCTGATTGACACACCACACACACACACACACACACACACACACACACACACACACACACACACACACACACACACACACACACACACACACACACACACACACACACACACACAATATCATTTACAAATCTTTGAGAATTTGAACCTTATATTGAATGATGATAACACACAATCTTTAATTTTCACTTGACTCTAATTGTTTTCACTTTGTCCATTCCATTTTTAAATACCAGTACTGACAACTAAAGTCAAAAACAGTCTTAATCTGAAACATAGCCATCTCTATATTTCTTTCACTTCCTCCTTTCTTGAAGTATGTATTCATAAATACTCTCTCACCATGGAAACCAACAAAGAACATCTAACTAAGCTTTACTTTTGAGAGCCAGGGAGCTGAGTTCCAGTGACGTAGCCATAGCGTTCTGATCCTGGTTCCTTGCTGCTGTTATGAACTGCTCTGTGTGGGTGTTCCACAGGTTCAAGACGAAGCCAAATATATTGCTGGTCAACTGCAAAAGAGAAGAACCATGATCAAATTTTGAATGTGAATTGAATTGATTTCACTGCATCCATGATCATTATAAACTGAACACTTGTTTGGGCACCTAGCCCAGATAGCCCCATGATTTACAACAGTAAAAAAATGATAGGGTGAGATGGCCACAGCAAAACAAGAAAGTGCTCCCACGATCAACTAGAGAGCCCCAGTGAAAATGTATTTTCATCATAGGGAGGGCTTAATGCAGATGTTGTTTATTTCATGACATCAGGATTGAAAAGTAACTCTCACAAATCACTTTTCCCCCTGATTTGCAACACAGACAGGGTAGCTGATGCTCCATAATGAGCATATATGCCTAGTCTTTAGGGTTACAAACTACATTTTGTGATAACACCCTTGAAATTACTTCAACATACTTTGCCATCACCAGGCATTGTAGAGAGTGCGTGAGAGCTAAGCAACTGTGGAAATTAATAATCAGCACAGGTTCGAAGGTGGACATGAGGAGCGTCTTCTGAACGGTCACACCAAAGGTCCCAGATGTAAATACTCATATCTGATTGCTACCATCTGTAAAAAATTTGAATTCACACCCTTCACTCCTCACCTCTTGAAAGAGCCTCCTGTCTGTGGCAAGTCGCTTGGAGGCCAGCATCTTGTTGACATGGTGCAGGGTCAACAGCGCCCTCTGTTGACCGAGCAGCTGCGGCTGCTTGACGGCCTCCAGCAGGATGGGCATAAGCTCAGGCCAGATCCGTGGGCACTCCATGCGGGCGATCTTGCCGATGAGCACAGCCAACTGGGTGGCAATGGGCGCCGCGGGCTCGTCAAAGCGCTCCACCAGCTTGGTGCGGATGCGGGCCTTCTCCTCATCGGATATGGCACTGCAGTAGATAGGGGGGAGAGGCACATTAGCGGTGTACATCTTTCATCACATTGCATTCTTCTCTTCTCCATTTGTACAGTGTGGCTTAAAGAGGGTTTTAGTCAGTGTGTAAAGGGCAGTACCTTGAGAGTAATTTCAATTGACTATAAGTAGAAAAATCAACAGAATGGGGAAAATATGTACAAAAAAACACATTAAATTATAGAATACCTGTATGTGAAACTTGACCTTCATTCCCAACTCCATTTGTCCAATGACATCAGATAACCGTTCATTGTTCCTTTGTATCTTGCTAACAAAAAATACCTAAGATAAGTTGTGTAACTTTCATTTACAGAGTGATATAACAGGGTTAGTAATGAAGTCGTAAAACAGAAATAACTTTCTCGATGTCTGATTATATCACAAATTTTGCAGATTTGCCTTTAACATTACTAATTTTAGGCTGATTTCGAATCGCTTTAAAAAACAATAGAACTTTACGAGGTACATAATAACTCAACGGAAGTGACAATGCCCCATATTTCTAAGGCTTTTCCTATGGATATCTTCTCTGTAAATGTAAATAAAAATGATTATTGTTGTTTTGAAAGGGGTTGGGAGATGGTGAAACAACAATAATTCATTCCTATAAAAAAATATGATTTATTTTAGTCACAATATCTTCAATACTTGGTTCTTTGTTAGATGCTTGCCTAACTGTTCCCCAGACTGATTGACCTCGATTCATATTTCACTGAACTCACTCTTTAGCAGTTCGCCTCCAGTATTTATCAATGCCATTCTTGAAGAAGAGTACGGCTAGCCATCTCACATTCATGGCTACGCTGTGATTCTGTATGATGGTCTGAGGACAGAGAAAGGGAAGACACATTCCACAGCTCAATCGCAGCCCTGACAAAATCTCAACTGCCAAAAATATCAATGATAACTTGAAATTAGTTTACATTCAATAATGACCTTTTTTCCATGTCACAGATGAGGTGTGCAACTTCATATTTAAGCTAGATACAAAAGTATCTACATAGATGAGCCTAAGACCAACATCCTACATGAAGTGACTGCAATCAACAGCTGTCACTGATTTTGATCAACTGCAACCAGTAACTGCAATTTATTGCAATAATGTTCAATTTCATGCATTTGTATCCAGATAATATCATGCACCTCTGTAAATTAATGATAAATGTTCATCGAAGATAGTAACAGCAATCAAATAACATAAGTTTGCAATTTACAAAGAGAATATTTGAAGGATAAACTATACATGAAGGAGAAGACATAAAAAAAGGTCACTCAAAAATAGTTAAATCATTATACAATAGATACAAACAGGGCAATTATCAAACACGATAAATTATCTACAAAGTGTCCAAAGTACTTAAGGTGTAATAGAAATACCTGAAGTACTGAATAAAATCCTGGCTGTGTCTCCCATTGTTTGAGTTGTTGTTCTGCTGGTTTGAGAATGCTCGGCTCTTGGCTAGTGGCTCTTGTTAGGACCTCAAGCACTACATCCGCTGTATCCATGGCCATGATGGCATCTGTCCCAAATCTGATGGACTGAGAGAAAGAAGGGGTGAACTTTGTTTTTAGATTGAGTATTTATATCAACCCTAAAGTAAAACAAAAAATATTGCAAGGGTTTCAGTGTTGCACATGGCTGTAATAGGAGGCCTCATCTCAATATGATGCTACATGCATATCTCCAGTTTCAAACAGTTTTTTGGAAGCCCACTTGCATTGGGAAGACAGTCTCATTGCAAGAGATCCCTTGTGTTGTTGGACAATCAAATAAAATGTTATGGTGACTCTCATCTCAAAATGCAACTGAAATAGTATTGAAATAACTGAGAGCAGTACGTGTGCCAACATAAAGAGCAAACATAACAAGCCATACAAAAATGTATCCCTCATCAAACGGTATAATGCTACTTAAGGGTGTTTGTTCCGTAACATCAGGTTTGACAAGTAGCCCTTGCAAATAATTATTCATTTTTTCCTCTGCTTAGCATAAGGATTTATGTCCATCACTGAGCCACTTCTGCACGCACTCCGTTAGCCCCAATCCATCTGATCTAGGTTGGTCCAGAGTAGACCAATGCAATCTTGCCCATGTGCCGTAATCTATTAATTATGGCACATACATGTGTGCCAATCGTACTAATAGAGGCAAGATGTCATCAGTCAAGGTCCTGCAATACGTAGTACTAGTCAATTCAATTTGATTGTAATGAAGATCCATACAAAGGTTTCATCTGCAAATAGTGAACTGTAGTTACTGTACTAGTATTCTATTTAGCCTATTTCTCTTCACTGCTGAAGGAAGGCCTCCTCATCATTTTTCCATCTTGATCTATCTTGTGCCGTTCGTTTCCATGTCACACTACCATATTCTCTAATATCGTCAATTCACCTCCTACTTTGTCTGCCTCTTCTTCTGGTGTTAGCTCTGGGGGTCCAGATGGTTAATTTATATGTCCATCTGTCATCTTTCCTCCTGGCCAGATGACCAGCCCACCTCCATTTCTTTGATTTAATTTCCTGTACTATGTCCCGTACTTTAGTTTTCTTTCTCAAATCCTGGTTTCTAACTTTGTCCCTCTTTGTAACACCAATCATAATTCTTTCCATAGCCCTTTCGGTTACTCTAATTTTTCTCTCCAGTCTCTTAGTTGTGGTCCATGTTTCTGCTCCATAAGAGAGCACAGGTATGATACATTGGTTGAAAATCTGTTTCTTGAGAGAAAGAGGGAGCTTCTCATCACGAAAGATAAAGTTGAGCTTGCCAAATTTTGCCCAAGCCAACTGGATCCTTCTATTCACTTCCCGGGCTGTTTCGTTTTCTATGGAGATCTTTTTGCCCAAGTATATGTAGTTGTCTACCTTTTCTACGGTCCTCCCCCGAACTGTGATTTTGTGTTCTTTGAATCTACTGCTCATCATTACCTTTGTCTTTGTGATATTCATTTTCAGTCCAGCTTTTCTACTTTCTTCACTTAGTTCTCGGACCATTTTTCCAGTTCCTGAGGTGTATGGCTAAGAAGTAAAATGTCATCTGCAAATCTGAGATGTGTCAGGTGTTCGCCATCCACCACTATTCCCAATGATAACCAATCAAGGTTTCTGAAGACATCCTCCTTAGCTGCAGTAAAGAGCTTTGGTGAGATGGGGTCACCTTGTCTTACCCCTTTCAGGATTTTAAAGGCATTTGTTGTAGTGCTTTCTAGATGTACACAGGCACTAGAGTCCTTATAGATGTTCTTAATTAGGCGAATGTACTTTCCATCTGTGACCTGCTTTTTCTAAGGCATTGAATAATGACTGATGGTCTAGGCTGTCAAATGCCTTCTCGTAATCTTTTACATGTACTAGTACATTGTTCATAAAAAGGAGCTCCACACCAGGCCAGGACCAAGGATGGAATCCTGAGCCTCATTTTCACTATTTCACAATGGACGTTACTCTAACTATAGAAATCAAACTCCTTTTACCTTTGCATGCACAGCCAAATTCTCCAATAGTAAAGAGTACATAAAAAGTAACAAAAAGACAAAGGTATGTTTACAAATTTAGCATACTGATAGATGTTAAATGTAAAATTATTGTAACTACATGTAAAGTATGTATTAAAAGGCTATATAAGCACATAAATTAATTGAATAATCATTCTTCCCCATCTCATCTTGTTGCAAAACAATTTTTTTTAATATTTGCATATTGCTGTTATAATACTCTCATCTCTCACTACATGTATGAAATGATGTTTGATATACAATATGTAAATTCAAAGTTTACATTCGATTCAAAACTCGATAACGATGAGCAATGTCTCATGAATTGAAAGGTCCTGACATGCCTGAAGGCCCAATGTCATGCATAGTTTATATACGATGAATGGTGACACTCCTGCCCTAACATCAATTCAATAATATGGGACTGTGAGAATTCACGCCTTCCAAAAATGAGTTGGAATTTGCTGACCATCTGACATATTAGACTTATGTCAAGTAGCTTTAAACTGGCATGGTCGAAACAATATTAATCTATTTATATCTACCTGCGTTTATAATGGTATAACTCAGCTGCAATACACCGCAGAACCACGAAATCTGTCACAGGAACAAAGTTCATCAGCTGGCACGTGACGTTATTTGTACGCAAATTGTACCGCTGATAATTTTGTCGACAATACGGCCGCCTGCGCCGCGGGCTCGCCATGACGGCCGGGCCGGGATACTTGGTGCGGTGGTGGTGGTGTTGCTGGTGATATACCGTGCCGTACCACGGCTGCGCTGCGTACTCAACGTGCGTGCGTACTTCACTTCTGCAGCTGGCGTGGATAAATGTTTGTGCAGTGAATTTACTACAGAAACTGTTCCTGATTTGTGGTCATTTGTCTATTGTTAAATAAATAAATGTTAACAATGGCAGAAGGCGTTAATACTCCTCGTTCGGCAGAGCAAAGCTCAAATGGAGAAAACGGCCAATTACCGAATGGAGACGGTGGAAATATGGAAGTTGAGGACCATCAGCATCAAATTCAAAATGAAGGCGGTGCCGTAGGCGTAGCAGAAGTGGAGCAGGAGCAGGCGGAGTCTGAGAGAGAAATAACGCAAACTGACCATATTAATAAATCACTGCTGACATCTTTTCTTAGTCGATTGAATGATCCAGCAACTGCTTCCCAGTTCCCTGCTAATCAGTCACTAGATTCAGAATTTGATGACGAGGAGGACTGAGCAGAAAGATCGTGAAGATGGTGCTTTATAAGTCATGTTGGTGAATTCTGGAAGCAGGAAGTGAAGTTGTGAACTTGAATGATGCAGGAACTTTCCTTTTCGTAGGACTCCGAGACTGACATCCATCCATGGTGATGTCCATTTTCGAGGCTGGAGACTGATAAGATTGAATAAGTGCGTGTGGACATCAGGATAGCCAAAAGAATTTTGGTTTGATGAGCTTTTTATAAATAACAGACAAATTACGGCTTTGAAAATGACACAAAAAAATTAGAATGGAGCACATTGAGAAATGGAAGTGCAGGAAATGAAAGATTCTGGAGTGAGAGCTGTTCTATGGAGCATTGTAGCATGCGGTTGACATTCTTTAAACAAACTGCATGAAAGGCGTTCATGCCTAGATCTGTACCACATTTGTCTGCAGAAGGGCTTATGGGAAATGGTGAAGAGTATCCTCGAGATGAGCTTTCTGATGGATTCCTTCTTCCAGGCCCAGTGACCAGTGTACTTTCTTTGCATCATACACTAGCATTTACATCGCTTTTGTTCTTGGTGTATGGACTACATGGATGAGCAACTCAAACTTTTAGCTGTAAACTCACTGTCCAAGAGAGCTTACAGTTACAGTATTCCATACAGTTGACTATTGGCACCCGCATCTTTGCAACAGTGAGCTGGTCTACAGAGCATCGAATGCAAAACATGCAAGCCATGGATCAGCATGCATCATCTATCTGCAGCATTCTCCTTGCCAGGACAGCAACAGATCATGCTTTTTTAGAGAGGAACAACAAGTCAGAAATAATTAAAGCCTCACAAGGCTCTTGCACTGGAAATGAGTATGATTGTTTTTGTTTTTGTTTTTTTGGGGGGTGGGGATAGTGCTGAGAACATTTAAAATCAGCCCGTGTCATTTCATTGAATGAATGTGTAAAGTAAATTTCAGCTACCACCCATTTGTTGAAAAATATAGATGTGTTGAAGTCCATAGTGTTTGAGCACTGGGTACTACATTCATCAATAAAGTGATTATTTTTTGACATTTTTTTTATTGGTAAGAAGCAACAGAACTACAAAAATCCACCATGTACTGTGTACCATTGCTCTCAAGAGTTTTACATAATTAAAGTGTAAACATACATGTACAGTATTATATGTTCCTCCAAAAATGTAAAACATACTTTCCACTCCCATTATAGTAAGGTGCTTGGGACAAAGTCAAGTACCTCGTTAAAAAGAAATCTTAAATTCTGATTACTGAATACATAGAGCTACACATGTGAACAGTATACTGTTTGAAATTGAGACTGGGAGAATTGCTTTCTGACAACAAAATCTGGGAGTGGACAGTACAACTATAAATATGCTTTAAAATCCCACCAGTTATTTTGACTTTCTCCATTCTTCTGCTACTGACTCCTTAACACGTTATTTTATGTGTATAAGTTTTGTAGGAATACAGTAATTTACTCCCCCATCATGTTAAAGAGATAAGATTTTAAATTTTGCATACATTGTGTGTATTGGTAAAGTTTGTACAAGTATAGGGCCTACGTTTAGTATTAGTATGTATTTGACATGTTGATCACTTAGAACAAAATGCTTTCATACATACATGAAGTGTATCATACAATGTTTTTTTTTTTTTATATATAAATAGAAAATTCACTTGTTAGTTCAGTGTACATGCAGTTCATTTTAGGGCTCTCCATGTGTACATTGTGCAAATACATGTGAATGGATGTGTGGAATGAGCCTATATTGTTCATAGTAAATCTTTGTGATGAAAATTGAAATGGTTGAATTGAATTGAATTGAATAGTTTTAACTTTTTTTACCAGGATGGAGTAGGGGTCTTTAAAAACACATTTCTGGCTATTTTTCCATCTCATTCTGTACACAAGAGTATTGTTTAACAACATTCGCAATAAATAGAAATAGACTGTACACTGGGCAAAACTTAGAAGTTGTGTATAATAGTGATGGCCTGTATGCATGTCTGCCTATGTGTGTCTGTGTGTTGTTGTGTGTGTGTGTGTGTGTGTGTGTGTGTGTGTGTGTGTGTGTGTGTGTGTGTGTGTGTGTGTGTGTGTGTGTGTGTGTGTGTGTGTGTGTGTGTGTGTGTGTGTGTTTGTGTCTGTGTGCGTGCACGCTTGTGTGATGAAGAGACAGAGATAGTGTGATAGGTACATGTTTCAAGAAAGATGGGTGTGTTTGTGTCACAACAAGTAGCTTCTTGCAGAGCGTTGTAATGAGAGAAGAAAGGGAAATAGCTTTTCACTATAAACCAGTACATGTACAGCAGAACCTCACTGTTGCACTTGAACATTTTTGATAAACTTCATGGTTGTACATTATACATGGTAGCCAAGAGACGGGCAAGTTGATTCACTAGATTCAATCTTTCTTCTTTTTTTTTCCAATTTTGGTTTGTCAAATTTGTTTACCCAGGAAAACTTGCCAATTGTCCAGAACAATGCTTGCCTGGGAGCCATGCATGAACTTGATCTAATGAACAGCAAAGCTGCATGTAATTCAACTTTTACAAAAAAATAATACGGTACCAGTACATGTACTAAGAACCAAGTAAGCTGTATTCAGTAGTACATGTACACTGACATGTCCCAAGAAATGTCCCAACCAGTGAGGTTCACCTGGGGGGTGTTTCATCAAGCTGTTCTTTAGCTACAAACGACTTAACGCACAACTGGTGACCAGTTCTTGTGCTAAATCAGATTCTCATTGATTTTGATTTCCATCAGCTAAAGTTCAAATCTATCTTCATAAATCAAAATTCTTGTCGATAACAAGCATCTGAATACAAAGTTCATGATTTCTCAAATTTGATTAGGATTGTTGGAAATTAACTCCCACTATCTTCAAACAGGAACAAATTGGGGAATCTCATGTAGCACAAGTAAGTGTCACCAGTAAAGTTGTTCGTAGCTTAAAAACAACTTGGTGCAACATCCCCCTAGGCCCAGTTGCAGAAAACTTACCATTAATTATATTTCTGCCATCAATGGTAACTTCCATGGTAACACTACTTGAAAGCCAATGAAATTCAAGGTTTCCATAGAAGGTACCATTGGTAGCAAAGTTACAATCAATGGTAAGTTTTATGCAGCAGGGCCCTGGACAGTGCTGAAATAGAAATACGGAATTGAATTGTATTCATTTATACACATAATATCACAAGAACTGAATTATTAGTTTATATTTTGACATTTTATTATTTACATGTATTCAAGAGATTTTTTGTGTGTGTAAAGGTACAAGTATGACAACATAACAAATTACAAAAATTCAGCACAATAAATGTACATACAAACCTCAACAGGGAGCAGTCAGCAGAAGGCGTTATAACACTAAATATACAGTAGACACTCCTTACAGTGCATAAGGGAATTGACTTTCATTCTGACAAAGTAACTTGATTGATCCCAAAGTTCCTTTTATCAAAAGTTTGATTAAAACACAAGGCATTAGCAATATTGTGTCTCGCCCACTTGCGAAAATAACCAGAAATATCGCGATCTCCGTTGTTACTCAAAAGAATTGTATCCCTGACCTCAAATGACCTTTGACCTTATCCTGTGACCTCCAACGGTACCATAACATGAAGGTACCCCCAGTGCATCTATGACCCAAGTTAGGTTGTAATCCAAGCAACCTATGTGAAGTTATTTGTCAAAAGAGAGTCTTGCAGGTAAACTTTAACGTATGACCTGAAATGACCTTTGACCTTATCCTGTGACCTCCAACGGCACCATAACATGAAGGTACCCCCAGTGCATCTATGACCCAAGTTAGGTTGTAATCCAAGCAACCTATGTGAAGTTATTTGTCAAAAGAGAGTCTTGCAGGTAAACTTTAACGTATGACCTCAAATGACCTTTGACCTTATCCTGTGACCTCCAACGGTATCATAACATGAAGGTACCCCCAGTGCATCTGTGACCCAAGTTAGGTTGTAATCCAAGCAACCCATGTGAAGTTATTTGTCAAAAGAGAGTCTTGCAGGTAAACTTTAACGTATGACCTCAAATGACCTTTGACCCTATCCTGTGACCACCAACGGTACCATAACATGAAGGTACCCCCAGTGCATCTATGACCCAAGTTAGGTTGTAATCCAAGCAACCTATGTGAAGTTATTTGTCAAAAGAGAGTCTTGCAGGTAAACTTTAACGTATGACCTCAAATGACCTTTGACCTTATCCTGTGACCTCCAACGGCACCATAACATGAAGGTACCCCCAGTGCATCTATGACCCAAGTTAGGTTGTAATCCAAGCAACCCATGTGAAGTTATTTGTCAAAAGAGAGTCTTGCAGGTAAACTTTAACATTTGTGACGGACGACGGACGACGGACGGACGACGGACGGACGACGGACGACGGACGGACGCCATTTGGATCCCTTAGTCTCGCCTTCACCTCCGGTGGGCGAGACAAAAAATGTGATTTCACTTGTCCTAAGGACTGAAGGTCTTTTACTAAAGGGACGACTCTGATATGTATGCTACACATACACACACATCTATGGTACAAAGAAGTGAGTTGTAACTTGCAGTCCAAATACATGTGTTACCGATAAATAATTGAGTACAAAATGCATAGTACAGTGTACAATGTATTATCAAAATTGCACCCTGTAACAAAAATATCTCTTTTTTTGTCTTTGCAATTTTTCAAACTTTTCTAAAAACAAAACAACTTTCAAAGGTATAAAATTATGGTAATTACAAATGTGTGAAGTAAAAGATAGTGTAATGAGAGATATGTATTTGTTTGGAAAGTTCAATGAAGCAGTGGGCATGCAAAAGTGCATTTCTTTTATTGTCTTTTTACCTCTACTTTGTAATGGAGGCATTTTACAGTTATGACCTGCATACAGTGCAAGTGCAAATATATAGACCAAAATCACATCATAAATCCACTTTGAATTACGGGCCTTATTCATGGAACATTACTATGCCTGGCAGGTTGCTATAGAGCATTCAGTTACAAGCCTTTGTTGCAAACCTGCCGGTAGTTCTGTTAGAAATGTTTCATGAATATTGCTCCAGCCATGCAAACACATCATAAATTCATTGCCTGTTGTCTATCTACCATTTCTTCTCTATTGCACAATCTGCTCAGTATCTAATCCATGGCACTCGCAACCTTTGCCAGCTTTACACTCAGTGTGAGACACAAACTACAACACTGCCCCTGTGGGATTTGGGTGTTATTCCTGCAAAAATGCATGAAGAACATGAAGGGTTTAAGTGGCTGTCAAGGCCAACACAGGCCACCACAGGCAACATGATCTGGGCCCCATAACATGAAGGTTTGCAATCAATCACAAATTTGAAAGACAAATTCTGATTGGTTACTGGTCAGTCTTTTGAACAAAAAGCGCACGCAACAATGATGTTGATTGGCCATTGCCATTTTGCAAATGATTGAAAACCTTTATGTTAAGGGCCCTGATCCGTCATACAACTGACTGGCTGAATCACAGGACCCAGTTCATGGGACTTGTTCAAGTACATGTAGGTAATATGAAATTCCCAGTCATAGACCCTTGTGACTGGTGAATCTTAGCAAAATGGTGTCATCTACATTGGCCTTAAAGTTGGCACTCATTAAGATGCAAGAAACGTTTGCTGGCCACGCACCAGGCTTAATGGTGATGACATCTGCATACCGGTATACGCTGTGCAATCTTGCCTTCTAATCGGACTGTCAAATGATTTCAGTGAGCATGCTTGACTTCTTATTGGTGCAACCTTGTTAGTATATATTGTGTGGATGAAAGTGCAGACTGGTCCCTGGTTTGACTTATGTCTAGATGCTGACTTTATAGTTCCCTACAAAAAAGAGCATGGCAAATGGTAATATGTTAGCAGTAACCGAACTATGAACTTGTCAATAAACCTCTAATGTCTGATATCCAATCACAGGCATACCTCCCAGTCCCATTCTGTGTTGATTTTTAAATGCAATGGATCTACATATACAATCTGAGAAAGTTCATATTTAACCCACAATTTAAATAACGCATTAAAGAGTTTACAAAAGAAAAGGCAAATTACAACAACACACTGATTGGGGGATGTTCTCTCTTTGGTTTTGCTCAAAATAATAATAAGCTAAATGTAAGCTACCTGTAATACTGTAAAAACTGAAGAAATTTTTTTTTTATCAAGCCAGCACCCTGTTTCATCATAAAATATGACATTACAGCTATCAAAATATTCGTAATTCACATCCACAACAAATCTCTCATCCTTTCACGATGATGGCTTTTGATCATGACTGTGTCACGTATTCTAGGACACCAAGCCCTTCATAGTCTATGTCTCCAGACTTAGTTGTGATTGCATCAGTGCATGAGAAAGCAACAAATCCAAGCCTGCAGTTTTGAACCTAGGCCGACACCGCCTGGGGATGATGACGATACTACTTGACTCCATCAAACGCTCTCATGATGGCGTCCACGTCGAACCTGAAGTTGAGGAATGCTTTGGCGCAGGAGAGTGTCTGCTGGGACCCCTGCTTGTTATCTGGGGCATGGCGATGATTATGTCTGCCCTGTGTAGCAGCAGGAGAATCTGTATGATCGCATGACCCAAAAGAAAAAAGAGTCACAAAAATAAATCATAAATCATTGTGTTGAGCCAGAATCAAGGATTTTAAAGATTTTTCCAAATGGACAAAAGGAAAATAATGAATTGTGTTTAAGAGTTTCCAAAAATAAACTTTAATGAAGGAGGTATTTTAAATGTTTGAGTCTTCTGAAAGAGGAATTCTAACAGATACAAATATAAAACTGCATTGTTATTAGGACAAGACAAATATACACAATTAGCAGAGGTGAGGTTGCAGTGAAAACAAAAGCCCCTGACAATACAGAAGGGTCTCTCTGGTAATACAATGTTAATACAACAAACAGGATGTTCGTTTCATGACATCAGGCTTGAAAATTAAACCCAGCAAAAGAAATTCCCCTGGCACAGGAGATGTACGAAAACATGGCCATGTTTGCGCGTGTGTACATTACTGTGCAAAAATATGAATATGATTCTTCCCCAAACAAATTCTACATACTGGCTCAGCAATACTATGACCATACTACAGATTGCTGGGCTGAGTGTCTGCAAAATTCATCCGTCAGAGTGCAGCATCAATAAATATTGATAAATATTTACTACAGCATCAATAAATATTGATAAATATTTACTACATCAAATTCAGAAAGAGTGTTTTCTAATTATTTATGCACCATTGATGCATTTCCTCACACAAGTAATACACACAGATCACAATAAACAGCATTTTGTCTAACACCAAAGAGTGAAACATACCTTGTCGAGGTTCATGGCTCTGTTTGTTGGAATCGTTCTCCTGTCCTCTTGTCTGAAGAGATGAAAATCAAGACAATATCTTTAAAGCAATGTCGCATTTCAACCAATTTTTTGATATTTTTATTTTTATGATAATCGGATATTGTTATCGTGCACACAATATTTGATTCATCATTGCTCATTCCTATTACATTTTATGACACTGGGATGTCAGATAATTAAGGAAAAGTCCTATCACATGTATTCTTGTACTTCCATGTACTCACAGATAATCCAAACTGACTAGGAACTCAGTACCATTTTTCTTGTTTTCCCTTTAAAGTTTAAAGTTTAATTGATGCATTTTTAGAACAAAAAATACAAACAAATCCTACTGAGGCACAAATGATTACCATTGTTAGACAAAAGTGGCAACTTCTTATTGAGATTCTTAACTTCCTACTTGGAATGCCAAAGTATCTGGACCCACCTTGTTGTGTCTGCTGTGCTTCTGTCCCCCTTCTTGTGACATGAGAGGAGAGTTATTGCCCCCATGCCCCGCCCTCTGCCTCTTCCCTCCGGCCCCGCCGCCACTCTGGTTGCTGTTCCACTGGGCCTCCATGGCAGGGTCACGGAAGCGGGCGTACTGCGCGATGGCGTTCATGTTCTGGGATTTGAAGTTCTGCTGCTGCTGCTGCCTGCGACGATTCTCAGCTTTGCTGTTGCTGTTGCCACTGGAATCACCTGACGAGTTTGCTGCTCCCCCACCACTGGAGTTGAGAGCTTGGTTGTTTTGGTTACCGCCCCGCCCCCTTCCCCCACCTTGCCTGTGGTTACCCTGCGTGAGAGAAAACAAGAATTAGAAGGTAAAATTCCCTGTGAATTTCATGCGGCACAGAACAAGGAAAAGCTGGGTAAGCGAAAAGGAAGATGGAGAGACAAAGATGACAAAAAATGAGAGAGAAGAGAAGATACGGAGGGCGAGAAAGAAGCCTGCTATTGTTTCCTCCCTGGCTCCTACTCACACTTTCCTTGTAGCCCTGAGAGCAAATGCGAGTTCAAATTCAAACTTACTATATGTCAAGTGGCA
Source organism: Arbacia lixula (assembly GCA_963669155.1). Taxonomy (NCBI): domain Eukaryota; kingdom Metazoa; phylum Echinodermata; class Echinoidea; order Arbacioida; family Arbaciidae; genus Arbacia; species Arbacia lixula. The sequence goes on along the minus strand of OZ022578.1, from coordinate 24,269,728 downwards.
GAGAAGAAACGAGATGTGAAGGAAGGGGAAAGGAACAGCCAAAGAGGAGAATGGAGTGAGAGAAGAAAGCTAATGAAGAAGGCAAGAGTGGAGAGAGAGGGAATAAGTGCTGATCACATATCTAGCAACAACTTATTTCAGAGCTAACCCTCCTGAAATAACATATTGCTCTTTACTCTATAACCTATTCCTTTTCTCGCTCAACACTCCCAACAGCTTATTTCAGAGTTGTTCAATAAGGGCTGATTACACATCTAGCAACAACTCGTTTCAGTGCCCTTGTAAAATAACATACTGCTCTTTGCTCTATAATCTACCCCTTTTCTCACTCAACACTTAACAGCATATTTCAGAGGTGTTCACCAAGAGCCGATGACTACATTGGCTTGTGCTTTACCTGCTGTACCGTGGGGCTCTGTGTTCTCTGGGACTGACTGGGGTTGTTTGATGAGAAGACAGTCATCGGAGCTGGACTGTAGCCTCGATTGGGGGCGCCAGCCTGCATCTTATTCAGCCTCTTTTTTAACGGTCTAAAAGAAAAGAAAATGAAATAATTGCATTCAAATTGAAATCCTACAAGGGTCAAAAGATAATCTACGATGATGACGCTATTCAAGAGTGTGAGGTAGTAGTGGTACAGACCACGGTGTGGCATGTCACCAATAGGTTGAACTACTAAGGGCGGGTATATTTTATAAACAGATCAGAATTACATGTTATGTGTAGGCCGTTATTTTGTGAGATGGGGATGGGGAGGTCGTGCATCATTGTAGAGTCATGAATGTAGCAACACAAAGAGACAATTCCATATTAACCTGAATGGATTTTGTGCTGCCTGCAAGAGTACATGTATGTTTTCTTCTCATCAAGCATACACAATGTACATGTACCTGGAAGTAGCCCAGGGATTAATTGAGAAAAGAACAACTTGTAAAGGGGCTGTGAGCCCATCATCACCCATCATCAAAAATAATCTTTTCATAAACACATTGGCTTCTAGAGTAACAGTTACACCCATATTATTCTCATTCCATTCTGGATAAAGTGCTGAGAATATCAATCTAGATCCAGATCATATCCAATAGTGTGGCAAGACATACTCACTTCATAAATGGAATGACCATGAAGAAATTATTTGGGTTGAGTCCCAGATTAATTTTTGGCGCGGGATCCTTTCTGCTTATTGGTAGGTCGTTGATCATAAACCATCGCACCTCCTGTGGGCAGGGCAAGATAAGACAACAGGGAAAAAATCAATACTGGGTTTATAAACTGTAAAGGGTAAAATATTTACATACAAATTCTAACACAAGACAAAAGACATGTACACTCCAACTCAGAGGAATTGTCATAGGGAAAAGGAAAGGGAAGGAGCCGCAGCTTTAAACCGCAGCATATTTTGTCCAGTTCAGCATGAAACATGATGCTTTTTAGGCTAAAACATCGCATTTTATGCTGAACTGAACAAAATATACCGCTGTTTAAAGCCGCGGCTCCTTCCATTTCTTCCCTTTCCCTTTCCCTATGCCAATTCCTTTGAGCTGTAGTGTACCTCACAGCCGTAAAATTGTAGTGCATCATTTAATCATTAAACTGTAACTATCAAGGTGCATGGTTTTGTAATGCTCTTGGGATTTTGCTAGGATAAAGTCTGAAGAGCTATGTGCATTTAAATTCCAAGAAATGTCTTTTGAATCATGTCTTTCTACTAGTCCCATTCCCATTTTATTTCAGAGTCACATTATTCAACTTGAATATCATTAAATAATGATAGAGTCACAATGAAATGAGGATAGGAGCTGCATGATCACAGCATAAAGGTTCTGCATGAACTTGAGTCCTATCATTTACTACTTTCCATTGCATATAAGTGCAGAAAGATGACATTAGCACACACAAATCGTATACAGTGGCATTGTGTCGATTTCAAGTACAGCTCAATAAATATGTGGTCTAGGGCTAAAAGTGTTGTCAATGAAGAATATAAATTCCTATACAAGATGAATCATTTTTTGACATTGGTGACAGGTATCACCCTTGTAATGATTTTCCAATATAAAGGAAAAATTATTAAACTGGCAACACACGAGAAAACATTTATACTACACTTGTGCTCTTCATATAGGCACAATGATTGCTAAAGTTTATTTGAAAGTTACAATGGAATGGATAAAAATGTGTGTTCTTAAAAAACATTGTAGGCAATTTGACAGCAAACAATCATAATATTTTGCTCTACAAAGGCCCTGTTCATAAATATGTACAGATAGACTTACTCTGATTTCCCCACGTGTGGTAGGCTTGAAGTCCACATTCAGAGGAACATTTGGTACAATGTAGAGTCTTGCAAGCTGATCATTAATGGACGTCTCGATGTAGTTGTTTTCGTCAATGAGCCCTGTGATGTCAAATCCTGTTTCCTCTTTGACCTAGATGTACAGGTGCCAGGAAGTATAATGAATAATAAGGGAAATTTTTAATGGGGAGAGTAAGGGAAATACTGGGGAAATAGAAATGACACACTGAAAGCCATCATCTTTATTGTTCTGATAGTGCCGTTATCTAGTGACAAAGGCGACCATTTTGGGCAATTATTTCTGTTGTGTGTATGTGATTTATTACTTCAAGAGTAGGCTTCCTACTCCATTCTGCAATTCTCTTAACCCTAATCAGGCCGGGCTTTTTGGACTGTTCTGTGGCCAGGGGGGGGGGGTTGATTCAACCCCCCCTTGAGATCTCGGCCATCGGTCGCGCGATTGCGACAAAATTTGGCACGCACGATACCTGTGTCATAATCTACAAGATTATTTTGTTATATTTTTCAAAATTGTTAATTGTGAATTTTAATTAATTAATTATGCAAATTTAGCCCAAAATTATATAAAACACTAAATAAAAACTTTCAGAGTCTAATATTTGGTTTGTATATCTGTTATAATATGTTTAACAATTGGTCATCAAAAAAACTTTGAAAATTCATTTTAATTCTTATGTATTTCATTGTTTTTGGAATTTCTTATGTATTTCTCTGTTTTTTTACTTTTGTTTTTCTTTGTTTTTTTTTATTGAAAATTGTCACTGACCACTTTTCAGCCATGATTAGCATCAAATTAATCAATCAAAATTATCAAATGGAAAGATAATTAGGCTTTTATGAGTTTTATGAACAAGCACTGTTTTCCATAGGAAATGCACACAAAATTGCAAAATTGTGCACGTTTTGGGATGACATGCGTTACGAAAATGGGCGTGGCTCCGTAATGGTATGCGTGGATGTCGCGAATTTGGTCTCAAAAGATGCGCAAGACTTGAAAGAAAAAAGTCAAGAAGTGTCGCGATGAGTCGTTCGTGCGTTGCGGCAATATTGCACGAAATGTCGAGGGGGGGGGTTGATTCAACCCCCCCCCCCCCCCCCCCCGGCCGTTTTAGGGTTAAAATATGATTTCTCTTAATTCATCCCATTTATTTGTCTTTTAATGTATTGCCATCACTGTTCTTTTTTATTACAACATGACAATGTATTTGCAGGGGCTAATGAAAATAAATAGACACCTTTAACCCTATTTAAAGCAAATTACAGAGGCACTTTAAGGCATTGCGTAAACAAAATAGCCCTGAGCCCGGTATGATATTTCCACTGATGAAATCAATGCAACATTGTGGGGAGATTGCGTAATGTCCATGCCATGCCAAACTGCTTACCTCTCTTACTGCACACTGCACTGGCTGCTCTTCCTTGTTCACCTTTCCTTTGGGGAATCCCCAACTCGTCCTGGAGAAAAAGCCTTGCACCATCAGAATCTAGATAATGTAAATTATACATACACAGATCATTGTTAAACCAGGGATGTGTTATGGAAGGATATGAAGCAACTTTCTTCCTTTGACCCCATGTGCCAAGCCGCTGAAAAGTTATGTGTTCTCAACAGGTGCTGTTCAGGTGTTTGAGCAATTATGAACATGATTGTGTGGCAACGGCTTCTCAGAGAGAACAAAAGAAATGTACAGTCTCATTTCGCTTGTCCCGTTCTGTCAATGGCATTAATACCTGCTTCCATGAGCATAACAGGTATCAGCAAACACAAATAAACAAGTTTTTCAAGTGAAATATCTATGTTTCACGCAAACACACACAAACGCCGTTAATGATAATACACAGCTTAATATATCATTTTGAGAGTGGTTGAATCCCCCAAATGCACAAATTGTCGGAAAGTGAAGAAATTTGTCGATTTTGTAAGTAATACAAATAGCTTATATGTCCGATTTTTAATGATTCCTCAATACTTTTCGAAACAAAAGCAGAGTATTAGGATCTATCATTATCTGCCGTTAACTTCCTTATAGTTTGCAAACGAATTTGTCAAAAACAAAACGTCTACAGATAAATGGGAAATTAAAGAAATTTCTGTTCAAGTTGACATCAGCTAAATGTCGGCTCGGCACATGGAACATCAAAGCATTGTCATGATTATGGAATGCTTTTGACATTCATGAGCACGCTTTAGAACACATACAGATGTTTGAATATATTATGCTTGAGTTTCTACTCCTTCGTAACACCTCCCTGGTTAAACAGAACACATCAATAATCTGACTACTACATGTATGTACATGCAGAGGGATTAGATAACAAACAATAATCTGATATTCTTCAATTATTCAACCATAGTAAACCCATATGTCAGCATGGAGTTCCCACATGGCATTCATCACAAATATATTCATATTTACCCTTCTCTTTTTGTAGATTCATTACTTATTTACAACTTATTTACAAATTAAGCACATCATTTAATATAAATTTTGCATGTATACACTAAAATTAAAAGGGGTAAGTATGCACAGAATTGAGAGAACACACAAAATATAAGTTACACAGCATAGCTCCCTTCTCACTGCTATGTCGGTTCAATGTTTTGAGTAGAAAATTTGTACTTGATACAAGTTGACAGAATACAGTACAAAGTGTAGACTTCCCAGTAAATTACACTATTGACCAGTCACAATGAACTGAGCAAGCAAGCTATGCTCGCGAACAAAAGGGCTTGACATGGGCAAAAACGTGACACCAAGACCACATACTACTTACGTGTGTCAGAGACTCATCCAGCAAGATCCCTCCATAGGTTGGTACTCCCATCTTATACTCCTTCCACTCGGCAAAGATCTTCTCCACTGTGCCCGCATGGTCAATCAGGAATGGGCAATGGTGGAAGAGTGGGGAGGGAGGGAAGAGTTAAGGATGTAGACAACAAATACAATCTTATGGTCCATTTGCATGCAATCAATTTCAATCTGAGGCTAGCTGGGATCTATATGAAAAGCAAATTGCTTGCATGAGTAATTCAAGTTCCCAGCTTGCAAACTTGAATAAACTTACATACTGGTATTTCAATAATGTTTTGTATCATTACACAATATATCTTTTTTTATGCTAATTCAGTGAATTTAATTTGTAAACAAGCCCCCACAAATCATGTCTGAGCCCCCTTCCCCTTCTCCTTCTCATTCGACCCTAGTCAGATGAAGGATGTGACAGGTAGCCTTGGAGAACTCCTTGAGGCCACAGTTTAGAAGACCCTGCCACTCCAGCATAGTGAGTATTCCCTTCAAAACAATCATGTTCTGATGTTGAACCCTAGTCTAAGGAAGGATATTGGCCCTGGAGAACTCCTTGATGCCACAGTTTGGTAGGCCCTGCTGCTCAGCCCTGAAGAAGTCAATGTAAAACCAGTGCGCTAGCTCGATCTGGAAGAAGACTCTGATCAGGTCGTTCCTCTCTTCATCTGGGATGTTGATCAGGAAACGTCTGCCAGAGATACAGAGAGGCCAAGGTCACAGATCGATCCAATGGACATTTTTAATGATTGTTTGATTTTATTTACTTTTATATGTTTAAGTTTGTTTAAAGTGTGAAATAGACCAATAATACACTGTCCTGCGCTGTCAAAGTGTACAGGCAAGGTCACATCTCTGTCTAATTGATCTTTTAAAGTTCAATGTGTCTCCTGCTATTCTGAAAATGACCGTTAGTTTGATCAGAAGTTTTGACTTCTGAAGTTAAGTTTAAGATTTCTACAATGTAATTACTATAAGCCTATTAATACCTTCACCTGTAGGTATAAAGTGTAGAATTTACTTTTCAACAAGGCATTAGCAATATTGTGTCTCGCCCACTTGCGAAAATAACCAGAAATATCGCGATCTCCGTTGCTACGCAAAAGAATTGTATCCCTGGCTGATTGTAAAATATCTGCCATAGAATGTAACATTCCATAAATGAGAAGGGCTATTTAACGCAATGCTACTTCCTCTATCTACTCCCCCTCCCCCACCTTCCCCCTTCTTTGAGATGGAATAAAAAGCCTCCACCAAGTTCTATTAGATTAGACAAAGACGAAACAGGATGATAATCAGTTGCACAATAGAGGCGAAGTAAACTTTGTCTTCTGTGCACAAGTTAGGAAGCCTGCACCAAGAGTCTTGCAAGTAAACTTTAAAGGTATTGCAGTCTATTGGTTGATTTAAAAAAATCAATTTTTAAAATATTATATTCATTAAATGTCTATACCAATGGGCTACTTTATCACCGAAAAGAAATTTCTATAACTTCTCTGTTTTCATGATATTGAGGGTTGTATAATTTATCGGTACACCGATAATTGCTATCACATCTCCCTCTAGAGTTGGAAAATAAATTGATATTGGAACACGACTTTTTTCATGAATATTCATTATGCCGTCGTGGATATTCATGTATACGTCATAGCGCAAGCGCAGTATCAACAAAGTACTGTGTGCAGATAGCTAGCTAGAGTAGAGCACAGCTCAGCGATGCTATCGCTATAGCCAACGCTGTTTGTATGGGTGATTTGCCATTTGGTCAATCCTATAGTTGGTCCACTCATCATGTCGGCTACCATCACATACTGCCGATTAGAGTTGTTGATAAGTTAATCCAATATTTTAATCTAAACCGGTATTTCAAGGGGTTCCTTGAAGCTGCAGACAAAAAAGTAAATGGACCAACTGGGATTGGACAATATGGCAATAAACCAAGAGAGGGAAAGGGATCAGACTCAGAGAAGGAAGCCCCAAGTGCTGTGTTTCATATGAATAAGGAGGAGAAAAATAATGAAAAAAAAACTGTATCATTCAGATTTTGTGTTACATACGTTGTTACACTAAACAAAACCTAATGAAGAAGTGATAGCGCTCTTAATTAGGACCATCCGCTAGATTTTCTTCAATTAAAAACTGAAACGAGCTAGTGCCTAATATGTTGGTTATGTTCATACGGTACGTGGTATTCATGCATGAGCGCATTTTATGCTGTATCGCAAATTTGTGACTGTGTACGTAGACTCTAGACCTCTATACAAATTTTACGCGTAGGCCTAGCGCCTATTGTACTGATGCGGCACGGATGGCGAGATCTGGACGCGAAATGCCTGCCCTCTAACTAACAAGTCAGTATAGAGGTTATTGAAAGCCTTCATCCACGGTCAACAAGTTACATGGCTGAACTAATTTGAGACGTAAGTAATTTCAATTGTTTTTTTGCCATCGTGATTGCATGAATGATGAGACCTATAGCCCAGCACTGTAAACGGGGTGTAGGCCTACGTACGAAGCTTTGGCTTTTCGCATGGATGTTGTGTTCGTAGGCCCGATGTAGCCATGCGGGGTCTATACTGCCTCGCCCCAGCCCGGGCGCGCCGGGGGATCCAGCTTTAGCTTCTCGCACGAGCCCTAGCTGCATTGACCTGGAGCTGGAACGGCCCCCGGGAACGGCCCAGTCTGGCAGTCTTTGCTCTATATAGCTACTATTACGTGCTACATAGCTACATCGGGCCTCCAAACACACCATCCATGCGAAAAGCCAAAGCTTAGACCCGTTTACACTTACAGTACAGTGCTGGGCTAGGCCTGAGGCCGTCTCTAAAAAATTACGAGACCCCGGCCCCGTTTACAGTGCGGGGCTCGGCCGCATAATATGCGCATACACTCGGTACCCAAACATTCAGGCAGGCCTGAGGCCGGCTCAGCTCAGTCTACTCGATGTGTTTGTACAGTGCATTTCAAGCCGGGCTCAGGCCGGCCTGAAATGCACTGTAACAGGGGTCTCAGGCCCATTAAGCAGCTCTTTGTATCAATGAAGAGTGAACTGTCCAAATTGTGGTGAATATTAAAGAGCAGAAATATGTTTCTAGTGATGAGGGAACCTATGGCTATGGCAATGACAACGACTCTAATGTCTTTGCCATTTGCGACAAAAGCATGCCATGACATGCCATGGCATATAGTCAGCAAGTATATTACACATGATGTAACAGGTATGGCATGGACATGGCTAGCTGGCTGTGATGGCCCATAACTTTACAAATAATTTAAAGATATTATTTAAAAGGTAGCCAGTGTTATATCCTATGTAAAGATAGAGCATTCTAGTTTTGTAACTTAATTGTTGTACAAATCCAAGTATGATGAGGACCTGCATTTAAATCTAATTCTAAGGTATCAAGCAATACTTAGATGTATTCTGATATATTGTTGTGCATATTTGAAATGCAGAATTGTTCAGGAAAGATCATCACAATCCACAAAACTCATGAAATAAATCCTCATCTTGATTCATTGTGATGGTTTCTTCACAGAATTAACAGCTTAAAGTTGACAAAATTAGGTTAGGGTGAGGATCCGCACTAGAATAGGGATAGGGATAGGGTAGGGTAGGGTTTAGTAATATGTGATTGTAGAGCAATTTTGTGGCCCAAATTGCGAAAAGTAACATTTTTGGCTGTGCACCCAAACTCTTGGCAATAACACAGGTTTCAATGTGCGCACCCACACACATTAGTACGCTGGTCCGATGAAGTAATCATTCCCCAAAGTTTTATCATTATCAAGTCAGAATTGAATTGCAGCCCCAGATTTCATCGCTGTATTTGAAATGGATCTGATCTTCAAATAATACTAGGTCCAAGTTGTTTTCATAGATTTTGAATACGAGTTTGCCAATCAAACATGCAAATCAACTGTTTTTAGAGCTCTTACATGCACTTATATTATACATGTATCTGCCAGTGTATCTATATTTTGGGTAGAAATCTTACAGGTCTTGCATTAATAAGGCCTGTGATAATACTTGTATACATATATTTACTTGCACAGACCCCAGAATATGAAACAGTCTCGCCTGTTGGTCCTTTGACCTACAGTAAAAACAAATTTTGATGAATGCTCTCTTTATATCCATTCATACACTGTAAACTCTTTTAGGACATAGTAAGTTGTGTGGTAGACATTTCAAATTTACCACTATGACATGAACATTGTGTGAAGAACTTCAAATAAACGTAATGTGTTTCAATTATTTTTCCTCATTCTTCCAGGCGAACCAACTCTAGCCTGGTTGCTTTGCTGATGCTCATCCAAATGCACCAGATGGCCGTCTCTTTGATCAACATGTCTTCAAAACTGCTCTGACTTGATGGGTATCGTGGCCTCCCTTTTTGCATTAATTGTCAGGTGAACTAGAGCAATTTGACTGCCACACAGTAAATAGATATGCCTCCGCCTCTTTGGTAGCTCTATTTACATGTAGATTTATTCTCAGAAAATGTGTATGTTTGGTGGGCTATGTACCAATGAATTCGAATGTAAAATGAAAGTATCATATTCTGTTTTTCTGTGTTTAGCCAAGTATGGCCATGTTCATTGACCTTTGACCTCTTTCTTAAATACCAATCTAACTAGTGTGTCTAAATCTATCCTTGTATCAAGTTTGTTTAAAATTGGCAAATTTTGGTAAAGTTCTTTGACCTTTGAGCTCTGAACTTGCAGGGATTTTATCAAATATGCCATGAGTCTATCTCCATGAAGTGAATCATTAGATTTGGATTCAATGTGAAAAAAATTAATTGACCTTTGACCTCTAGCCTTTGAGAAATTTCACCAAAAATTGTACTTCAAACACATCATTGAGAGTTTGAAAAGAGTAAAAATAGACAAGTGGCCAGTATGGCCCAGAACCACCATACTAATTTCCCCCATAGACTACTGACTAATGCGCTGACAGCATGTTTATTCAGTGGTGATATTCACTCATAGATTTTGAGATAGTGACTGCATCAATTTTAAAACTTTTCTATATTCCTGGCTGTTTATTGAACTTTCTGAACATCATTATACAACATCGAAGTTCAAAAAAGAAATTAAAATCATTCCCCCACGATGTTGACTCTTAAAGAGCCAGAGAAATTACAGCTCTATAGACATCATGTGTATTATGTGTTGCATAAATACAACTTTACCATGTTCAGAGTATGGTCTTTAAAAGGCAATATCACAGTCAATAGTCAGTTACAAAGTCTTTGTTCTTGATCACAGCATCCAGGCAGTTTCTGTAGCTGTTCACAAAGGTTTGGCAGAGCTCCACAGGAATTTTGGCCCACTATTCCTTAGCTATGACCTCTAGTTCTGTCAGGTTGGAGGGCCTGCAGGCATGCTCCCTAGCCTTGAGGGCTCTCCATAGGTTTTCAATGGGAATCAGGTCTGGGATCTGGCTTGGCCATTGTAGCACCTCCGCACTGCTATTCTTGAACCATTTTTTGACTGCCTTTGCAGTACATGTATGTTTAGGATCATTGTCCTGTTGGAATGTCCAGTTGGGGTCAAGATGAAAATTTTCTGCAGACTGCTTGACGTTGTCTTTCAGAATTGGGATGTACTGCTTCTACTTTTACAAGATTGCCAGGCCCACTTGCCACTGAATAAACATGCTGTCAGCGCATTTATTCTGACAAAGCAGTCTATGGGGGAGTTTAGTATGGTGGTTCTGGGCCATTCTGGCTACTTGTTTATTTTCACTCTTTTGAAGCACTTAATGATGTTTTTGAAGTAAACTTTTTTCAGGGCTTAACTTCTGCACCTTACCAATGACCTTCATACCATTTAGGTACATGCAGTTCAGATTTGTCTAAAGTGAAGCAGTATTAAACAATGCCGTTACAATTTGAATGACAAAGGGTATGAATAATTTTGAGCAAGTCAAAATACAAACAAAGCAGTGTGCTCTTTGTTATGCAAATGAGGTGATACAAAAACAATTCACAATGTTTACCATTCAACTACGGGCAAATATTCTATGTCCATCTGTCGTTTTTTTTAGAAAAACATAAAAAAATGATATTTCAGTAGGGGGATGAATAATTCTGTTGTTAACTGTCTTTGTTCCTGAAGCAGCAGAGCAAAATCCTGAGGTTTAAACATTTGTGATGTCTACTACTACAAAGCCTAACTAAAGGGTTTAACAAATCACATTGCTTCCTCATTCTAGATACAACATTCTGGTGGTCAAGACGCGACCCATCAACATCGCCTGGCCTGCCAACGTCAAGGATATTGCGATGGAGATCCTGGATCACGCCACGGATGGTGACACACGCCCTCTCTTGGTCCATGCCTTCTCCATCAACAGCCACGTGTATGCCGAGATGCTCGACCTGATGGACACCTCGGAGGGAGGGAAATCCCCTTCCACAGAAGCGGGAAGTCCGCCAGTGCCAAGGAAGGGAAATCCCTGACAGACGAATTGGAGAAGGAGCGCGTCTGCAGAGCTGAGCATCCGATATGCGTCAGTGCGGTATCGCATCATTGGCCAGATCCTAGACAGCTGTGTCCTCTCCAGGGATAACTACAAGGGTATCTACTCACAGGCCGCCAACAGCTCCTTCACGCAGTTCGTCATCAAGAGAGACCTACTTCTGGCTGACTAACAAGTACACCATGGATAGCATCGTCAAGGTGAGCTTGAAGGGTAAACTCTCACATGAGCATTGGTATGACGATGCTTAGTAAGCCAATGGGGTTTTCAAGGATTGGTAATGTAAAGGTTAAAAGTCTGTTTCATTATTGGAGATGTCGCGGGGACATCACATACATATCCAATACTTACGGGAGACTTGAAAACAAAAGTCTCCTGAAATCAAACACATTTGCAGTTACCATGACTCCCCAGAGACCCGTTTGGTTGCCTAAAGATGTCGCGGAAACCCGGTCTCCAACAGATAACCTATTTCTAATATTTTGGAATATAATCAAAAGGCATAACTCGACATTAATTTAAATATTGGGGAATAATTCATCATGATGGATCATTGTTGGAGGAAAAGCAAGAATTTCATGAGAATTTCCAAAGAAACAAAGTTTTTATTAACGGTCCTATTGTTTTGCATTGTCCTTCAGGTGAATGAGATCTTCACTGGCCGCCCAATCAGGGCGCCCACTCTGATCCTCTTCTCTTGCGATGACACGATCGCCACGGCCAAGTAGAACAACCGAGCTGGTCAAGCAGTGGCACAAGCATCTGGAGAGTGACGTCTATGTCAAGTATTGTTGAGAATCAGCTGAGCGCAATAAATCAACATTAAGCTAAATCTTCCTCAAGGAGTAGTCACTATACTATTGGATGGACTTTTGCACGACGTAATGAAGGACGAGTAAGGAGAGAACCGGCAAAGCTATCTCACTAAATCTCTCCTGAAGGAGGCTGAGGAGAAGTCACTGTAGGATGGACTGTAACACAGATAATTTTCTGAATTTATAACCTCAATCATGTACGTCACATTCTTTCTTGCTCGAGATATAAGCTATATGATGGGCTAGTCAGAAGCAACCTCTTACTATTTTTACACGTCATTGATGCATTTTCACCTCATTAACAAACCCTAGGCAATATCAACCAGTGTTGTACTTGATAATAAAAGGTTTCTTACTCTTAACCTACAATGAAAACCCAACACAAATCTCAAAGGCGTATTTTTTCCAAAATGCAAACTTGTAGGAAGAATTTTTGGATGGCCGTTGGCTTTTAAAAAAAATATATATATTCCCCACATTATCTTTGACGAGATTCTGTCTTGAAGGAGAAGACAGCTGGTTATGGTATGTCAGTGATGGATAGTGAATGGTATATCAATGGTGGATGGTGAATGGTATGTCAATGGTGGATATAGCAAATGGTATTTCAATAATGGGTATAGCAAATGGCATTTCAATGGTGGATATAGCGAATGGTATCTCAATGATGGCTGTATGGTACATGTATTTCAATGGTGGATAGCCAATGGTATGTGAGTGGCGTGTGTATGGTATGTCAATGGTGAATAGCCAATGGTATGACAATGGTGGGTGTATGGTATTTCAGTGGTGAATCATAGGCCAATGGTGTATCAATGGTGGATACTGAATGGTATGTCAATTGTGGGTGTATGGTATTTTAATGGTAAATGGTGGGCCAATGGTACACCAATGGTAGGTACCACTGAGCACCAAAGTATGCAAATTATGTGGTGTCCACCATTGACGAACTACCATTGGTTTACCATTGAACTACCATTGGATGTGCAAGTTAGGGTTCCAATTATCTAAATTAGTTCTAATGGTGTCCCATTGGTATTTCGATGGTGCGTTTCCTGTCATGCCAATCATGTTCGATGTAGTCAGATATCCGCCATTTCTTAAGTTCAATGACACGACTTGCGTAAATTAGCGTAAATATGCAGAACACCTGTGTCTCTGAAGAAAGTGGAGAATAATCTTCGAGGAAAAATTCCTTCACAGTATTGTCAGGCTGTCATGACCGAATGTGCTTCTAAGAAGCACAGTAAGTCATGATTTTCCATTTCACCACACAAAATGTAAAAATTGACCTTAAAATGCATGCATAATCATGCAGTAGGCCTACCGATAAGTGAAGGTACATTAGGCAACTTCCATATTTTCAAGGAGAATGATACAGGGTCCACAAACAGTATGTTCCAAAAATTGCCAATTCAATGCCATTTCGTCTTATAGCCATTTGGTCCACATTCATTTCGTCTATTAAAAATGCTAAATTGTCCATTCATCAGTTCGGCCAACGTTCATTTGGTCCAATAATAGCCATGTTGGCTAATTTAAATTGGTCCAATATCCACATCGTCTATTTAACAACTCGTCCAATTGCCATTTCGTCTAATAATCATTTCGTCCATCAACCATTAACCATGGACCAAATGCATTTAGACCAAGTAGAACATGGACGAAATGAAAGAACAAGGGGTTATTAGATCATTTGACTTTAGACCAGTTGGCTACTAGACCAAATGGGAATTATATAGGTAATGACAGTGGGATGTGACCAAGTGGCTATTGGACCATATTGGTAAAAAAAAATACCATTAGACCAAATGGCTATTAGACCAAATGATAATAGACCAAATGGCTATTAGACCAAATGATAATAAACCAAATGGCTATTAGACCAAATGATAATAGACCAAATGGTTATTAGACCAAAATGGCTTTTAGACGAAATGGTTATGGGACGAGACGGTAATTGGTCTATGTGGCTAGTGAACAAACTGATGCCAGACGAAATGATGTAAGACCAAATGGCTATAAGACGAAATGGCATTGGACGAAATTACAATAAACCGTTGTTTCAGCTGTCAGACACGAACATCACAGCTAAAAGAAGGACAAGAATAAAGGCAGAAGCAATATTTCATTTTATTGTATCTTGACGAGTACCCCCCAAAAAATGAGACCAATAAAGTCTATGACAGACTTCACACCTGCCAACCAACAACTACGATTTTTGCTTTGTTTTGGTTTTAGCGGGGGGGAGGGGGGGGGGGGGGAGGGGGGGGGGGGTAGGTTGCGTGCGTATACATAGATCATTAGATGTTCGTGTGTACCTGTACCGTTGGTGCGACGCAATACATCATGCGATACGTGTTTCGCGTGCCCTTCGTATTTGCGTGGAGTAGTATGGAACTGTTACGTGAATACGTACATGCGAGCAGCGAGTGATTGTTGTATGCGTTTAGCACATATATTTTGCAGTGGAGCAGCAATGATTTCATCGATGTGCCGATGATTTTGATTGCTACCACTGCTCATTTTGCCGTTTCAAGTGTACTGGTACTAATAAGTGGAAGCCTACCAGTACACATGAAACGGCAAAAGTAGCAAATCTACCAATAAAGAGGTCTACCCAGAAATATCGGGCTGATTACTCTCAAAGATTTCCTGTAATGACAAGCTCCAAACTGGGACTGGGAGATCACTCACTGTGCATTATAAATCGCAAATGCTGCTCCAGTGATTTCTGCATCGGTCACGGTACCACCTATAGCCCGGGACTGCTGCCGCCGCGCAGCGGGGGCCCGGTCATCACGGCTTGGGCAGGCTGGTCGCATAAGGCGCCACCGTAAATGATGCAGAAATCACTGGAACAGCATTTGCAAAACCTTGAGAGCAATCAGCCCGATATTTCTGGGTAGATTTGCTCATTTTGCCGTTTCAAGTGTACTGGTAGCGATCAATATCATCGGTATGATGGGGAAATCGATGAAACCATTGCTGCTCCACTTTGTGCTGAACGCACACATACATGAACAACAATTAGTTGACTGTACTGTTATGCTATGCTGGACTCAATCATCGTACTTCCGCCATCTCGATCGTTGCCAAGTGAAAAATCTTTTGCACATGGCACGAATCTGAGCAGTTATATCGATGTCATTTGGTCAAGATGGCGCTCTTTATGTTTGATTCCTGCATAAAGACATGAAACTTGCAAAAATCAAAATCAGGGCTACACTTTTTTCTCTGTTTTTTTAAAAAAAGAAAGAAAATACATTCTGGCTAATGCAATGCATGGGGTGGAGTCAAAACTTCTGTATTAATATTGCTGCAAACAATGAGAGAAATTAAAGAAACAGTTTGAAAATCAACCAATGCAATGTTTGGTCTTTAATGTATGACCTCAAATGACCTTTGACCTTATCATGTGACCTCTTACAGCACAATAACATGCAGGTGCCCCCAGTGCATCCATCATCCAAGTTTGATTGCCATTGTAGCAACATGTGATGAGTTATGTGTGATAAGAGAGTCTTGCAAGTAAACTTTAACGTATGACCTCAAATGACCTTTGACCTTATCCTGTGACCTCCAACGGTACCATAACATGAAGGTATCCCCAGTGCATCTATGACCCAAGTTAGGTTGTAATCCAAGCAACCTATGTGAAGTTATTTGTCAAAAGAGAGTCTTGCAGGTTAACTTTAACGTATGACCTCAAATGACCTTTGACCTTATCCTGTGACCTCCAACGGCACCATAACATGAAGGTACCCCCAGTGCATCTATGACCCAAGTTAGGTTGTAATCCAAGCAACCCATGTGAAGTTATTTGTCAAAAGAGAGTCTTGCAGGTAAACTTTAACGTATGACCTCAAATAACCTTTGACCTTATCCTGTGACCTCCAACGGTACCATAACATGAAGGTACCCCCAGTGCATCTATGACCCAAGTTAGGTTGTAATCCAAGCAACCTATGTGAAGTTATTTGTCAAAAGAGAGTCTTGCAGGTAAACTTTAACATTTGTGACGGACGACGGACGACGGACGGACGACGGACGGACGACGGACGGACGCCATTTGGATCCCTTAGTCTCGCCTTCACCTCCGGTGGGCGAGACAAAAACTAGGGCATGGTGGCTGTGTTTGACTTTGGAGCAAGAGAGTCGAGAGTCGAGTGTGGCTGCTTGAAGAAATGAGTTCACTGTGCAAAGCCGATTGATTGCTAGTTGTTGAACTTGGGATGTCACTGATCAGTTTGATACATGTTATTCTCCTTCATTATATCAGAAATGTTTTCAGAATTAGAAAAAAAAAGTTATTTCCCATTTAGTCTAATTAAAAAATTAAATATCAAGACCTGAAAATTAACGATGATTTTTTTTTTTTTTAATAGAGAAGTGGAGCCCTGGACTTGACCAAAGTTAAATACATATTTTGAATGGACTACTGTGTACGCCATGTATTTTTGCGAGGACTTCACAACAATTTCTCAAGTGGTTAAATTCACCATCGTGGAGTTGGCCTACTTGTGCTAGTACATGTGCTCGAGCATGTCGTATTCAATCTTGCGTGTTAAATTTGCGAATAGTACAGATTTGCGAAATTTGTGACAATAAAAACCCTGCGAAATATACGGCATTGGCCTATACAGTATTAAGTCAAATATCATGTCAGTCCGAAGGCGATAGAGTATAAATTACCCCTCATTTTGATTAGGCCATGCAATGCCAACAATGGCAAACATGGCAAAATAATAAAAACAGTCACGTCATTGCAACTCAACCATTCCAATACCTGACCGTGCTTTTCAAAGTAATATTCTATCTAGATTCTAACTTAGTTAAGTTAGAGTGAAACTGTCATCCAGTGGCAGTGGCAGTGCCACAACCAAGAAAAACTGGCTAAAATTAGTTAGTAAAAAAAATAATAATTAAAAAAAAATGAACAAGAATCAAATGTTGCCACAATCATGACAATAGTACTCACGTGCAAAGTGAGTTCAACACTTCTTCTGGAATATTCACAATCGGCTGATCCATTTTCTCAAGTTTGTAGCTTCATTAAGAACATCAGTTTAACCCCAAAAGTCTTTTAAAAAAATCACCTATCCGCGTCAATCAATCACTGATGGTCATTGGCATGCATTAGTTTCCTTCACTGCTTCAGGAAATACAAGACTCGACTGCAACTCGATGATCGCTCGCTGCTTTATGAGAACTATCGTACCGCGGTAAATTATCCATAAAACGATCATAACAACAGCTCAAACACGCAGCACCATCCGCCTTACCGATACTACGATACAAGTATTAAAGCACACGTTACCTATGGAGATTCAAAAATTTAAGCCCAAAGTGACGATAAATACAATATAATTAGCTTGTGGCTCCGTGGGTCTCATCTCCAGCATAGCATGCAAGATCGAGCCCCCAACGTGTGACTTGCTCCTCGTATGATTTGTAAACAAAAGCGACGTGATCACGAGCAACGCAAACACCGTCTCATCTCGTTCAGCAAACGAGGTGTAAATCTTACTGTTAGTTAGACTGCTATTGATCCGACCACCTAAGAACCTAAGAAATTATGTAAAAATGCAAGCGTTTCGAGGCCTTGCGAAGCTGAGGCTGGGAACATGTTCAAACGCAATACTCGACACTTCGCCTGCGCCTGCCCTTCGGCCCACGAAAAACGTGGGACTCCGATGGCGGTTGTGTTGCCGCTGGAATGGACAGTGGTGTGCATCTTCTCCGTCCATTTTGCATGCCCAGCAGCAAGGCCAGGGGGAAGCTAAATTCTTTAGAAGTGCCATCATTTGCCTGAACTTCTCCAGTTTCAGCCCCATGTATCGCAAGAAGAATGATAGAGAGATTGAGTACGCAGTTGATCGACATTTTAACAATCCTCTCAAGAAGCATTTGGACTATGAAGATAATTCAGAGAAGTCACTGGAAGAAATTGCAAGGTAATATTACTAACTTTGCTAACTTTGTTGCAGTGGAGCTAATAAAACTTGAACTTAACACTTTTTATCGCTTGTATCAAATAATGTACAAAGTATATTAATGTGATAAGTGAAGGAAACTACAACCTTTTGAAATTGCAGTCTACGATTGATGATCAGACCTACAGTCATCGTTATGTTAAAGAAAAGTAACATAACATTTGTAATAAATTTTAATCATGTTGATACAGTGAAGAAAATAAATTATATAAAATTGGATGGCGCTTTCATTGTAGAAATGTCTTCAGTACAGTAATATACTAACTTTTCCCAAACATTTTTTTTTTGCAATGCAGGGAGCAAGAGCAAAAGATCCGAAACATCAAGAAGGCCAGAGCTGCGCGAGACTTCAAGGAAGAGCCAGAGAAACGCACCCTACCCTGGGACACCATCGATCAGATCCGCTACCTCCGTGAAGATGACCCCGCAGAATGGTCAGTCACCCGACTGGCCGAGAGTTTCAACGTCTCTGAGGGAGTGATTGTACGGGTTCTGAAGAGCAAGTTCACTCCAAGCCAAACCACCAAGCAGAAGCAGGACAGAGCAGCGGGGGAGAATTCTGGGAATGTTGTTGCTGGCTCTGCGACGGCCTTAGTGGAGGCTGATTCGAAAACCGGGCCACCACCATTTACTTCCGGGGGTGATCCAAAGCGTAGGGACAAGCAGCAGAAAAGAAATATGTCAGGGGATCAGCGGTACAAGAATGAGAAGGTGCTCTCTGAGAACGCTCCCAAAGTTGAGCAGCAACCCAAGCGGAGGCGCGACAGCCGCGGGATGGAACACGGACAGCGCTCCCATCAGCATCCTGCAGAAAAGAAGCTGCCTTCAGGGCGGGATGAAGGGGAGCAGGACGCAGAATTAGATTTTACTTTTGGCAGGATTGACTTTGAAAATGTGGACAGCCTGGCTGCAGGCCAACTGAAACTGAAACCTAAGGTTCTGAAGAAAGGGAGGAATTACTATAATGAGAATGGAGAGTTTCTGTACCGTATTTGATTTTGAATTGGGATTGCAGTACCGGTTCTTAGTAGCTAACCTGAGTGTTTCAACTAACACAAACGTGAAACTGTTTATTATGCCTTCATCACAAAGTAACTTGATCGCTTTTTGATCTGTCGTTTGTCTGCAGTCTATTAAGTGCAATTGATGTGAAGTAACTTTAATAGAACTTCCTTTGAAAATCTTATTTAAAAAATGATATTCAAATGACCATAGGGTTAGGGTTGGTTTGGTTAGAAGTGTAATGTTACCCATAATCTTATAGAAATATTTTAATCACTAAATGCTTGAAAGGAAAAGTTTTGCAGCTGGAGCTCCTTGTCACGTATTTGATGTAGCAAGAAAGCAATGGCTATTTTTTGTAGTCCTATTGGTACCCTTCCAGAGTTAACCACAATGTAAAGCCACAATAAAAATACCATAAAAGAAATCATTTTATATCTACCTTTGTTGTCAAAATGTAATTAGAAACCAATTATCTCATATTCCCTTCATTCAAGTTATAGGCTTATATAGTTATATTATAGTTATATATGTTAAGACTCTTCATCCTTCATGTTTTCCAATCATGACACCCACAGAATGTTTAAAATGAGCAATATATTGTGAATGTACGAATTTGCGATATTTAAAACTTGATTTGCCAGTCATTTTATATGTAGTAATATATGTAACTCTAGATTAAAACTGCTCTTGATAGTGGTTTTTAATATGCCAATAGCCTCAAAAGTTACAGAGCCATTACAGAAAGTATTTGATTACTGATACACATCTAGTTTTCTGTGTACCGGTACATGTACTGTACATA
Organism: Arbacia lixula; assembly: GCA_963669155.1. Lineage (NCBI taxonomy): Eukaryota > Metazoa > Echinodermata > Echinoidea > Arbacioida > Arbaciidae > Arbacia > Arbacia lixula. Next base: position 24,249,499 of record OZ022578.1, on the reverse strand, counting down.
TATGTTTGTGCATCGTTACTAAATTTATTTGATACATGTATCTTTGTAAAAACAAATATATGCATGTATGGTCATTGTATGATCAGTGCCTTCAGTATTCAAAACACCAAATAAAGTTTTACTGTATTATAGTTCTCTTTTTTTATGGTATTCCATTTGTTATCTCTTCATGTTCAAATACAGGGTGGCCTTTACACAAAAGTTATGAAACACACCATGTATCAGCATGTTACCCTAACTATAACATGAACTTTCATGACAGATGATGAGGATTCCCTGGACTGAGAACTATTGAAGAAGTTTTCCACAGAGCCAAAGTAAAAAAGAAGTCCATTGTGAGCTTATGATAAGAGTGATGAGCTTCTGCATGGAGGCTTGCTGTACTTTGTGAGGGTGTTAATGTACTTTGAAAAGTTGCCCTTTACAGGAAAGATAGATAAAAACAACATGAAAACATAATGCCTCCGGCCACTTCGAGGCGGAGGCATAAAAACCAAAAAAAGAAGCAGGGGAAGGAGTACTTGGATGAGCAGCCTAACTGCATGACTGGTCAAGTTAGCAGAGCAAACAGCTGTTAAATATGATATGGAGCTGACACAATGATGAATTAAATTGAATATGGAAATGTCTTTTACAATGAAAGAGACGGTGACAAATAGCTATGTTTTTAATACAGAAGCATTTATTCATATAGAATCTGTTCCAATAGTGACTCGACTCTTTATACACTGCGGAAAAAACATCATCTTGCCCAAGGCGCCTTGCAGTACTTTCAGCATTAAACTTCACATTCAAATGTATGGACCCCCCAAATCAAAGGAGATTCCAGCTGTGTGTAGTCCTTGTGTAGAGCATTGCAGAGGTTTGCCTGATGTATCGCCACCACCTACACTGCGTGACACTTCTTACTGCACATAGGCATCTTGCCATACTCGGATTTGTGCATGGTATAATTAGATTTGTTGGCCCAGAAAATGAAAAGTGCACTTTCCTGTGATATTTCACACAAATACTTGTTTCTACATATTCATATCAACATTAAATGAACATTGATAAGAGCCCAGACATTACAGCTCTTATACATTCCTGTATCAAGAGAGAAGCATTTGAAGTAACTGCCAGGCACCTTGCCAAGATGCAAACATTAAAATTAGAACACATTTTACTTCCACAGATTATACAGTAATCACACTGGTATCAAAACTAGAAGAGTCTGAGATATTTAGGCATTACATTCATGTTTCACACATGCTGCAAAGCCACACAGAAAGCAATGATGTAAGGCAACAATAGAAACTATATGTATTTGAGAACTAGCATCAACTGTTAAGACATATTTCTGTTCAATAAGATAACCCTCAAATCCACTGTACTCTTGACAAGATATCTCTGCAAAGATGACTAATATGTTCAATATTTTTTTAGATTTTGTGCCGAGTTTTATACTCAGTCGCTAAGGGAAACTCATATGCTCAGTTCCAACAACCAACACTCAGGAAACATTGGAACCAATACTGTATGTGCAGCTTACAGTTATACAAATTTGATCTGTAAATACATACTTAAACTAGAAATGCTTGGCGGGTCATGCACCCAAGCAAATGTATCCCCCGAACCCACCGCATCATCCATTATCACGAAAAAAAAAGATACATGTATATGACATGGCATCCTGTAAAAGTTGGAACAATGTGGGCACTGTCATTGAAAACTAGTGCTGCGCAGGATGACACCTCCCCCCCCCCCCCCCCCCATCATAATTTTTACCATAATACACCTTCATACCAAATTTGAAGATGATCCGAAAAGAACTGCAGCCAGTAGAGCGATCACAAGAAAATCTCTGTGGCGGACGCGGTGGCGGCGCGTTGAGGTCAAATCCATAGTATCCTCCAAACTCTGTTCAACAAAGATGTTTTTAATGTTAAAAAAAGAAACATCCCCATGCAATACATGGTAATTAAAAGATTGTACAAAAAGGATAATTCAGCATACATTCATTTGGCAGAGCTTTGCTTTGTCATAAAGCATGGTCAATCTTTAAAAATAATTCATGATGTGATACTGTAAAGTATGGCATATAATCATTTTATTGAAAGAACAACTTATTTTCTATCTATGATACCAAATAGTGAATGCATACAATTTGATTTGCATAATGAATCTATGGACCTTTGCCACACAGTGCATACTAGAACTCATCAACATAATTTATGCAGAACAATTTTTACGACATCGCATGGTATAAAAAAAAAAGAAGCTATTTCTTTAAAGCTTGGTATAAAGTTTGAGTGTTCAAAATAAGCATATTTGCCGACAACATAAAGTTCAATAATCATGAAATTAGCCATTTTTTGGTTGAATTGCTTCACCAAGCAGACATCCAAATGGGTCGCAACAACATAGGGAATTTACAATGTAGCTATGAAGTACAAGTACCAATTGAGATTCTGACAAAACAAATCACATGTGGTCACATAAAGAGATGTCAAGTAGATCAATATAAAATTTGAATTGCATATATAAAGTATTTATATATAAAGGCTAGATAATATGTACAAAATAGTCATTTACTAGTACGCAAGACTATATTTATTGCAAAACTAAAATGTAGTGGCGACGCACAGTCAGTAATCTATCACTCTGATAGGTAGTACCCAAAATTCAAAGTTTTTGTAACACAGAAATGAACATAAATAAATGCACATTTGAACAGCACAATAACCTCTTCACAACAGTCATAACTACATGTATTATGTCAGTTTAATAGTGTTTACAGATTACCCTCATTATGCACTGTACCTATAGACACAAACACAAGTCTTGGACATCTCTCAATATGCATTTTCTCATATCACTAGCAAGGATGTTATCGGAATGCCTTCACTCATTATTATAATATGCACATATTTTTTTAATAATGCAAAATGTTTAGGTTTACTGAAATGTTGCTTGAAACTGTTTAATTCTATTTTGCCATGGCTATTATTACGGTGTACAGGAATAATTGATATGATCAATCCATTCAAATAGCTTGTTATTGAAGTCTATGTAGTTTAACCTTAACCTGCACTTTAGAAGAGTATATTTAAGCAAAAAACACACCTTATTTCTACACCGGTCTGTTTAAGCTAAGATCCTCTGATATTATGCACTTCATTCATGTGATTATATTCACTACTATCAATTATTCATTTTTCTAATTGATGGAAAAAAGTAAAAGCTATACAGAACCATTTAAAATCAACAGTGATTTACCGGTGTCTTCATTTAGACAATAATAGAGCGCTTTTAAACAGCATGTGTTTCATTTCTACATAAAATCACATAATCAGCTGTCCATGTCTCAGCATGCACGCAATTCTTGGTTGGCACATATTTGGGTAGCTAACCCCTCCTTATTTATCAATCTGTAACTCCTGGAAATCAATTCCAGGACTTACAGACTGATAAATAAGGCTCCACCAGACATATTTGAAATGTGTGAGAAGGATCCTTTGTTTCCACAGACAGTACCTGGGAAGCCTTCCTATTCTTGTGACCCTGAAAAGAGTTTGGGAGATTCTCAAACAAATTTGGACAATTCGGTCTAGTAAGCATCCTTTGTTTCTATAGAATTGTTCACCTGGGATAGCTTCCATTTTGTGACCTTGGATAAAGCTTGGGTCCATTTTGTCAGGACTTTAGCCTTGCTCCCAGGCTGTTGAGTATTTATTAATGAAACTATTCAATAAAGGGGACTTGCTGCGGTAGATTCATCACTCTCGCTTTCTCTTCCTCCTCAAGAAGGATTGAGAAAGGAGGATAAAGATCCAGCGACTAGTCTTAGAGAACTGGGGTGGTATTCCCAAATGCTCACTTAGGAGAAATCTCATCCTAAGTCTAGGATTTCTCCTAAGTGGTATTCCAAAATCTCTCCAAAGATTTCTCCTAAGTCCCCTCCTAATTGTTCTCCTATCTTTATGCAAATGTATGAAAATCATAAAGTTAGGAGGATTGGTATTCCAGAATGCGCGTATGAGAGGATTAAGGAGAAACCTTAAGAGAGCCACCCCCTGTCTTAATAGCCATTCATAAAACACACACAAAAAAAGCAGCATTCATTTGTGTAGACGCGCGTACATGATTGATGTGCGCGCACATAGTTGCACGTCCACAGATTTAGGATGAAACCTAGGGGAAAGTCCCAAACAGACATTGTGATTGTGATTGGCTCCTCATAAATGAAACACTTCCCTCCATTGGCTTATAAATGCACACTGGGCGTGGTCTAACCCTCTTTAATTTACGTTAAGAGAGTCCTAAGAGGACATTCTGGAATACCAATTTCTTGCTCTCTTGGCACCTTTCGAAGTTGGGGACTTAGGAGAAAACTTAGGAGGAATTTTGGAATACCACCTGTGGACTCTATTTTTCAGTTTGGATCAACAATGTCTAACAGGCTGAAATCCAGGCAAGTCAGGGAGACAATAGTGTACTGTGATATTGGTAAGCTCTCAGTTTGTTCATCTTTGCATGCTCTGCCTCTTTTCGTTTCGACCCTGGATAAAGTTGCTTTCCCTGATAATTAAGTCAGATTAGTTATGCGTGGAAGGATTCAGACATGCTATTAAAGGGAACCACAGAAGTGTTGTTTCCCAACACCCAATTTGGTCAAGGGTTTCTTTTAATGCAGCATGAATTATGTACTTTCAGGTGTAATACAAGATACAAGTGTGTTTAGAACAGACAAACTTGATACTTCACCATCTTGTAACGTTTGTTTATCATAGCTTAATTTGCTACACAAACTTATGGATGTCTGACAATCACCCAGTCAATAAAGATGATGAGTTTGTGTCAAATTGAATTCCCAAATTCCTGAGATGAGATTACCACTAAAGGTCATTTCGGACATTCTGTGGATGATTTCATATCCAGCCATGGACAAAATTATTGGACTACTTTAATACTGTAGGTTCAGTCACAACCTTGCTACATGCTTTCCAAGTTTAAAAAATCCACAACTTTGTCCGATTCTACATAAACCTCTCGTTCCTCTGCTTTTATTGACAACTTTCATTTAGGACGGCCAGTCTTTTTAAGACCCCAAACCACTATCCTGCCCTTATTTGCGCCGCATCATCTGATAACCCTGGGAGTGGTACATGTACATGTGAATGTCCACATTTGATTTAGATCCTGAAGGCCCATAATGTAACCGAAAAAATAACATAAGCACTCCATTCTATAACCCACTTTTAATGTTGTTATCGATCACCTTGATGCACATATTCTAGCTGTAATACAACATGTAATACACATTATAACAGACTCTTTGACACACATTCACAGTTGCAATGTGCATTACATGGGTATCCTAGTCGCAACTTGATTCTAAAAAGTATTCATTCTCCTGAAAACAATTATTACGTTAATACATGAAGATTCTGCACGACAGAGTGTAAAGGGGGGGGGGGGGGGGGGTGCGGTCGTCCATATAAGCATTCTCCTCCCCTTTTTCATGCACTGCTGCAAAAATAAGACCATCTATCAGACCTCTATCAATGGCAAATACAAGAACTTTGCTCTTCCATTCCCACCTCATGTCAATCATCCATGGCTCTGTGTAAAGCAACAGTTTTGGATGAGTTTTGAGTTTTGGATGGGTGAGAGGCATCCCACCCCCCCCCCCCCACCCTAACCTCCAATCCCCTTCACCCATACGCACCACAAAAACATAACAGGTGCCCCGTAAGGTGATGAACATGGATACCAGTTTCATTGTATTTACTGGCCCTGAGAGTCACATAAAATGAGTATGCTAACACACAAGAAAAATGGCCACAATATCACGATGCTAGGCCCTACAATCAGATGACCCAACCTCCCCGAGACACAGGCTGAACGGATTGGCTCGTCATCACGACGACGGAGGCGGGTTCTCCCTCCAGTGGTTGTGGATGGTGTGCAGGTGGTCCGTGGCTCTCTGGGTGATGTTAAGGGCGGGGTGGATGGGCAGGAGGCCCCCCTCCCCCATCAGGGACAGCCCACACAGGCCCAGGTACGCGTGCAGGGCGTCGGGGTGGTAGTCCGGCCACTTGGAGAAACCGCCCATCGACGTGTCCTCTGTCGACAGCACATAGTTACGGTTCCACCTGAAGTCCACCAGGTCAAAGACACTTAGGAGCTGCATTTTGGGACGATTCAGAAATAGAATCCATTGATTAATAAACTTAAAGATAGATATCAATGATGATCTAATATATTCAAGCAATCACATTAATACACTTGGGGGAATCCAAAAACATTTGAGGGCTGCTTTGTTGGAATACTCATTTTGCAAAATTCTACTTCAAATAGCAAACTGAGCAAAACTTCAAAAATGTGTATAATGATATGAATAGTAGTTGTTCTGTTTTGTCTTCTATGCTGCCATCACAACTTATCACAAATAAAAAGTTAACAAACCAACAAGCCAGCCAGACAAACAGTTACACAGAGGCTTAGGATGACTTAACTCCCGCAATGGAAAATATAGAGTCCCTATGAATAACCAAAAAAAGTGTCAAAAAGCATTTTTTCCTCAATAGGGTTTAAGAGAATAACATGGTGCAGGGTGTCCATTTTGTGATATCGAGCTTGAAAAGTAACCACTGTAATTCCTTTTCCCTGAGTCAGCTTGCCTTTTGGCATGAGTACAAACCAGTAGGCACTGCACCGCCTAAAGTTACCACAAGTCCCCAAAAGTCAAGTTATTTCTAAAGTGTCATACTTGTGCAACATCAAAAACACACTGAGGGGGAGGGCAGGGATTCTCATGGGTTACTCATTGAGCCTGACATCATGATGCAAACACACTGAACCATACTGTGTACTATATCCTACCAGAAGAAATCATTCTTCCCAGAACTTTTCTTGCTATCTACGAGGAGGGGGTGGGGGGGGGGGGGGGGATCTTTGTTGCATTTTGAGGACTAAATCACGGCAAGCACCTATCTTGTATGCTGGACAGAAGTGGTGTAAAGACACTGGACTCACCTTGAGTGTGGAGCCGATCCAGGAGTAGCAAGTGTCTGTCTTCTTGTTTGGCTACCAGTATTTGCTATTTACGAGGAGGGGGTGGGGGATCTTTGTTGCATATTGAGGATTTAATCCCGGTAAGCGCCTATCTTGGACAGAAGTGGTGGACTCACCTTGAGCGTGGAGCCAATCCAGAAGGAGTAACAAGTATCTGTCTTCTTATTTGGCCGGCCGTTGAAGCCTGTCTGCTGGCGGAAGAGGCACCACCTCTTGATGCCCTCCATCTGCTTGGAAGAGAAGGCCACATCCAGCCTCCCCATCAGCACCAGGGACGCTATTGCACAGAACGTTGTACCACCTGGTGGGAGATGATCAGGCCGTATGCAACACTTACATTAGCCTTGGTCATAGACTGCAGGCGCAGACTTAATTGTGATATTGTCTCAAAAAGAAGTGTGTGTGAGATAAGACTAGCACCTTACCTGCCATTTGTATGACTTATATGCACCATCTAAGTACTGCATATGTTAGTTTACAATCCCATTATTCAAACTAGCAACAAAGTAAGTGTTTAAAGACAGGGTGTCTCTTTTGCAGGTCAAAAAATGAAAATTTGTAAAAAAAAAAAAAAAAAAAAAAAAAAAAAAAACAGAAAATAGAAGATGATATTGTATAAGTATTACCTCTCAATTATAAAACTGGAAACTGATTTTATGCCAAATTACATCGATCAGTAGATTTCGTCTGAAACCTATAGCCTAGAGACCGGAGACCGCTATCCGTTATGGTCTGCACTGTGGTGCTTGAGTTCAATGGGAGTAACGCCTGCATCGTGCGCCAATACACTGTTGAATGTAGACTATGCTCGTTTCGGTTCAAACGTAAACAAGGATTGTTTTTCACATCTCCTGACAATGTACATGGAGCTATGACTGTGAGATTTCATACACATTAGTATTGTTAGCATATACTGCCGATTCTTGCCCAGATTCATGACTTTTGAAAATGGGACACCCTGTCGTTGAAGTGCAAATGTAGGTATGAAAATCTTAAGCAAATAAATCATAAACAGATGGGCATCTAACTTATGGTAGATTTAAATAACTTATGGGACATAGGGGAAGTGTAGATAGAGCTAGCTCCATAAAAGAATTTAGGATAATGTGCTATAGAAAGCATTTGCGTGGTATAGCATGGTTCGTTATGAATGAATTGATACATGTAGGTATCCATATTCACTTGGTAGTATAATGTATCACCACATTCTTAAAGATGCCATATTCAAGAAAGTTAGTTTGAAGTAAATGTTAGCTTTTCTTACCATGACCCTCCTGCCCCGGGCCTTGACCTATACCAAAATCATGAGTCTGCAATATAAGAAAAAGGGATACAGAAGAAAGAAGGAATCAGGCAAAGCACTTATTAGCACTCTTCTTTCTAGAGCAATGATAAAGATTATAATTGTATCACATCATCCATTCTATTACAATATAATTACACATTTTGTTGAGACTTGTTTGATAGAAATTAAATACCTCTAAAATCTCTTCCAGTAAACACTGCCAGCAGTAGCCTCACAGGAGAGAAGAAAATGCATGTTCAAATCAATGCTTAAAAAAACTTTTTTTCTTTCATACAAATAATTTGTATGGAATAAGTATGCAAAAGCAAACACTAACAAGCATCTGTATTTTGTGTTTGCCATTACTTTTTGCAAAATATTCATAACTACTGGTAGTTAAAATGGAGTGTACATGTATCGTTTTTGAAGGCCTAAAATATCAAAGGAACAGTTCACCCTAAAGATAAGTTGGTTTCAAAAGCAGAAACATAAAAGAAACAAATGAGTGAAAGTTTGACAAAAATCAAAGGATAAGAAGTTATAATCTTTTAATTTTTTTTTATATTGCGGCGTCACGTGTGAGGTGCTGTCCCATATGTTGTGTCCAGAATAATTCCATAAATTGCTCTTTTTCTGTGTTTGCCAACGGAATGATTTTTTTTTTCATTCATGTACGTATGTACAAACGTATTTCTAATAATGTATCACATGCACAGGTAAAAGGGTGCACATCTTTTTGAGAAAATGCACATTTTAAAAAAAAATTGTACACAACATATGAGAGAGCACCTCGCACGGGACGTCAAAAAACCCAAACTTTAAACAAGTGTATACTGATTCCTGCAGTTTCATGACTTACAAATGTGTTACCCTGTCTTCACAGCAGAGAGATACATGTATGTTAAGTTTCACATGACTTACCAGAGACCTCTGCATAAAGCCGACAACCTTGTCTCTATCGACACCGCTCCAGTCTTGTAACATATAGCTGATGCAGCAGGCACAGTAGACAAATCGCATATCGTTCTCACTCCCATTCTCAAGCGCTGAAAAGCTGTGCGATCAAAAATCAAACATAGTCACCATTCTACCCAGTTTTATTTTGCTTTTAAAGTTAATTTGTTACGAATGGTTATTACCCCTGAATTACAATAAGAATCTTGATTCCTGACTCCACAGAGTTCAGAAGGAAAACGAGACAAACGCATCCTACTTCTTTCATTTTCTTCAATCTCAAGAGAGGTGGAAGGGACCCCAAAAGATGTTTTCCCCCATTTTTAAAGAAATGTATACCATATTCTTCCCTTGCCTTCTGATAATGTAACCCCCACCTCCAATTTATTGACCAACCCCACCCCTCCCCAGGGCGTGTCTGCCCCTACCTGCCATCTTCTAGTTGGAGCGCCCTGAGGCCGGCCGTGATGGCTGGAATGTTGACTCTGGACAGATCGTCTCCCAGGATGAGCAGGGATGCCAGCCCGGTGTACGTCATGGCAACGTGACCCATGTCGTATGGATGGAAGACTGCTGTGTCTCCCTGGAGAAAGAAAGAATGCAGAAAGACAATGACATTATTCAATACCATGTGGCCGGCTAGATGCAACCTATGTCTGTCTGAATACGTAAAGTCTGGATGGCAATTATATCTATCAAGTTTAACAGATTATCTTACATGTGATCAGTCATATTATGGATAGACATGCTGCTATTTCACTCAAAACCAACAATTTAAGAATGAAATCAACTTCTTCTTCCACTTCTAATACCAAGACTGCTTCTACTTCTGCTACTACTACTCAAACTACCGGTACTGCTATTATGAGTACTAGTTCTACTACTACTATACTCTTCTTGTACTACTTTATTATCCAATACTACTGTACTACTACTAATACTACAGCACTACTACTACTTCTACTGCAAAATCGTTTTATACACTAATAGCATCATCACCATCATCTTACATCACAATCTAGATTACGGTACCTTGGATGGATTAAATGACGTGCCAATGGTGGAAGACCCTCTGAAACCGCATCGTGCAAGCGACTCATCTGCAGGAAGACAAAACACAATGTATTCCAAATCAGGAGAGGAATGTTCGTGTAGTGTTTAATGTTTATAGTAACTTAGCCAATGTATAATCTATAAGCAGAATGTTTAACACAAACATGTACAGCAGATAACTTTTTAACCCTTTGAGTGCCAGACAAAATGGCACTCTATGGGCTATGTATGTATTTCTTATGAATAAATTCATGTGTGGGAATCAAAGAGTTAATTGAAGTGAATGATTATAACAAAAATAATAAGATGAATAAAAGCAACATGATAAGACTATTATGTGTGGATAAGATATGTTTTACTTCATAAGTACATGTGTATTACATACCCATTTCCTTTTCCTTTTTTTGTAATGTTTTATGGTTAAACCATTGCACACGTTTATAATTTTGGGCTTCATGAATCCTGGTCCAGTCAGGATGTCAAAATTTGCCATTGATCTGCTATAAAAAAAAGAGGGGTTCGGCTTAATTGCACCTTATACGGAATTTGAATTTTTTTCATAGCCTGTCGTCTATTGTATGTATAGTAGATTACATGGAAATCGCGATGCCCAGAATCTGAGTGGAGAAAAGCCAGCCCGCATATTGTATGCAACTCAGTAAGAAATAGGTTTAAGAACTGAATGGTCAAAAGCTAAGTACAGTCTTGCTGAATTTTTTAAAACAAATAAAAGCATTCCTCTCTTCATTTGCTCATTTTCGTAATTTGCTGCTCCTTATTCAATGCATACGTAGGGTAATCATTCTTGACAGACTGCAACCAAAGGGAAAGGTCTGGGTTGCATGCCCAACAACCTGTACTACAGACTCCTTGTTCTGGCCGATGATGTTGCACTTCTCGCATCCTCCGCTGCTCAACTACAAGAAATGCTGGATGTGGTTTGTGACTACACAAAGCGATGGAGGTATTCCTTCAATGCCTCCAAAAGTGCCGTTGTTGTATATGATGATCATCTAGTAGCAGGAACGGGCCATGTGTTCAGGGTTAATGAGGGGGTTCTTGAGCCAACCTCTAGTCAAACTCATCTCAGCATTAACAAATCATCAGTAAGACAAGAATCGCCGATGGGGATGGTAACAAAGGGTCTTCGAGCCCTTTTTGCAGTAGCAGGTTCCGCCTAGAACAGAAGTGGCCGCCCTCCGAGGCTTTGTGCCCGGCTTTGGTCCGCATGCTCCATACCTAGGATGCTCATGGTGAGGAAATCATCCCTTATGTTCTGGAAGGACAAGAACCGTCAAGCTCTACCAAGCTTCTACCCATCCGGCCTATCTGGTAACATACTGCATCAAGCCTTACCCGTCCGAGCCCAGCTGTCCTGCAGGACCTTCCCTGTTCAGACAAGGCTAATGACGGTCAGCAAAACAGACTGATGTCAGTTGTGCAGAGAAGACTCAGAGGACGAGGTACACTTTGTGGCAGTGTGAAAAGGGCTAAGTTCACACGGTCTGACCTTCTGCAAGAAGTCAGATGAGCTAAAGCTCTTACCAGTCACCATCCAGTCTTTTGCCCTTTGAGACTCCTGCAAGTTCACTGCCGCATGCCTAGTTCTACCAAACGTCAAAGATCAATTGAACATGCACTACAGTTCAAAGGAATTGTCACGGGTAAAGGGAAAGGGAAGAAAGAGAAGGAGCCGCCGTTTTGAACCGCGGTATATTTTGTCCAGTTCAGCATGAATCATGATGCTTCTTAGGCTAAAGCATCATGTTTCATGCTGAACTGGACAAAATAAATACCGCGGTTTAAAACTGCTGCTCATTCCCTTTCTTCCCTTTCCCTTTACCCGTGCCAATTCCTTTGAGCTGATCTGTAACATTATTGAACTTCCTACACAAGCTTCACGTTATGCGAGCATCCATGCTCCGCTAACACTTTCAAGCTTTACTATATCTATAGTACCCATTGTGTCTTGATCTATAATGTGCATGCATGTACGCAGGCACTGATCTCCGAAACAGCAGAGGGAAAATAATAACATGAAGAAAGTGCTACTAAAAGTTTCACATTTTTTAAAAATCATATATTTTATGTTTCTATTTTAAGTGTACTGGTACCTGTATTATCTGGATCAGGGAGAACCTGAAGGGAATAGATCCAGTTGATGATATCTTTCTTCTCAGATTCGATTGTATCGAGAGCATTCAGGACATCCAGACCAGACAGAGCGAAGAATGCTATCGTCAAACTAAAAACATAAAATCAAGAAAATGTGATATGACAGAAGTATCTACAAATAATATTAATCAAAGTATTTGTACACATAATATAAACACTGATGCACAAGAATGAAGAATGATACCTGCAGCAAACTGTTTTTATAGCAAAATTGTTCTTTCATTACAATTTTAATTTCTAGTTGACAAACATACAAACTTGGAGTTTCTTTGTACTCAAGCTACAGAGTAAATGGCTAAGATATTTGAAGGACATATTGCGAGCCTTTGCCATACAGTATGACGTTCCCAAAGGCTAGTGGCTAAGCCATGGCAGTATGGCACAGTTCCTAGGACCTGGAAAGACTAGCTGGCACTGAATTACAATACAACTGGTGAGCTATTACTAACGTAGATTGTTAGGTACGGGACTGTGTAAATGCATTCCCATGGCTTTACATACCGGCTTGTATCTAGTGAAGAATACGAACTTGGCAAGACTTGAAGACACCTCTTGAAAAATTTGACGTGACGCTGATGTGCGATAGATTTATTGGTATACTCTCCAACATTTAAATCCGCGTAATCTTCCATGTCGGAATTAATTTCGGTACTACTGGCGACTTCGGCGCTGTGCTCATTGAAACTGAAGTTACCAACTAAACTGATAACAGATCAAATGAAGTCAGCAACCACATTGTAGTTTATAATCCTTTCGCCCGCCCGCGCGCCCATCGATACAAAAAAAAAAAAAAAAAAAAAAAACAAACACGAACACAAGTACGTGTGTCTTTATATCGGTGGTAAACTAAAGAAAAACGAAACGTGAAGAATATGATGAGAAAGGGGGGGGGGGGGGGGGGAAGGAGGGCCGGGGGCAGAAAATAGAATGAGGAAGAGGAATAATTAACCTGGAAATTAAGACATACATTGGAACACGATTACGGGTGAAGAAGAACGGTTGGAGGAATGAAATGAAGTGAAACAGAAAGGAAAAATACGTATAAGAAGAAATTAAAGAACACGACGGAGAAGGTGAATATGAAGTGGAAGCTAGACAAGAAAGACGATTCACAGGGGGTAGATGAAAACGATATGAAGGAAAAAAAACAAGTAGAAAATGTAATGTGATCTTGTTTAGGCCTATTTGTGTATTTTATGGATGTGGTAGGCTTTAATAAAATGAAGCAGAAAGAAGAATGGAAGAGTATCAAAAGAAGAATGTAAAGATGCGAATAAATAAATAAATAAAAGAAAGAAGCTAGTAATCAAAGAAGATGAGTACGAATCAAACTAGCAAGAAGAATTAAAGCAGGCCTATCGTATTTCCCCTTTCTTTCTGAAGAATGGAATTTCCCCTTTTCTTTTTGGAGATTGGAATTTCCCTTTCTTTTTGGAGAATGCAAATTCCCCTTTTCTTTTTAAAGAATGGAAGCACACATCAAAGATTTCCTGTTGCAGGAAGTTATCGAGATAAATGTTTCATGACCATCATCCCAAACACAAAACACGCACACACACCTTTATACATATCTGAGCAAACATACTTGTGTTTATATTAACGAGAGGGTGCATGGGGCCTGCGATTACATGAACCCCCCCCCCCCCCCTAAAATATTAACAATGCACATCTTCATTCACGCACCGGCACACACTATACACCCACCCACGCACCACACACACAAAGCGCAGACATTGACATTTTGTTTAAAACATGTAATGCATATAGAGTACTGATAGGTCGATCATTTACCTCCCCAATTGTAAACCTCATTCATACACAACATCAGACAATCACGCACCTTCACATACACATAAACACATACATCTTTCAAAGAGTATAGCACATACATGTATACAGTGATATTTCAAAATCCTAGTCTCAAGTGTTATTCCAAAATATAGTGTCAAATGAGAGCAGGGAGGTGTTTCATCAGCTAAACTCAAAATCGCTTTAATGTTGGAATAAATTCTAGCTTTAGAATCGATCTTGAGATTGATATCTATCTTAATTTCTTTGATGAAATAGCCCCTAAAATCTAAATCTAAATTCATCTTGGCACTTTTAATTTTGATTTTAAGTGTTGATGAAATAATTCCCAAGAATAGTAACTTCATGTTTAATGTCCGATATTTGGGGGTATACATGTAGGCCTATCAGGTTAGAAAGATGTCTGCAAATGCTATGACACTACATGTACCAAAGAGCTTAAAATAAACATCGAGTTGCACAACACACAAATGAATGACAGGAATGAAGAATATTCAGGGTCTATAATTTAATGTAATTTTAAGTAGTTGTTTATATGTTTACAGCAACAATCAATAAATAAGTACTTTTGTTACATCATGGTTTAATCCATACAGGAATATCAATTAGAGACAGCAGTTGACAACAGCCACATAAGTGGCACACACTATTTAATAATAAGCCTCATAAGCCCTATTTCACATTGAAAGCATTCTTATAATTTGTTTTTATCCTCGATTAACAGCATGCTGTGTGATCCAGCAGATAAACAAGTACCTCAACTGTATTTGAATACCAATGATACTTACTTTCTTCAACAACACCACCACCATACCGGTACTGTATAATTATTTTCACAAATAAGTTGTACATGTCAGTAATACTTGAATGAGAAGAAAGCACTAATGACAAGTTGATTAGTATTACAGTATTTTCAGTTCTCTGCATGTGATGTATTTAGCATCATCTTGTTAAGGGTAGGTATAGTAGTAATGATAACAGGCCATAACCATGGCAGTTCTACTGTCATCACAGGGGTTCAGATATAGTTGAATTCTCTCATACTGACACAATTCCTTTCTGGTATCCTGAATTCAAACAAGAAATTGATGCACTGTCACAGCAGAAAAACAGTCCATTGATTACATTTATTTTGAGTTGGTGATGAAATACATGTACATTCAATGCTTTGATAATTATCCTAAGAATGTCACTTGATTTGTTCAATTAGCAACATTATCAACAATATTTTCAATATTTTCAATATTTTCAATATTTTCAACATTTTCAACATCAACATCCCTAAATCTGTCATGACGAATCGAAAGTAATGTTATCAACATTCTGTTGCCCTTTTATTTTACATTGTTCAATTTGCTCCAGGTTTTATTCTGTCGAATATAAAGGGTTAGGATGATGGCCACAATTGGCTTTTAGGTTTAGGGTTAGGCAAAGCATTGGGTCCATGGTTGCAGTTACAAGCTGGAGCTGTAAGAACTTGACCATGGAGCAATTGTCATCTGAGAAAATGTCCTGGAGCCCTTTCCACATTTCCCATATGAATATGCTGTATATATCAAGATAACCCTGGCCCATTCATTTCCGTTTAGCACAGCAATCACAAGTCCTTGTTACGTTGTAGTTTTAAGAATTTCTCACAATATTTAAACAACTAAGCAATGAATCAATTAATATGACTGATAACCATCATATACATGTACATGTAAATGCAGTAAAAGGGGTGTCAAAGTCGGGACATGAATACTTTTCTTAGTACATGTAAACTGTACAACTTGAATCACTGCTGCACACTGCTGTGATAAATAGATCACTGATATACAATAAATGCAATTTAACCAACTAATTCTTCAAAGTACTTTTAAATCAGTACAGGCTACAATTACAATCAAGGTAGAGTAAAAAGCTTAGTCTCCATGGAGACCACATCACTGCTTTTCATATAATTCAAGTTTGATTACAGAACATGGCAAAAAATACAAAAATAGATTTGGTTTATACAGCTGTACTGATAACTATGCATTAAAAATGAGCATATCACTTTTCAAGAAGCTTTTAGTACTCTACACACAGGCTTACCAGTATCAACTAGTTATTCATATCCATGTGCATTTATTTTACATTCTCATTCATAGATTTTAGCTTAAGTCAAGAATATCTAGGAACTACATTTTCATTTTTCTGATTTCAATTACAATGTAATGTTCTATCATTAGACAATCAAGTTTACTTGCTGTTAAATATTAACAGCAACAGATTTGCCCCACAAACTTTCTCCTTTATGTACATGTACTCATTTATATCCACTCGCAAACTATAACATTTTATAATTGAGTGATGTAAATTTCCTGAGCACAAGTACTGTATACGCCACATATTTTGCAGGGTTTTTATTTTCTCAATTTTGCGAATCTGGACTATTCACAAATTTAGCAACACGCGAATACAACATGCTCAAGGACATTTTCTACTAGTACTAGTACTCCACGATCGCGAATTTAATCACTTGCGAAAGTCTCGTGGAATCCTGATTCTCAAAAAATTAGACTCGCGAAATATATGGCATATACAGTACTTGAACAAAATATGAAAGGACCATATAAAACAAATATAAAACGAAATATATGGCATATACAGTACTTGAACAAAATATGAAAGGACAATATAAAACAAATAGTAAGATACTTCTGTTTCATTGTTGTAGGCCTGTTTTTTTTTTTATCAAATCCATTTACTACGATCAGTAGACAACATCCAAGGTTTTTTTTATGAAATCAAATATTCAAGGCTTGAAACTAGCACATGTTCAAGAGCGTACGCTTTGAAATACTTAAGTTACAAGAAACATGTGAACCCAATCCGAATTCCCCAAACAAATGTACACACCATATGGGAGAGCACCTCGCATGTGAGGTCACAAAATCAAAACTTTAAGAGATCATAACTCTTTTATCCTTTGACAGATTTTTATCATACCTCCACTTATTGTTTCTTTCATGTGTCTCCTTTTCTTGAAACCAATTTATTTTCAGGGTAAACTATCCCTTTAAAGAGTCAACTACCCTTTAGATTTGTACAGGTATTCACCATCCCTTATACACAGTGAAACAGGAATGAAAGAGTGTGGTTTGAACTACACATGTACTACAACACTGATTGACAACATACAAAAATAAAAAAGATACTGATCAAGCATTAAAACCTGCTTTGTTTACCATTAGTAATGCACAGGAGCATAAATACTTCAATTTTTTTTTCATATTTGTGATTTTTCAAGGCGCTGCAAAGAAATTTGCCTTGGAAAAAAGTTGAAACTGTAACCTGAAAACCCAGAGGAAGAATAGGTTTGAGTGGATTCCTGACAAACAGCGTATACAGAAGTGGTAACATCAAGAGGGTTTCATTGCAGCAGACACATGGTTTTAATATAAATAAATAATCATTTTGAGTCAATTCCTTCATGTGATCCTCAAACAAAAATGTTTCCCATCATCTTACCAATAGAGTGTACTGCATACATGTATTCCCATTGACAAAAATATATCTGATTGACAAAACAACACAGAAATTAGTTTGTGCTAGAACTTCAATGTATAACCAGCCATCTTCAGTACATATTGATGACAATTCAGAAATAAATACCATCGCGAGTTGTACAGATATATAAACAAGAAGTTTAACAGAGAGAGATGAAATAGGCTGCATATCATATTTTATACAGTATGAAATTAAAATTGCATTCATCAAAAGGTGATTTTATATACCAGCACATGTAAATGTAATGTTGAATATTTTTGAAGACTTTGGGCTGCATCAATAAGTTAAAACATAAGCACCAACTGATGAATCAAAGATTCCATTGTTCACACATACCATTCAAGAAATAACAAGAAAGATTCTCAAAAAATTACAAAATAAAGCAAGATTTGTACTCCCACACCATGCATGTCATGTAATACAGGTATATACTCATACTTTTAGATATTTACAAATAATACAATGAATGTATATGTACATTTTAGGCCAAAAGTTTACATAATGGAATTCAGTGAAATTTGTTCGCTTGACAAACATCCTAAAAATTTACTATATCTTCAGAAATCTAAATACTACCATGACGAATTTTGGTATCAAATGAAAGAGCGTATTGAGCTCTTTCATGTGATTGGGATGCCGTTGGGATTTAATTATATTTCAGTTGAAATTTTATTTGAAGAAAACAAAAGTAATATTTGTGCCAAATGTATTCTATTTTTTATTATATTTTCAAACATTGTTTCACAGAAATATATAAATGACAAATCTATGATTTATATAACATTTTCTTTCATAATATGTCACCACTGAACAAAAAAATGTAATCTGAAAAGTTTGTGTTCAGAAGTAAATTCCACAAATATGGAATGTTTTTTTTTTCAAGTTTTTATTTTTATTTTGTCTAAAATATGAGGATTTTGGGGAAAAATGTCACCTAAATATTTTTTTAGCTCCTAATGACAAAGCAATGTGATAAAGCGGCATGCCATACTCATTTGTTTGATATAAAATTCGTCATGATACCACAAATATTTTATAAGATACAGTATACATGTATTTTATGTTTGGCAAGTGTCAATTTTTCTTTGAATTTTCTGGGTGAATATAAACTTCTGGCCTCAACTATATGTATATGGTGCAAACAGATCAACTCTTCCATGAATGATTTATGATGTGGAAGCACCTCTGTTCTAAGGATTTACTAAACTGCTCGCCATCAAACAATGATTCTAATCTTTTGATAACAGGAGAAAAACATATCTTTCCTTAAAAAAACTATTACTCTGTACATGACATTGAGTAGCACAAATCACTCACAGTGTACATAAAACAAAGAACAAATGCAGCACCATTCTAATTGTGTACTTTACAAGCACATAAGTTAAGATACACATTACAAATGTACAAAATAAATTAATGTTTGATTTCAATAAAATGGGTAGTCTACACCCAGTACTGGCTTTTCTTTAAAGTTGGGCTTCTTGATCTCATGTGACTAAACATCTCTGGGTCACAACTAGTCCAGTTGGATGGAGCAGAGGATTGGAAGGTTCCGTTGGACGTGAGGCTTGCATAGGAGTTGACCGGTGAGGGGGGTCGCCCAAGGGGTGTGACCTTGACCTGAGGGACCATTGGGCTCTGGACGGGCCTGCGGATCATGGGCTGGGTCACAGTGCTGGTGTCGTACCCCTCGTCCGCCGGAGACGGGATCTGGGAGTCTGGCGGTGCGGCAGACAAGGCTTCGACAGCTGGTTCTGCCACCGTCACCCTCTCTGTGAAGTCCTCTTGGGAGGGGAGTTTCATCACTGTCTTCCGTCTCTTCCGCTTCCGCCAGATGATGACGACAAGGATGATGATGAGGAAGATGAGGGCTATGACCACACCAATAATTATGAAGATGATTGAGGACGACTTCCCATTATCCATAGCTTTCCTGCTTGGGCCATCATCAGGAGTCATTATCTCAGTGGTGAGTTCTTCTTCTTGGAAAGGGATGAATAAATCCACTACGTCCATAATAGCCTCAGTGGGAGGAAGCGCCATTTTAGTTGTAGTTAAAGGGGTAGTACTTTGTATAATCTGTGGTCCAAGAAGCGCTGACAGCGAAATCTCCACTGGTTGAGCATTCTTTGCAAGAAGCATCAAAGTAAAGTTATCTGCCACAGTAGCATTTTCCTCAATGTCTAATATATCTGCACTGTAACCAATTTCGCCTTTATCGATGTCGGCGACATCAAAGCTCAGTACCGTTTCTCCTGAGGTGACATTTACAATCGATCCAAGCACAGGTGCATCTTTGATTCTGAAGCTGGGGGTGTTGTTGGTCTTCTTTGCAAGTGTTGTTGCATTTAAGTTGAACCTCTCAAATGCTATAGTATCTCCACTTGACACAGCAATGTTGTTAATTCCTATCAATGGTTCAACAGTAACCTGAAGAGTCACATTAGGTATCACATTGAAGTCATCATACAATGAGAATTGCATGTTGTCCTGCGAAGAGGACATGTTGGTCTGAAAGTACGTCACAATTCCATGCTCAACATCAAACTGGGTGAAAGTAAAAGCAGGGCTAGAATCCACTCTGATTTCACCAAACCTGCCAGACTTGGTGACATTATAATACAACATGGACGAATTAGCATTACTTGACACATTGAAGTTGAGGCCAGTTAAGACTCCGTCAGTATCGCCTTGAGAAAGAACCAGCGGTGAGACGGATTGAAGCACTAACACGCGGGGCACCACGTCAATGAAGAATTGTTTGATTTGAAAGTGCTTACCATCGTCAACACGAAATAAGAAAGCTCCTGAAATAGACCCTCCATCATGGATAAATCTGAGTTTGTTCTGGTTGACGTCGGCCTGAGTGAATGTCCGGACGCTGGTGCTGGGATCCTCTGCGAGAACAAGCCTACCGTTGGACGGTTGATTCAGCATCCTGATATTGATATCCTCAGGTGGGTTGTCAGGGTCAGAGATATTGAGGACACTGGGGCCAAAAACAGTACGCTCTCCCTGGACAACAGACATTCTGAGAGATGCGGTAACCATGATAAACACCCGATCATTAACAGGGAGAATTGTAATGGGAAACACTCGCTTCCCCCATGGCAATACAGCACCCTCCGCGGCAGCTGCAGCAGCTCCAAGTAGCTTGACAGTGGCTGTGAAGTTGAACGAATCCTCCAATGTGTCAGAGTGGTCATGAGAGTACTTCAGTCCTTCTAGCGTTAACTCTGGATGGGTGAAGGAATTCCCCAGGGTGATGTTCCTACCACCGAGTGATAAGAAACCGTGTCTCGGAACCTTGTCGACAGTGTATTTCACGTATCCAGATGACCCCAACAGCAAGCTATTTGCATTCAGGTTGTCCTCTGTGATGGTGATCTCTTCTCCCTCTGATAGCTCAACTCCTGTGTTGATAATGCCAAGAGGATCCTCTTCTGAAGCTGATGTTGTGTCGGGGGCTGCGGTTGTAGTAGGTACCTGTTCTGTAGTTTCTTGCATCTCTTCAATTGGAATGCTGAGTTCAAAGACTAGCTGAGAAAGATTTTGTGAAAGTGGCAGAAAGACATCAAACCGAAAGCTGTCTGTGCGGAGGGTAGACGAGTTATCATGCTTGAAGGCAATCCGATTCTGATCAATATCTTCTTGCGTAAAGGACAAAGTCTGCTCATATCCCATGCCATCTGCACCACCATTAAACTTGACGATTTCTCCACTCTGTGGTTCTTGAGTCACAACAAACATGATGGGCTTACTGAGCTCACTGATTGGCTCTTCGTTAGTGCCAACGTACAGATGCTCTCTTGTGATTGGCTGAAGGGAGCCTGGCTGAACCTCCAGCTGTGAGTTGTTGACCAATCTCAGAAGCAGAGGGGAAGCTCTGATGGAGAATATCTGCTGCTTGGTGACGTGAACACCATCGCTCACCTGGAACCTGAAGCCTCCAGTCCTGGACCCTGCACGAAGACAAAGGAAGAGGTAGACAAATTAGACCAATATTTCTCATCAGTTCTTCATTCTTAAAGGGATAGTTCACCCTGAAATTATTTTGGTTTCAATGAAAGGAGACACATGAAAGAAACATATAAGTGAAGGTTTGACGAAAATCACTCAAAGGAAAAGAAAGTTATTTGATTTTAATATTTTGATTTTGTGATTTCACATGCAAGGTGCTCTCCCATATGTAGTGTATAAAAAATCCATGAATTGCATTTTTTGTTTATAAGGAAATAATTTTTATTTCGTACAATAATGTGTGTAAAAACATATTTCTAATGATGTGTCAAATGCACAAGCAAAAGGATGCATATCTTTTTAAGAAAATGCACATTTTCGAAAAAAAATTGTAAACAACATATGGGAGAGCACCTCACATGTAACATCACAAAATAAAAACTTAAAAATCAAATAACTTTCTTTTCCTTCGACCAATTTTCGTCAAACCTTCACTAATATGTTTCTGTCATGTGTCTCCTTTTATAAAAACCAAAATTATTTCAGAGTGAACTATCCCTTTAATACAATACATTCATGCACATTTCAAGCTAATAGAAATTTAGCATATATCTTTTAATATGTAACACTGTGAATACTTCTATCAAAATGTAACGGTCTGTTCATGATATCAGGTCACACAATTATGTGATGTTCTGGTAACCAATGATATAAGTTGATAAAAAAATTGTCAAATCTTTATCACCTTGAAAGATATTTAGTGCAAATGAAAATTCTACTGTGCTTCAGCAGATTGAATACAAATAATACTCCTGTATGGTTTGCACTTTAAATAGATATTCCAAAGAAATTTCATAAGCAATAAAAAAAACCTCTGATATGAGATTGCTTGATAAATGGCAAAGCCTTCTCAGGAAAACATACTTTCACATGTGTTCTTAGGACCCAATTTTGTTACTCAATGAGTATTTGATTTCTTATCTCTCAGGATATGCGCAAGCTAAAGCAAAATGTGTCCTGGAAAAAGTTACATCTATAGGTTTGACTTACCTTGATGAACAAAGACTAGACTTCCAGAAGTCAGATCATCTTGTGTGAATGAGGTGACAGCATCCTGCACACTGCTCTTGTGGGCCACAAAACCAACTCTGGGATTGGTGATGGTAAAAGTCAAGTTGGAATCTGGAGTGTCAGGATCAGAGGCACTCAGCGATGCATCGGTGAATGGTGTCCGCGCCCCTAGGATGGCTACAAGACCTTCATTCAAGGTGACCCTTGGTGGCTGATCATTTTCCTGCTGTACGGTGACAAACAAGGTATAGGCTTCACTGTACTTGTCATCAGAGTCATTCAGAGCAATTTTAAAGTGATCCAAGGTCCCCTCCGAACCATCGTGGACGTAATATATGAACTCATTGGCGATGTCTTGGGTGGAGAACGAGCGCAGATTTGTACCAGATTGGCGGGTGTTCTCGATGATGCCATGTTGAGGGCTTTCAAGGATGTGAACGGTGAAGAGGCGGGGCTCGTACAAGGCGTGTGCTACTCGGATGATGTCCGCCGTGATGGTCTTGGATCGCCCCTCCAGAACCGTGAAGTTTTGAACAGCAAGAGGAACAATGGTAGGAGCAATATCAATGGTCATGGTGAGATTGGTGAGGGTAGTGTAGCCATTGCTTACCTCCAAGGAGAATTCATCAAGCAGCTCAGAATTGTCTGTTTGGATGTAGCTGATGAAGCCGCGATTTACATCCTGCTGGCTGAAGTGCATGGCTGAATCCTCCGTGTCCCTTCGATTCCGAAGTATCTCTTCAGGTAAAGGCGGCGACCTGCTGACAATGATACCAAATTCATTCCTGAGCCTCAGTTCTCCATACTTTGGGGGTGAAGTGACTTTGTAAACAATTTCGGATGCCAGGTTATTTGGATGAGAAATCTTCAAGTTAAATTTATTAAGGATAATTTCCTTTCCTGCTTCAACAACCACTGGCTGCATCTTCTCCACACTTGGCGGTAGATCTTTGCTTGCAATTAGAACTCTGATCTTAAATTGGCCTTGATATTCAAGTCCCTTAGTGCCGACTGTAAAATTGAAGTTATCCGACAAATTGTCACTCATGTTGTTATGTTGATAGGTAACGTCTCCATTATTCAAACTTTCTTGGGTAAACTGCTGTATGGAAACTCCTTCTGCCAGGAGTGCACCATGCACTGGTCCTGAAGTGATGGTGAAATCCACATTTCTGGGTTTCACATTGATATTGGTATCTGCGCTGAGATTGAAGCTGGTGATGACGGAGGCCAATCCACGACCAACCTCAAGTCCTGTGTTTGCAGATGTGTTCACATAGGATTCAAGAGCTTGGATCTCCAAGAAACCGGCAACATAGTGCTTTCGGTTTTCATCCAATACAAGAAACAACATCCGGGATCGTTCACGGCTGCCTTGATGTTTGAATGTGACTTCCCCAGCAAGAAGTTCCTTCTGCCTAAACTTGAAGACTGACTCAGAATAGTCATCAGATCGCACAAGATCACCTGCTTCGATTCTTTGCCTCTGGTACAAGAGGTTATCATCATCAAAGTCAATGTCTGCATCAGAATACAGGATGTCATCTCCTGTTAATACGGTTCTCCCATTCTTTATCACGTTGAAGATTTTATTGATAACACGTACTGGTGAATTATCATTTTGAAGTTCAATAGAAATATTTACTTTTCCAGTATAACTTGCTTGCTTGTTTCTTCCAAATCGGTCCAGAAATGTTGATGTAGCGTTAATGGTGAAAGAGTCATTCAAAGTCTCTGAATCATCATGTGAGTACTGAAGTGCCCCTCTTGTGATGTCCAAGGATAGAAAGGATGTCGCATTCTGTTCTACAATGGCCTTTGATGATGGATCGATCAGTTGTAATTTGCCGTGTTTGGGAGCATAAATCACTGTGTAGGAGAAGTCTGATGATGCTCCTGTTTGGAGATGGAGATCAGCTGGCGTGAGGACGTACGTTTCTCCTTCTTGAACAGCGATGCCATTATTCGTAACATCTACATGCTGGGAGTCTGGGTAGTAGGTTATCACAAACTGCAGGACAGCAGTCTGTACACTGGAAACAGCTACACGAAAGAAGAGTGTATCATTAAAAGATTCATAAAACTTTCTATTCAGTTGGTACGTCACTAATCCAGCCTCAATATCCTTTTGTGTAAAGTTCTGTCCCTCATGCAACATTCCACTTGGATGCTTGGAGATAAATCCATTCGTGGGGGGCCTTACAATCTTGTACGTAACTGGAGAGCCATCTAGGACATGGAAAGCTTCTGATGATAAATTACCTGCTGTGATAAAACCTTCACTGGCAACATCTAACACAAGTCCAGTGTTGATAATTACTTCAACCGATGTCACAACAATCTCCACTGGAAGGAAGATACCAGGTTTTGACACTGCACCACTCCTTGCGGAAATTCCTACTTGATCATATGTCACCTCCGATTCACCTGTTGCACGGGTGGCAAAGTATCGAACTCTGCTACTTTCAATATCTGCATGAGTGAAACGAGTGGCTTTGGTCCATGCACCATTCTGATCAAGAGTTTGTATGTTACCAAGTCTTGGAGGTGTCGTTATCTGGTAGGAGACTTCAAAGCTATCATCTGGATCATTCGTCACTACCTTCAGATTGCTCAGCTTGATAAGCTGTCCACTTGATGGGTTGGTGCGGATCACTGTCAAATTTGTCACACTGAGCATGAGCTCTGCTGCTTCAATTCGAAAAGATGCCAGTGCACTCTTCTCCTCACCATCAGCTGCTTTGAGAACAATTCTTGACTTCCAGGAAGGACCTGTATGCACATAAGCTACTTTGCCATGATCAATTTCCTCTTGGGTGAACTCTGTAATGCTCACTCCCTCACTCTCCTCATGCTCAAAGTAGCCAACATTGCCTTGCTGACTAACAATGGTGATAAGGACATCTGATGATGGCGTATCTGGGTCAAAAGCATGCACAAAATCTGACACCAACGTTCTCTTTGTATTCTTAATCATCCTGAAGGTATCATCATCTGCAACAACAATATCTGGTGGGTCATTCACTGGTGTGATAGTAATTGGAAGAGTGAGATTGACAAGCTCTGGAAGGTCTGATAATGGAGGACCTCTCCTACTGAATGACACCAGGAACACCACAGAATCTTCAAAGTTTTCTGTTCCATCATGGACATAGCTGATTTTACCTGCCAGTAGATCCAAGAAAGTGAATTGGACTCTTGAGTCTCCTCTCCTTAGGACATCCTTCTCAATGTGCCCAAATGCTGGAGGTTCAGACATCCTGAATATCACCTGAGATTGTCTCATTCCATACTGCCTGAGATCGATGTTCAGACGGATGTTTGTTGATGCTATACGAATACCCCCTCCTTCTCTGACAGGCAATGGCTGTATTGTAAAGAGAGACAATACGGGTGTTGTTGGCTCTTGTGTGGAAACTGTTGTTGATATTTCTGTTGTTGTGGATATCTGGACTGTGGTTGATTCAATAGTTGTTGGTGAAGTTGGAGCACATCTATCTCCTGTACACTCACAGACATGATCAACAGGGCCTGTTTCTACGCACACTGTGTTGTCTTCGCATGGACTGGAAGCACAAGGGAACTCATACAGGCATCCCACCTGTATGCCATGCGTAACGTGAGAGTCTCCTATGGCAAACTGCACCCCATTCAGCTCAATGTCCCGGACACACCCTCTCAAGGAGCCGCCTGTACTGGCATGCGTCACTGACATCAAATCTGAGCCAAAGGCTAAAGTTCTGGCCCTATGGATGACACCGCCAACATAAACAGATCCCAAGAATTCAAAAGGATCCTGAAAAGGGCTCGACAGCGCAAATTCCTCAGGGTTATAATCCACACTGATTGTAATGTGACCCTGTGAGAGATCTATGATAATGAAGTGCCATATCCTGTCATTGACTGTCCTCTGTGACATAACAGCAATAGTATCTGAGTTTGAAGGAGTCTTTACCAGCACCCTGATGTGACCGTCCTCTATTTCTGCAGCGATGAAATTGTTTCCTTGATAGCTGAACATCAGAAGTCCTCTCGGGGCTGAGGTCCGGATCCAACATGCAAATGAGCCTTCATCCTGTATGTGCCACTTTGGAAACAGCACAAAGGCCGTTTCCTTCACAAAGCTAATTGGCTCATCCATGCCAGCTTCAAACTCAACACTGCATTCCTGAGTGATGTCATGGTACATGGCTCCATCTGTTGTCTTTGATGCTGCCAGAACATTGATATTTCCTACAGTTACATCTTCAAGGCATCCTCTGAAGTATTTGTCTGCACCAGAGAGGTGCTTGCTCTCCAGATTGTTTGTTCCTCCTACATATACACTCTGCAAACTCAAGGAGGCCTGCTGCACAGTTTGCTGATCCTTCTCAATGCCATCTATGTACAAAGTACCTTGCCCATTGGACAAGGTCACCCGAACTTCATGCCATCTGAGGTTGTTCAGTCTCGGTCTTCTCTTGGACTGAAGGAGGATTTCATTGTCTCCAGACACACACACAGCTTGAATTTTCGAATCTCGGAGTCTGATGATGAAGGCATTGTCACTGTTGAAGGCATAGAGGAGAAGACCTTTGGTGCGGCTTGTGCGGAAGCGAAGACCGACTTCTGTTGTTGAGAAGTCATCTGGAAGTGGGAGATGGATATAGCTGGTGCCAAAGAAAGAATCTGCAGTTGAAGAGAGAAAGAAAGAAAAGAGAAAACTCTGATAAGCAAACATGCATGCAAACATACATTAATATATTGTACATGAATATAAAAAAGCAAGAACAGACCACTCTTGAATTACTAATAGTTTTTTTTTTTTTTTTTTTTTGGGGGGGGGGCACTGTATTGGTAATAGCATGCCATTCAAGGTCTTTGAGTCTCCATCCTCCCAAAGTTTTAGAAAGATTTTCAATGAGTCTGTCATGCCTTCATACACATGAACAAAAGCAAACTGTGTACAATGTACCAACTGCATTAAACAGCACAAATAGAAGGAGCTCTAGCCTTATCTTAAGCCTGACGCAAAGGCAAAGTGGCATAAAAGATTTGGGGGGTTCTGACTGACAAGACACAAGGGCAGGTTGATTTCCATACCATGGCTAATGGGTTGGTCTCAGTTTGTCTTTTCAGGAACATATCTATGGATGCTTGATTTAAATTTGGTTGCATCTTATCTGGTGTACTCTGACTGTGCATAAGTAAACAGACTACATTGTCATTACTTGTGGATAAACTACGGTACCTGTAGGTGTTGATAACTCAAAACTTTTAGTTATCATTAGACACATGCAAATGGTCCAGATTTGTTGAAAAAAATGAGAATGTAAAATTTTAAGCATTGAAAAGCATATTGTATTTCAAGAATATTAATTGAAGAAATAAATCACAAGCTTGTGCCCAATACATGTGACATCCCTTGAAGTTACAATTTTGTTATTTCCCCCTGTCCTTGAGTCCAAAATGTTGAGCTACATGTACATGTACATTAATATCAATCCAAAGAGTAACATGTTTTGTTAACACCTGTACATTGAACAGACACATGCTGTGCCGTGATGTCTGCATTATATGTGTGTACTGTGCTGAATGTTTTGGGGTAATTAGCTTTATTCCTCTTTGATTGAAATACACTCATTATTCCTTTCTGATTCTTCATATTTCAATTAACTCATTCACAGCTGATATCATTTCCCAACGCTCACTTCAAGTCAAAATAAGCTGTGTTATTGATTCAGGGATGACAATCGGAAAGTGAGGTTTAAAATGGAGGTACTGACACATATTAAGGATAAGTTAAATGGTGTGTGGATGAATTTGTGAAAGGGAATCAACCAATTCAATACCTGAATGTAACAATAAACACATCCTTGGGAGATTGGCTAATAGTGTACAAAGCATATTATGTTGTAAACACACTCTACAGTGAAGAAATCTTAGGGGCTGTTAGCATACTTTTTATACATGAAGTCACATTCTTAACATGCTTAACCTCACCGCATACAATTGTTACATACTCCTTTCCTTTCATGAATCCTAAGCCCCCTATCTGAAGCCGATCGATCTGATCCATCTCAAATCATATCACAGAGCCACAATGAAAGTGGATCTGCCATGCACGTAGTACACATGTAGTTATAAATGAGAATGAAACCCTGATAGTGAATTAAATCAGAAAATCAGAGAAATAAGGAAGTTGTGAATGTTTGAAAATCATTATTACCCGCACTAATTCATGTTCACTAGAGAGCAAACACATAGGGTTAGTGATTAAGATTTTTAAACACAAATAACTTCCTCACGATATCTGATATTTCTTAAACTTGTGTTTACCTGCTTTGAGCTGTAATTTTTCTGCTTTCACTAAGTCAACATATTATAAGGGTTGAATAACTTGGTAATATAGTTTTTATTTCTTCTGCTAGAACAAACATTTTGCCCAGTGCTAAAATGTACACACCTGTATATCATCTCTGATGTCACATTCTTTGGGCCAATGAGTACAATCAGTGTACATTTCAATTACATTGTACATTGTAAGCATCTGAAGTGAACCACCTTCATAGTACACGTCCACTCTAACATCCAACTTAAGTTGATCCCTGAAGGCATTTCAATCAAATGACAGGATTTTGACTTACAATATATATACACTACGTTGGTGCAGATCAGACAAAAATATAATGCGCACCCAGAAAGGCCTCAGCATTGTAAGAAGTTGGTAGAGCCTCCATCTCTTATTGCTTGGCAATAAGCTTTGGGAGATATATCGGGGGCATTTCATTCAATACGAACAATCAGAGTTGCTCTTCCTGTTTAATCAATTATAGGATTTATGCAAAGCATAATAGGTGTGCATTTAATTTTGTGTTTTCTTTGAAGATATTTCACACCCTTTTTGACATCTAGTGAGGGGGGATGAACTTTTTTTCCCCCACATCAATGATTAGTCTGACACACCCTTTAAATTTGAAAGCAAGCATTTCCGATCCTAAATTTCTATTTGAATGAAGGTACGCCGCAGAGCGTGGCGTTATGTTTACAGTCAAAATATCATACCTTCAGCCAACAAGCAAGGTACAATTCAGTTACCCACTCAACAGAAAAACACAAAGACATGCTCTGTTATGTTCTGATTCGTAGTTGTGTTTCTCTTCTCTCCAAAAAAAACCTGAAAACAAACCACACAACCAATTACTGTACCCACCACTTTTTCCTCAGCTTGATTTGAACCAACCAATTGCCTCTCTCTTCCAACCTTTAGAGTAATATGATAGCCACTCAGGTAGAAAATTATGAAAATATCAATTTACCACCACAACATGATTACCCAATCTATATGAGCTCAACGCCTCATCCTCACTGGAGACTCCTTTATCCTATAAAGCCTATCAGCCATGAACTGAAAGTGCCTGAGCATCTTGGTAATACATGTAGGGGCTGTTCACACAAAGCAGAGTTTTCTTTTAAGGTATGGGATAGAAGCTGGAAAGAATTCTAAATTTTCCTCAAATGTCCCCTGAGACATAAGCTATCAGGTGTGTATGTACATATGTATAAAAGGTTGACTTTTTCACAGAAGCCTTATTCATCTTTCAAAGATACATATGGTAAAAGAAAATGTATTTGTAAAACTTAAGGTGTACGTGTATGTACTATTACTGCTTTCACATAATAGCTACATTACTAAACAGACAGTAAATGAAGGACTATCTACTGAAGGTAGAACCGGATTTTCACCAAATGAGTGTTCTATATATCCACTAAAATGGCAATTGCCCTCATAAAGAGCATGTAAGGTTGTAAATTTACCATACTTAAAGATATTTCCCTTTGAATATCCCAATTACGGAATTGCAAAGTGCCAGTATTACACTTGCACTTGCCCCAATAAGCAATATTTGAGTACTTAATCACAGATCATATTGGTGTTGTTGCCGTTGTCATGCTTGTGTTAATTTCTTTGTAAAGTGCCATGCAGTAATTGTCATGCACATTTCACAAAAAATGTGTGAATAGCAATTATTGCCATGCACTTGAGGAGTAATAGACCATTAGCATTCCCATGATGCGTGACTCCAGGTTGGGGAAGAGAGGGCACACACCACCACCAAACCACAGTAACAGCTACCTGTACTTGCCAATGTGACATCAACTATCTAGCAAAGATGGGGAAGCAGACATCTACTGTATAATACATGTACAGTAAGTACATGCACTGTATGGTGTATTGATGTGTACAAAAAAGAGTACCGTACAAAAGACCTGTAAATATATCACTTAAAGTTAAGGGCTGGTTGAGGGAAAAAAATCACTCCTCCTATAATTGCTAGAATAAATTAGAGTAAATGTGATACAAGATGAGAGTGGGTGCACAAGAACAGTGGGCTGTTTTTTACAAATTCAAACTAGTCTACATATGTACAAGCATCTGCAATTAACTGTAGCTGTTTATAAGAAATCCTCAATGTTTTAAATTGAATCTTGTATAGTATAACATAAAGCTGCCATCTACTGATAGATTATCAAAATTTGATATTTAAAATTGGTTTGTTAATATCAACTGCTCTTCCAGAATTATATAATATTTTTAGGCAATACTTTCATATGATTGAGATAGAATGGAGGTACAATAAAGAAGAAAGCTCTCTCAGGCTAGATTTTGGAATTACACGACTAACCCTTTTACCTTTAATGTTCGTACGTTGAAAGACAGATTACTGTAAATGGGTTTAGTCCTCAGGGTACACTTCTAATTCACACCATTAATGGACTGCCTGCACTATACCCTCAATCACTTGAAAAATTAGTCACCTTTAGATACTGCATCCCCATTGTACCCCATCCCCCTATTTTTGTGTCGCTCTGATGTTTTTTCTTTGTTGCTCTCTCTCCCTCAGACTCCCCATTGGATAAGTTTTCCCAGCCATCCATTTGCCCAGAAGCAGCATAAAATTATCATTGATTTCATACAAATTTTGTCTTCATTTTTTGTAAATGTTTCCTCCTGAATTTCTGCCTTTCATCTAAAACTCCACTTTAATATTAAAAGAAAATGGTGGTAGTGGTTTCAACTATCAGACCCATAATCCATGGAATGCTATTACTGGTATTCCAATGACCATGAGTCCCATTCTTGTTGGAAATCAAGAGACCAGGGAAATGTAGGAATCATCTCAAAATCATTAAACCCTTGAAATTAACCCTCTCAGTACCGTAAGTTTATTGGATGTGGTATAACTTCATGGGCTTTCCATGGCTTCGCACCAAGAGGGTTCAACAGAATCCAGCCCCAGTGAAGACAACAGAACACGTCTACCATGATAACAGCCCATAAACATTACCACTTCTATCCTTTGTCTTTAAAGGGACAGTTCACCCTGAAATTAAGTTGGTTTTAGTAAAAGCAGACACAGGAAAGAAACATATTAGTAATGGTTTGATGAAAATCTGTCAAAGGACAATAAAGTTATGATCTTTTAAAGTTTTTATTTTGTGACGTCATGTAAAAGGTGCTCTCCAATAACTAGTCTACCATTCTTTGTTGAAAATGTGCATTTTTTTCAAAAAGATACAATGTATCCTTTTACCTGTGCATTTGGTACATCATTAGAAATACGCTTTTACACAAAACTGTATAAAAAAACCTAATGATGTTGTCAAAAACAGAAAATGAACAATTCATGGAATTAAACTGCACACAACATATGGGGGAGCACCCTTCACATGATGTCATCAAATTGAAATTTCAAAAGATCATAACTTTCTTATCCTTTGACAAATTGTCTTCAAACTCTCACTGATATGTTAGGCCTACTTTCGTGTTTCTGCTTTTATCGAAATTAAGTTATCTTCAGGGTGAACTATCCCTTTAAATCAGCTTGCCACAGGGCTCTTGTTACTTGCTCTTGTTCTTGTTTATCACAAGTATCTATCTCCACAATATGGAGTTTGTAATAACCTGTTTTCCAAGCTGTTTGGCCCTTTTCAAGCAAGCTACAAAAAGCAGGTCTGGCTACAGTGGCCTAATCACATTCTTATTGAGTATTGACGTATTAATCCAAGCTATCACAAGTTTACATCCGGTCGAGCCAAGCCGAGCCGAGAAGAGAGAAGAATGTGGAGAAAGAGTAAGTTATAATCAATTATGCGCCAAATGTAGCAGCCTGTGCATGCAATCAGCACACTGTGATGATGTAAAGGCATCCATTCCAGACTGTATACTACTTATCCTGTTCTACTGTCAAGGCCATTAATTCCTCAGCGGTCTGCGATATTAATCCAAATTTAGAGGTTCTCTGGGTTGACACACAAGTCTATCATTAATCACCATACCAAGACTCCACAACAAACTGCGCAGTACTATGAGATAAGCCAAAACAAACAAATACATGTATATATGCAGTTTGGGGGCATTTTTTTTTAATGACTTACAATTGACGGTTTAAGACCATTTAAATAGAAATAATAGTTAAACAATGTTCATAAATATCTGTCATAACAGAGAGAAATACATACAGAGGTAGGGAGGGGAGGGACAGAGAGTTCTAGAATGAGATGGATTAAAAGACGGAAACCCATAGAATGAGAGAAAGAGAGAGGGAGAGAGAAAAAAGTGAGAGGGGGATAGAAATGGAGATAGTGGACAGAAAGACAGGGATAAAGAACAGATAAAGGAGAAGAGAGAAAGAGGTACAAGGAAATTCAACACAAACATTCAAGCATAGAGTTAAAAAATCTATGCTTTGATAGGAAACTTGTTACAATTTAAAACTGTTTCCCGAATATTCAAATAGGTCAACACAAAAAAATCAGCTTCTAGGGAAGTTGGCGGTTGAACACAAGCATCTCTCCCAGCAAACGCTTCTCGCATTTACTGCATAACAGAGCGTATTATTACTCCTGGGAACTGATCAGCCCCCTTTATTGATGGAGGCGAGCGCACAATGAAACGGGCTGGAAAAGCAAACTTGAGGCCGGCCGTGTGGACGGGACGGGACATTCTACACAGCATCTGCCTTGCTCATCATCATCATCAGCCTCATCTTCAGGATAGGAGAGACTCGTTATTGATTGCTAAGATGAGATGGGACGGGACAGGTCGGGGAAAAGGAATGGATGTGGAGCGAGGGACTAAAGATCCAAGTTCACTGAAAAGAGAATCAATTGATACATGTATTGTACATGTACATGTCTTATAAAATGTGCAGTCTTCGCTCTCCACATTTTGCACAAAACAATTGAGAAAACGATCCTTGAAATTGAGGTGATGGTCCTTGGTAGCTTGCACATCTGTCATGAACGGCAGCGCTCTGGTATAGATTTACATGCTCAGCATGCAACGAGACGTCCAGGTTCATGCTTTTCAAAACACAAAAAGAGCCTCAGAGAAAGTGTGTACTGCACATACGTTGAAACTGTAGTATAAACCACAAGTTACTACCTGTACATCATCCTTGATAAAAACACTTGGTGGAAAGATTGCTTTTCATGATTTGAAATTTGTACCGTAACTTTGCACTGCATTCAATAAAAAGTGGAAATAAGAGGGGAAGGAATAGTATATTTCTGAGGGCTATGTTTGCAGCCTACAAACACCTTACACCATTTTTTGCGTGATCGCCTACATGTAGATGTATTTTTTTCACTGGTAGGAATACAAGGACAATTCCTTCTGCCTGATAAAAAGGCCAAACTTTTTTTTGGCAAACGTGATTTTAATACAAGTATAGGAAAGTTAAGCATCAGCGGATGACTGTAGAAAAGCATATTGACAGTGTAAAAATATCCCAATAATTTGACAGCATTATTGCCCAATAAACAGCGCTAATACATTAA
This sequence comes from Arbacia lixula, assembly GCA_963669155.1. Taxonomy (NCBI): domain Eukaryota; kingdom Metazoa; phylum Echinodermata; class Echinoidea; order Arbacioida; family Arbaciidae; genus Arbacia; species Arbacia lixula. The sequence goes on along the minus strand of OZ022578.1, from coordinate 24,214,776 downwards.
GTACAGCAAAGGCATGACTAGAGCAGACAGGTGTAAGTGTTTGATACTTAATATTTTCTCTAGGCTTCCAACTGACCCCCTAATTGTACCTCTACAGAAATATTCTACATGTAGCAATTTTTCTCAGTAAGAGACTGCCCTTTTCAGTGGCTTGCCCTCAAACACCTTTTTGCATAAATCATGAGATCACCTGCTGAGTCATTTAAAGCAGCAGGTACAACTGGCAACTAGCTGGAATGGAAGTTACAAATACAAAAAGAGTACTCAGCAGCATACAAGTGGTCATTTGGAAGGGCTTCAGCAGAGGTGAAATATATGTTTGAAGAAGGAGAAAAAATAAGATACTCAACTATAAATCATTTAATTGAATTTTCTTTGAAAATGTTTTAATTCCTCCTATCATAAATTTACTTTTGATATATTTCACAAATTATTTCAAGATACAACAGAGAGTTGAGTGGTCATTGGAGAAATGCTGTCATACTACATGTATACTTTTATTCTATTACTAAACATCGCTTCTTATTTACATATCAAGAAAATTAAAACAGTATTAAAGGGATAGTTCCGCCTAGAATTAAGTTAGTTTCATTAAAAGCAGACACATGAAAGAAACATAGTGAAGGTTTGACGAAAATCTGTCAAAGGATAAGAAAGTTATCATCTTTTAAAATTTTCATTTTGTGATGTCTCATGCGAGGTGGTCTCCCATATGCCCATCCTCTCAAATAGATGCATCCTTTTACCTGTCCATGTGATACATCATTACAAACACAATTTTACACACATACCTCTATGAAAAAAAAAATGTTGTCAAAAACAGAAAATGAGAAATTTTCTGGATCATACAGCACACAACATACGGGAGAGCACCTCGCATGTGATATCAAAAAATTTAAATACCAAAAGATCATAACTGATTACCCGGTAACTATATTATCCTTTAATGGGGTTTTGCCAAACGGTCTGCTTTTATTGAAAACAACTTATCTTCAGGGTGCACTATTTATTTGTTTCAGTGGGAGGGATTTAGAAAGAAAAGTATGGTACTTATTAAATACTTTAGATACATACATTTTATGGGCAGAGGTAGAAGAGAAGAGATTATGGCGAAGGAGAGAAAAGGGTGGTATTTTCTTTAATCCTTCGAGAAAAGTAATACGGTATTTGTACTGGGGAGTACATGTGTGTATCATTACATTAATTACGGTACAGTACATTAATTACAAAGTACTGACAACATTGTGATCTAGTACTTCACTAAGTACAGATGGACAGGAACCACAAACGGATGGATGTATCCCAGGCTGCTGGGCATCTCTTACACAAACTATAAAGGGATTATACTGTACTGGGAAGACAAAAAGCCTTCATAAGGTGATCATGAGCAATCTTCTTGTCAATGGTCTTAAATGCTTGCATTGTCCATTTTAGAAGCTTGCTGAAAGTTATTTGCCCTCAAATGATTCACATTTGGAGTAATTAGTGATTAAATCACAAATCCTCAGAGTGTTTGGCCTGAACATTTTGAGGATTTGTGACTTAATCACTAATTACTCTAAATATGGATCATTTGAGGGCAAACAACTTTCAGCAAGTTTCTAAAATGGATATGCATTTAAGACAATTGGTAAGAAGATTGCTCACGATCACCTTTTGAAGGCTTTTTGTCTTCCCAGTACAGTATGCCCTTTAAAATACTAGTAATCTAGTTCTCTCTAAGACCAGTCATTATTTTATTCTCCAAGTTGGAAAGAGCTCTCGTATATAATTAGTCTACCGCAGGTAGACCCATTTTTTCATCAAATAGCTTGGAATAGAAATGCCCAACACTGAACAGCCGGGAAGCCATGCAAGCATGCAACATGTCTTGTTTCCAAGTGATTGATTTCATAAGACATGACTGGTAGGACTAAATTATCACCCTGATGACATACTTGTGGCAGCCATGCATGAAGTTGATCAGTTAATGTGTATAATTTATGGCCTGTCTTGTTAACTCTCCTTCATCTGCCTGACTGATCACAAGCACAAGGAGTGCCTAGCTTAGCCTGCTTTCAGCCTGTTGGACATTTATAATCATTTATTTTTCATACACATTGTAGAGATAGTACAAACACATCCATACATCACTTTTTTTTTTTGTATTAAAAGTTGAACAATCTAGTCAATATAGATGTTGGAAATAATATCTTGCCAACTATGTTTACTATGAGGGCCAGACTTGACTTGCACTTGCACTATTTTGGGGTCCTTATTAGCAATGCCTATACAGTATACACTGTACATGATTGTATGAGTACATCTATCATATCTATCACCATCATATCATATCTTATCATACATCAATCCAAATTGAAAAAGTTGAGTCTGGTACTCAAAAGACTTCCGGCAATCACTTGTTATATTTTCTTTGTTCCTCAGTCTGTTTGAGCTGGAGTAGAAATCAAGAATGATTAGTTGATTACATGTAGTTCGAAAATAGAAATACCCCAACAGCCTGGAAGCCAGACTATCTAGATATGCCTGACAAATGAGATGCAGTCTGATGATGAATGATGGGAGGGATGGGACTGAAAGGAGAGCTTATCACACGCGCGCGCATCATGCTAGTCTTCATCTGCAGTAATCAGCACCAAAAATACACCGGGGCTCAGGGCAACTTAGCCCGCAAAATACAAAAACAGAAACAAAGAGCCCCTGTGGAAATAAGATAAAGTCTGATGATAGATAATGGGAGGGATGAGACTAAAAAGAGATCTGAGCACATGTAAGAAAACATGGGGCTTTGGTAATCACAGTGTGCCCCCAAAATGCAAAGAAACGTGGCCTTGGAGCGATGATATTTTAACATCAAGAAATTATAGTACATTAACACATTACCGATTTGGCAATATATTTTTGGTTTTGTGATCAGCCCCCACCCCCAACCAACTTCACTCCCAAATGACAATACATGTAGTTACAGCTACATTTATATGTTGTACTTGTACTACAATTTGCAATGCCTAGTGCATAAACCCACAGAGCTCCAATGAGTTGTTTTCTGTTTTAATAAAAACAGCAGTTTTACTAATATTCTGTGTACACATCGCCACAGAGATTTTCAAACCACACACAAATGTTGAATTAATAACACTAAACTCTTTGATCTTCGGTTTTCTACACATTGTACACCCAAATGGTGTCAAGAGTCAAGTTACTAGGATGATATCCCAAAACGAAAGTGAGAATGATGACAACGGAGGGTACTGAGAGATGACGAGAGCCTACCATGAAATCCTTGCTTCACTAGTCACCTCTCTGACACATGCACAGCACACGGCAGTTGTGAGGTCTCTTCTCTGAAGGTTATCATAACTGTCTGTTTAACACATTCAATGAAATGTAAAAGACTTTATCGCACTTTCCAATGTACGTCGTACATGGGAAACTCATTGAGAGGACTGTGCGGTCTGGTACTCACTATAGAAGTGTTTTTGTAAGAACTTGAGGTCTGCTGCTTTTAAAGCCCAACCCATAATGCAGTACATGTAGATGGTAGATGTAGATTATACTACAGTGTAGACCTAGATTGACAGGCTCATTTAATACATTGTCTTAGAAAAGGAACTGCATTTTATTGAAATTACAATGCATTTCGTCATGTACTGTTAATTGGTAAAACAATTTGTTCCAATTCTAAGTTTGTTTTAATTATTATTCCTACAGTACAACTACAATGTGGACATGCTGTGTGATTCATCTCTTAAGATAAATTTTGTGTAATTTGGCACAAACTTGCACTTTATTTTGTTAAACCACCACTAATATGTTTCTTTCATACATGTTCAAGTATGGGTTTAAGGGAAAGAAACAGTTTAAAAGTAGAACATGCTATATGGATGCAAATTTTGGAAGACACACACAAGACAGAATTTCTTCTTAAACAACTTAAAAACATACTTACATGTAGTACATGTATGCAGCACAAAGTTTAGAGTAATGAGATACATGTAGAGCTAAAAGGAATAACAGCAAAAGGAAATTTAAAGATCTACAATAAGCTTACATTAACCCTTACCCTACCCGGCCTTGATAACTACATTGGCTTACTACACATCTTCAAGCCAATGGTAATGAGAGAGTTATGAACTTGTAACTGAGGTACAGGTTGTAAGTGCAATTACCCCATGACAAACACTGTATTATTTATACTTTCAGGACACACAGCTTCTCCCACCCACACCTTGCCCTTCCCTGTCCAAAGCAGGTTAATTGGATTGAAAGGTCAGTCAGCTAATTAAGGACACATCCAGTCTACTCGGACTTCTATCAAGCAGCAGAAACGCACACAATTAACATCTCAGATAAACCAAGGATGAGATAATGTCAGATAAAGTACTGTGCAGCAAACACACAGACTTTCCGGCTGTGAGTTCGCCTTCACGCACATGCATGTATAAATGCTCAACTTTAACGATGCCTAGCTGTTCTACGTGCTCCTTTTTCTGATCATTTTTATTTTTCAAGAATGTAAACACCTGAATATTGAAATATTATATTAAATATAATGTTGACATCTTAATAAAAATGTCTATGCATTGATTGTCACTTCATGTTTGTAAGCTTGCCTTACCATGTTCCCATTTTGCTATGATTTCATGTGCAATTTTGACTTCAGTCAAGAAACATTCATGAGAACTTCTTTTAAAAACTATACATTAATATGTACAGGGTTGCAGTATGCATCACTGTTTGTCATTGAAATGTCTTATTTCACAACCAATTAAAACATGTTTACAATCATGCTTGTTTCAGACTCATCTTTTTTGGTATATTATAATCTAAAGATGTTAATACCACATCAATGACTTAAAAGCAATTGATATACTGCACACATTCCATCTATCACTTTAAATGCACCATTTGAAAAGAACAATCTAAACCACAACAAAAGATTCAAGTTTTTTCCCGTCCTTTTGAGAGCATTTTAGCATCAAGTTTAGTTGTTTTCACATTCTCTCAGACTCCCATCCATTATATTGCCAAAACTGTCCTTGAACTCCCTGTGTTACTACTGAGCACTGATAGAAGTATGAAAAGTCAAGCGCGTGCTTGTCCAATTCTACCCAGCACAATGCAAAGTCTGTGTCCATTCAGCGCCGGTGTCTACTATTTCATGGGAACAGGGTATGTACTTAGCAGAGAACAAATATAGCCCTCATTCATTACTTTTTACATCCAGTAAATAGGCAGAGATTGCATTGAGGTTGAGACATGTGACTCATACCATGCTCATAGCGAGCGTAATTTAGGTTTTCTGAAGTATGTACAACTACATGTACATGTAGTTGTAGAAAATTGAACAAATTGGGGTATTGATATGCATAGTCTGAAAATGAAGGAAAAGTACACTTTTATTGGCAAAAGACCAACCTGAACTATAACCTCTTCCAAATCTTAAAGGGATTAGGAGTCAAGTACCCCTTGTATTGGCTACAGATGTAGAGTACTTTTCACAAGCAAATCACCCGACACTTTCCATCTTGATTTAAAAAGAATCCTATTCTATATATCTTTATAGAGAATTGTGTACAGTATTGTAAAGTCACACGCAATTCGGCCTGTAGCCGTGAAGTATTTCTGTCTTATACCGTTGTTGTTTTTATCATAATGAACCATTATCTATCTAAAGTATCTATCTATACAAATGAATACTACGAGGCAGTATCAAAGAAAAAAGTTAGGATAAAGCCCTATTCCTACAAATTATCCTCCTTCATGTACAGGGAACATTCCATTTCCACACAAGTCCATACATTTCCATATTCAAGTGGGACTTGGTGAATGGTATTATGTGTGTCAGGTTTATGAGTTCAGCCGCAGGTGATGAGAATAAGCCCATAGAATATGAGATGTATAGATTGCATGCTCTTGGCAATGGCCATCTGGCTACGCACAAAAGACTTAGACTGGACCCTTTGTGCAGACCTGATCATATTTCATTTTTTTAATAATTTTGTTGCCAATTCAGTAGGCAAAGGTTTGCTCTTGTTTTCTTGCAAATTTCTGGTGTTTCTCAGGGAATCAATATAATATAGAAGAATGGTTCAGTTTTTAAACTGATGTTTTTTTTCCACCTGTATGAACAGGGTGGTTCCAATAATATGACCATCATATGGCTATTACACGATCATGACCAGATCATCTAAAATGTAGCCACGGGAACAATTGTGGAATCTCAAACTAATTCTTCAATGTTTCATTGCTTCATTTCTCAATAGACCATACATCGTCTGGTATTTAATAAAAATTAAAGCATTCATTAGCAATATTTGTTATTAGTGGATGAAAACATAAAAAATGTCAATATTGTTTAAAATACTACATACTATGGATATTAAACACAAGTCCTATGCTGGCCAAGATACTGCTCCAATGGATTTGCCTGTATTAGCGGTTGAGGGATGCAAGTATACAACAATGGCACATCAAGAGTTAAAATAGTTGGACTGAAAAGCAACATGCATTCTACACTGAACATGTCACCATGCAAAGACTGATTACAAATTCTTTCTCTGAAGCAAGTAACAAACAGCCTGGGCCCATGCACGTCATCAATGATACGGGTCCATGTACACGTCCATGGCGAATTTATTTTCATTTCTTATCACATCCTATGCAATGTAAACTGACATTTTCCTCTAGCCAGAATGAAAATAAATACAGCACGACTGGTGGATGCATCATTTCTACTGTCCAAAATGTCATACAGGATTTTCCTGTTATAATGAGGGACTTGGCAGGAAAATAAAGAAGTGTTTCGGGGGGAGGGGGGGATAATTTTTCATGCCTACATGTACATCAAGAATCAAACACAAAGAACCACGCTGTCCATGATATGTGCAAGTGCCCTGAAGAGAACACAATTTTCACACAGGCCCCTTTTTGTTTGTTATAACTTTTTTGCTTTTTCAGGTTATAAATCATCAAAGTATGTTCTGGTAGTTCCCTGAAGGAGGCTAAAACATATGCAGAATAATGTTTGTAAACTTTTTTTCAACCATGTCTTCATTCCCAGTGAAACACATTAATTTCAACAACAACATAAAAATACTACATGATACATGTATGTACTACACAGTAAAACATCACCTTTCCCATGTAATTTCAAGTCTAAATGTACATATGCACATAATACCCATGTAAGCAAATTCCAAATAACTTGTTAAAAATAAATAAGGGCTACCAGTAGGCTTACATGTACACTCCAGCTCAAAGACATAGGGAAAGGGAAAGGGAAGAAAAGGAAGGAGCCACAGTTGTAAACTGCGGTATATTTTGTCCAGTTCAGCATGAAACATCATGCTTTTTAGGCTAAAGCAATATGTTTCATGCTGAACTGGACAAAATACAGTGTATGCCGCGGTTTAAAACTGCGGCTCCTCCCCCTTCTTCCTTTTCCCTTTCCCTATGTCAATTCCTTTGAGCTGTAGTGTACATTGCAGATGAACATTTACAATCAAAAACAGAGTGAAAATTACATCATACATGTACATGTAGGTAAATCTTGTGGGAGCCAACATTTAAGAGATCAACAATCCACGTTGTCACACACTCCACATTACAATAACATGTTACAAAACCGTAGAAAACCATTGGCTTGTGACAAACAGTCGTTTTGCAGGCGCTTACAAGGATCTTAAAAGAAACCTTAAAAAGAACAGAATATCATTGACTGTTAAAGCTTGCTTGCTGGCTATTTGTAAACACACACAAACAAATGACAAACCACAATAACACTGTTCCTAGAACTTACATAGATCACCTTTTCAAAGAAAACAACACATCTCTACACAAATTTGGAGACCGTCATTTGAGCATGTCCTTAAAGGGAAATGAAACATGATAGTCAGTTAAGTTGAATAAAAGAAGACTAATCAGGGAAAGAGATTGGCCAAAGTTTGAGAAAAAATTTGCAGTGTATTGCAAGAAAAATATGAATTATTTGACTAACACTCCATCCAGTCCATTGGAACTCAATGACATTCAGTATTGACTTCTGTATTGTATTGCCAAACACAGACTGGAATTCTGACTTGGGATAAAAGGCGCTTACAAGGATCTTAAAAGAAACCTTAAAAAAGAACAGAATATCATTGACTGCTAAAGCTTGCTTGCTGGCTATTTGTAAACACACACACAAAAATGCCAAACCACAATAATACTGTTCCTAGAACATACATGTACATAAATCACCTCAAAGAAAACAACACATCTCGACACAAATTTGGAGACCGTCATTTGAGCATGTCCTTAAAGGGAAATGAAACACGAAAGTCAGTTAAGTTGAATAAAAGAAGACTAATCAGGGAAAGAGATTGACCAAAGTTTGAGAAAAAATGAGCAGTGTATTGTAAGAAAGTTGTGAATTATTTGACTAAGACTCCATCCAGTCCATTGGACCTCAATGACATTCAGTATTGACTTCTGTATTGTACAGAAATGTTGTTGTTCCTGTGTTCCATGCATAAACAGGAGAGTGTCCCTACTTGTCTACCTTGGATTTTTAGCCCAAGATTACAGGGATAGCGAATTTAATATAAATTCTTCCCTACATGTCTGGTTTGTTCTCAAAATCATGCCAGTGTGCTTTTCTGATATTCCTGTTTGTATTGATTATTCAATTGAATTATTTTCAGGGTTCCATACCCCTATAAGTTTGTCAGTATCTTATTTTCAGGGTCAATAAGTGTCCATGATGTGTATGTACAATACAGAGAACAAGTAGTTGGAGGGGAGAGACATCCCATATCTGTCACTTTCTATTCGTATAGCATTCAAAAATGTTAAAAGTTCAAATCCTGTGGAGCCAAGTTACCATGGTAATGGGTTCGATGGTTCCAGGGGAAAGTGAATAATTGAATACTGAACACTGCACCTGACTGATGGTATGGTGGTGTTTACGCACTGGAGCCATATGTACCATCATCCATCTACATGATGTTCAAGGCGGAATGGCCACGTACATGTAATGTGTATGTTACCACAAATATTTAGGTAGTAGATACAACATAAAATAAAAAATTTACATTTCTGCAAGTTGTTTAAAAGAAAAGCTAAAAGTGTACTTGTATTTATAACAAAAACCTTGAAATGTATCTGTTCATCTTGACATTTTCAGGAGCAACTTGTGGGCACATTCATGACCATCCATGACCTTGCAGCGACATGCAGTTGCAGCCCACACACAGCCTTGTATTTTCAGAATGAAATGTCAGGATTGGGGAAAGTATTCCAAGAGAAATACGGCAGGAATCAGTCAACACCCAAGTGTTTGTTTGCCAAACACAGACTGGAATTCTGACTTGGGATAAAAGGTGAAAGGGCTAACAAAAATGCCAGTGATTGAAAGCTCTTTCAAAAGAGAAAATACTTGAGCAGGATAGAAAAAGGAAAGTATTAAAGAGGATTACAGTAAGGCAAAATACTTCTCTGACTTAGAAAAGATTACAGATGTTGGCTACTGTATATGTTTTGTATATGCATGTGTAGTGTACATTGTACACTGCACAGTAATTAGAGTTTGTAAGAAATACATGAACCTGTTAAATGGACATTACACAATACTCTACTTTGGGAACAAGGCTTAATGGCAACAATTAAGATGATACATCACAAGTTTCAGCTGTAAGAACATACAGACATGTACACGTATAATTTGTAAATCATTAGCTCATGAGGAAAATTCAAGGCTCTGGATTAAGGCTAGATGGTTAAGGTTTAGACCATTAGACTAAAGGTTGAGGCACAGGGCTTGGGTAAAGTTTAAATCACATCATAATAACTCGCACAAAATAAACAATTCAAAAGAGCATACCTTTCTAATCCTTTGGTGCATTTTCATCATACCCTCAGTAATACATTTCTTTCATGTTTCTGCTTTCATTAAAACGAAATTAACTTCAAGTTCAGGGTGGACTTTCCTTTTAAAGGGGTGTTTCTACTGTATTGCTTGTACATAAATACCAAATGTAAGTCAACCAAATGGCTACATGTATAGTATATTAATAGGGATTGGGTAAAGTTTACAACACTGGGCTTCAAATGTATTGCTTAACATAACATACAAAATGAGAATTAAACCAAATGGGAGTACCGGTAGACCAAATGGCTACAGTATACTAATGCTGTAAACCCAGCCAAGTTACTTTTGTGTACATCAATGATCAAGTGTGACAAGGATGACTTTCTGCTCCCATCCAGCCTGGTATTTGTGTGCCCTGTGTCAGGGTGTAGGGTCACTCTCAGGGTCATGACCTGATGGCTTGAGGACAGTATATCAGACTGGTGCTCTCACTGCATTGCCTGCACAGCAGGGCAGTGGGATACAACGCACCAGTGTTGTACTTGTACTCAAGTGTGTTTAAGAGGAAGGGGTATGTTTGGCAGTAGTAATGACAACAGGGACCTGTAAACAAGAGAGTGCCATTCTGCCATGACCATAAGTTCCATATTTGTTTGGTTTCAGGATGCCACAAAGATATTATCTCAACGTTATAAAAAAAAAAGAATTCAAACAAACTTCACACCTGTGGTGATGACAGCCTGTAATGTTTACTGCTCCTAACTTACATGTACATTGATTGCACAATTAAGTTTGAGGTCAAGACTAATGATCCAACATCTCCATGTGCTACAGCATTGATAACAAGTACTTGGACACTGTACATGGTATACATGTACTATACAGTATTGGTAACAGTTTGTTAAAGGGATAGTTGACCCTGAAATTATTTTTGTTTCAATAAAAGGCGACACATATGACAGAAACATATGAGTGAAGGTTTGACGAAAAACTGGTACAAGGAAAAGAAAATTATTTGATTTTAAAGTTTTGATTTTTTGACATCATGTGTGATGTTTTTGTTTTTTGTAGTATACTCCATTTTCTCAAAAGGATATTTATCATTTCACCTGTGCATTTGATGCCATGTTTTTATACACATATCGCTATGAAAAGAATGTATTCCTTCATCAAAGAACATATAAGGCAATTTATGGAAAAAGTAGTACACAACATATGGGAGAGCACCTCCCATGTGACATCACAAAATCAAAAGTTTAAAATCAAATAACTTTCTTTTCCTTTGACCGATTTTCGTCAAACCTTCACTAACATGTTCCTTTATGTGTCTCCTGTCATGGAAACCAAAATAATTTCAGGGTGAACTATCCCTTTAAAGGGAATATACTGTACTGGGAAGGCAAGAAAGCCTTCAAAATGTAATTCTTAGTTATCTTCTTGCCAATGGTCTTAAATTCATGTATTGTCTATTTTAGAAGCTTGCTGAAAGTTATTTGCCCTCAAATGATCCACATATGCAGTAATTAATGATTAATGATTAAATCCTCAAAATGTTCGGGCCGAACATTCTGAGGATTTGTGATTTAATCACTCATTACTCCAAATGTAGATCATTTGAGGGCAAATAACTTTCAGCAAGCTTCTAAAATAGACAATACATGAATTTAAGACCATTGGCAAGAAGATTGCTCACAATCACCTTTTGAAGGCCTTTTTGCCTTCCCAGTACAGTATATTCCCTTTAACACAATAGAGTCAACCGCAAGTGAGTTACAAGTGGGCTAAGGGGGGGGGGGGGGGGGATGAAATGTTCATACAGTAGCAGCTACCACATACCTTTGTACATGTACATGTCGGAATGTATGCCATTTGTGACATGTTGGTGTCTTTTTGTATGTGAAACCTTCATTATTTAGGTCATCCACACAATATGTCAAAAGTACATTTGTGGATAGTGTGGCAGATACAATGTATGCAAATCAGCCTCATGGGTGCCAACAAGTATCTTTACCACACACCAAAATCAATCTTTTCAAGAGACATTCCCCTATTGGAGCTTGTGCTTGTAGACAAAACGGGAATTCCAGTATCTACAGTGCATACATACTACATGTACAGTAGATGAAATGGGAGTTAACCTTATAACAGTGTACAGTACATTTACACTCATAAAATATTTAACTTATTTCCTGATACTTTATGGGTAGCTTTCAAGGCACATTTACAAGTTCACCCAAAATATAAAAAAACTGCCACCCTAATTTGTGGGATTATCCTTATAAGGTACAGTACATCCGACTGAAGTCTGGGTGTGTGCTCCGGTAGGGTGTACGAGGAGGTAATGTATTGGAAAGATGCGCAGACATGTCTGGGGCGGGTCTGCACATGACATGAATCACACAAACCCATTCAAGACAGAGAATTTATCTGCTTGACATTCTCGTCTGGCAGCCCTACTAAATTTTGTTACTGAAATACATGTTCCAGTACATGTATCATTCTGGATTGGTAAGCTGAAAGAGCACTTGAAAAGAGATGGAAGGACCATCAAAATGAAAACAGTATTTCAGTTTCAAATTCACTACCACCTACATCATCTACATGTACATGTGTATTAATTGTTCCTGTTTCTATAAAAAAAATTGTTTATTTGACTGAAATGTATATGAAGCAAATAATAGTTACCCCTCCCCCCCCCCCCCAAACACACACACATACATGTAATATACACCCAATACTTGATCGCACTAGGATGAGGTCACTCACAGAACAATATGCTTGAGGGGATTTGTGTGCATTGATAAAAAAATTCACAAGTGGCATGTTAAAGGGTTAACATGCCATCGCAACAATGAATTACTTTACGTTGGTGGACCCTGACCCACCTGCCGTATCTTCCTCTCATCCATACTATTGTATTGTATCATTTGTTTTGTTATCCATGTATTTTCTTCTTATGATGTTGTTCTTTGTAATGTTATTTTTCTGGTCAAATGAATACTTATAATAACTTTTACAGCTGACCTTTTTATCATTTTTTTACTGGTCACCAAAATGCTATGGTCTACCTGTGTGTAAATTTGCTTACTTGCAGTCTCAATACTGGACAAATACAATAAAGCACAGTTTTTCCATCTGATTTATTTCACATCAATGATTACCCAAAAAGGGAAGATTTTAAAGACTACAGATACTCTAAATAAAAAAAAAGAGAACTATGAGTCCCCTAAGAAAGAAACAATAGGTTTATGTTCAGTTCCTAGCATATCCGACATGTTACTGAAAGCTGTAATTCTGACTCCCTACTGAAGTTGTGGAAGTACATGTAACCAAGCAAAATCTGATATTGCTATCCTGGGCAACCTAAGTAAAAGCCCTGGGATTATTTTCTACAACCTGTGATGCTAAGGGTCACCATATTTTGCAATTATCTTAATTTAACCATAGGTTGGAGGATGAAAAATGGCAGTTCTGCCCAGTTTAATGAATTAGGACTTGGGAATATGTTGGGCAAGTCGGTAGTACAGTACGTACCATACTTTCACCACATGGGTTTCATTAGGTCAATTAGGTACAGGTGCTTTCATGCTGAGATGTGCAGATCTGAAGTAGTCTTAGAGTTCAGCCCCTATACGGTCAATGACCACATTTTAGCTACAAAATTGAAATTTTCATACATTCATATACAGTCAAACCTGTCTTAGCAGCCACCTGTCTATAGCAGCCAACCTGTCTATAGTGGCCACTAAAATGATTCCCCCGGAGAGAGATCATGTGTTAAAGAACCTGTTTATAGCAGCCACCTTTCTATAAAGGCCACAATTTGTGTTTCCCTTAGGTGGCCACTATAGACAGGTTTCACTGTATGAATAAGTACAGAGTACTCTACATCAGCCCTGGGGAGGGGGGGGGGGGGTCACTCACCACATATTGTGCTACTGCTACCCACGCGCAACCACACACTTAAAAAATGGACCCTAAATAGCGTAAGCCCTGCAGAAACCTGGTCGAAAAACACACCCTAAATGGTGTAAGCCGGGTAAAAAATATACCCTAAATGGCGTAAACCCTGCATGAAAATGGTAAAGAAATATACCCTAAACCTAGAAAAAAGCAGTTTAAGCTGAAAAACACCCATTTTTAGGAAAACGTTGATGACGATGAAGGGCTAAAAACAGACCCTTTTTATATGTGATATGATGAGTGACCCCCCCCCCCCCCCCCCCACCCCCCAACATCAAAATGTAGATTTTTTATGGAACTCCTTGAGGGGTCAAGACACTAACAACAAATATTGTTTTAAAGGTCGTGTATTCCTTTTGCAAACAAAAACAGACCCCGATAAATATTGCCAGTTTGTGCAATATTTGACACCTCAAATCACAACATTTAAAAAAACAGTTAAAAAACTATAGTTTGCTTTTCTGGGACAGCTTTGTGTTGAAGTGCAAAGTAAACTTGTGATTATATACATGTTATTTTCAATCAAATCTCATCACAAAACTAAGCGTATAACAACTATTGATTAAATAAAACCAGAAACATAAAAGGAACGAAATCAGTGAATGTTTGACATAAATCCTTCACAGGATTTAATGTTATGAATGTTCAAATTCTTAATTCTGTGATACAGGCGCATATACAGGATTTTTGGGAGGGGGTTCATGAGGAGGGGGGCAGGGGATTTTTTTTCCCCATAATTTGTTAATCCCGCCCAGTAAAAAAATTAACACAAAACAAAACAAAACAAAAAAAGAAAAAAATGGGGGGGGGGGGGTTGAACCCCGAAACCCATACCCCCCCCCCCCCCCCCCCCCCCACTTGCTGTGACATCACTCACGAGATACATACTTTGCTATTTCAAGTTGCGTATTATTTTATTTGAATTTTTTACAGAATACCATTTTACCAGTGCATTTGAAACATTGTTAGATACCTTCTTTTACACACATACTTCTAATGAAAAGGATTAAATAATTAATCCAAAACAGGGAAAGTTATACAGCACACAAGATGTGGGAGAGCAACTCACAAGTGATGTCACAAAATTAAACTTGAACCAGTCATAGCTTTTGTTCATCCTACATGTATGACAGATTTTCATCAAGCCTTCACTTAAAACTTGCTTTCATATTTGCTGCTTTTGATTAAAACGATTTTAACTAGAAGGTTGACTTTCCCTTTAAGGTTTCTAGACTAAGCCAAGTCATAAATTTCTTCAAAATCAAGTTCAATCGAGGAGTGAAAATGTCAAACTATATGACAAAATATTTTTCTTCTTTCTTTTAAAATGTGTACAAGAAAGCGCAAATATAATAACACTTAGTGCCTAACAAACGGTCACTGTTTCATTAATGAAATCCATATGTGAAATTGTCCAGATTTGGCCATAGTCGCCTGGCCCTGGCTTGGCCGGAATAGCGGCAATATACACAGTATGATTGGAGGCTGTCCCCTGCGCTACATGCCCCGTGCGAGCAATCTACAGACTCGGCTGAAAAGGTGCGGCCAGCACAACCCGCACTGCTACTCGTACGGGCTACAATCGGGTTATGGTTGACTGGCAAATGCCGCAAAGCCGCTGAGACAAAGAACATGTTTTAACTTACCGCTTAAGACTATCTGTGTAATGACAGACAACCAGGCAAAAAGTGTCACATAGAAAATCTTGTTTCGAACGAAGCCCTCCATCTTTTAAACGAAAGTATCCCGCTTTCGGTCACATTTTGAAGTTTCTTCTAGATCCTTCACGCAGTCTTCCACCGGTTTCTCTCTTCGTGCTTATCGCAAATGTACACGCATCGCATTTGAACAGTACGTGCTAGTGCTAGTATATAGGCAAACACCGCGCAATCGATTGCACTCGTAAAACGATATCGATAATTTGGCATGGCGCACTGTCGCTTTCTGCAAAAAAAACAACAAAAAACAACGACGCCTCCACGAAAAAAAAACGTAGGTCCTACAAGAAAAGTGTTGAGCTATCAGAGGCACCATAAATGATTAATAATTAAAATAATTAATCATTAATAATATTAATGAAGGATAAAATATTCGTTCAAATAAGGTACTTCATGGTACGAAAAATGAAGAGAAGAATACCGGCAAGAGCAATAAATTAGACCTAATACATGTAATATAAAAAGAAAATTATAGAATCATAAAGTAATAACAATTTAAATGAGTAATGATGAAAAAGACACAAAGTAAAGAAGTAAGTTTTTATGTCTATGTTTATGCAAATGGAGAGGTAATTGCTCATAATAGTGTTGTACATTTCCGCCTCACTTTTATTGGTGTTAATTGTGTGAAGGAAATATAAAGGAAAGGCTGATAATATACTGTTAATCAAAGAATATTTAGTAAAATAAATCACCAGGGAATGACGGATGAATGTTGAATTGCATCAGACTGAGGCTGATAATTTTTTCTGCCTTAATAATTAAACAAGGCCTATGCCTTGTTAGCTTTCCACGAGAAGCAAGCTAGATTAGTTTTCCTATAAAGGGACCTTCATTTTAAAATGTTAAAAGTGTATTATTCTGATAGCAGGCTGTATAAAGAAAACAAACAAAAAAACATATGAGCATTTTGTTTAAATGCATGATTTCCTGCAATAAGAGTGGTCCAGAAACTATGGTGGTAATATTCTAGATTTGTATATTCTAAGAAGATTAAGTTTCAAAGAAGCTTGTTCTTGGATTGTTAGGTTGTAGAATTTGGAAAACTTACACATCGTGTGATGTTGTTGATCCAAGCTCTTAATTTTTATAGTAGAGAGAAACAAACAACTTTAACAATCAAAGAAATGAAAGATAAATTGTTAGACAGTAGGGAGTAAGAACAAAGTCTGGCGATTAAAAGCAATACAAATGCAATAAAGTGCCTTTATTAGCGGATAATAAATTTTACCCCCCCCCCCCCCAACACACTGTACATGTGCCAATGTTCGTTAGTGATGTATGTGTCCAGTAAATAAGTAGGCTACCTTTCCCCCTTTTTATACTGCTCAGTTTGGGTGTTTTCTGAGCTATCTCTCTTTTTTTCTGTCTTTCTCTAAATACATGTAATTCACTTTATCGCTCACTCTCTTCCCTCCCTCTGCCCCCCCCCCTCTCTCTCTTTCTCTCTCTCTCTCAATATAAGTCTCTCTTTATAAAAATAGAGCATTCAGTGGATAAAAAAATTGTAGAACAAAAGTTACAAGATAGATTAGTTTTATTGTTTAGGTCTTCATTTCATAATTTTGTAGTGGATGACAATGACCAAATACATTATAAACATTTCATTAACTCAGCAGATCATTAGAAAACGTAATATTTTATCAAGTACATGTGCAGAATGTGGGACATTTATCGTCTCAAAAACTGACATAGTAATATGGGCACTTATCACATACTCATAATGTGAATGCATGCCTTCAAACTGTCGAGAGGGACATGGGACCATGCCAACACAACTGCACCCTCAATACATGTAATAACATATGGGGGAGGGGGGGGGGTGTTCAAAGTGACAACACATTCTTAAAGACGGCCATAATGCAAGTAGCTTCCTTCTCCAGTTAGTGCACATCAGACCCACTAAACAAAAATAAACTTCTTTTGGGTAATTCCACGGTTTTGTTGTGGTCATGTAACATGAGTACCGTAACATAACCAACATTCTTTCAATAACGTGTATTTCTTTGTTACAATGTTTCACATGTGTGTACATAAACTGAGTTCTGGAAAAACGCGCCTAAATCACAAATCAACAACAACAACAACAATTTGACTTCTAGTGAAAGGGCTTTCACAGGTAATTCTGATAAGAAAAGAAATTCTAAGCATACACCCAGTATTAATAAATTCATTTAATTCATTTACAGGACGAGACATAATGTTGTTATTACTTGGTGTATGCCTCAAATTTCTTTTCTAAATGCTGTTATTGTCTATCTTTATTATCTTCCCAACGCATAATCCAAATATCAGTACACGAATCATTTTAGACAAAAATAAAATAAAATATTACTTACTAATGTGACCAAAACTGTGGAATTGTCCTTTTGCATCTTTGTGTGTGCATGATTATATTTTTGGAGATCATTCAATTACATGATGGCATTTTGAATGATATAAACACTTTGTTACCAATATTAAAAGCAAAAGTGCAGGATAATTTGTCAGTCACCATCATGAGATCATTAAGTTAAAGGTAGCAAAAAAAGTATTTTCTTAAACCATTTTGGGTCAATCAATGGAGCAATCAATGGAAGCAGTCACATACTGTTCAACTTCATAAACTTTTTTTGCAGTCTTGAGATGTTAAATATTTCAAGATTTCCAATGCACTGAAGACACATAGTTCAACGCAGTGAATATGATTTGCTCTTGTTTACTTTTCAGTGAAGTCTGGCTTCATCGTTTTAAAATGAAACCATGTTCTCATGCCTGATACATTTCATTACTTATCACTGAGATAGTTGCAGCCAGGACCGATGATATGCTAAAAAAACATGTACACACATTATGCTTCAATTAATTAAACTTGCACATGCAGAGACAGGCATAATTCAGCTGAAATGTAACACTTATGAGCTAGCTGGTATAACATGCATTTTTCTGGGTAAGTGAGGGTAATTGCATAATAGCACCTCTCTATCACACACAAACATCTTAATAACAAAACAGGTTCTTTGAAAAATGCCTTTCTTTCCACTAAAATATACACCTTAATAAATAACTAGTAATTCTCTAAAGAATTAGACTTATGAAGGAATCTACAAGCGTATTTTCATTGGACCGTTGCACACATGGTTTTATATTTTTTTTAATTCAGACAAGACAATCATCTCGGTAATGCCACAGTAGTAAGTAAACCTCCACAACATCCATGTGCAAACAAAGCCAGCGAAGACATGATTGTACTAGCAAATGGTATACATACCTTTTTCACAACAATTACCAACAACAGTCCCAAAGCTTGTCCAAGATTTCCGTGACAAAGTAACATATTGTGTATTCGGACTACCGGTACATGCTTGTCTTCTTCTTCATAGGTTAACAATTTGTGCAAGGCGGGTGAGCAGATTGAGAGATATGTGCATTATATAAGTCAACTGGGCACTACCCATACAATCAGAAGCAAATGACAGTAGAGTTTTGTGAATTGTGATCCATCTGATCATGGGCGGAAATCCCCGCTCAGCGGATACTTTTTGAGGAGAAACATGTCCCCCTAACCTTCGGGGAGCGAGTTTTGAGGAAAAACATGCCCCTCCCCCCCCCCCCCCCCCACCTTCGGGGAGCGATTTCCGCCCATGTATATGATTACAAAATCTATTTCGAGCAAGCATTTAATCTTAACTACATATCGGTATATAGAACATGAACATATTGGCCAGCAGAACAACTTAATGTACATACGGTACATGTACCTGTCATGAAGTGTAAATTTACATGTACTTGGAAACACATGAACACAATACATGTATACTCTTCAGAATAGAAACCAAATTAACTAGCAGTGAATGAAACAATATTTCATAATCTGTCTCTATGATGATAATATAATAATGACAATAATGTGCAATAATATGGTGTATAAACCTACATTTGAGCATCACCTGCTTCAAATTTGAATCATGTTTTGTATCTGATCCATGTTTATCTGATGAGCTGGTACCAGTATATTCTGCATGTACAGTAGGCCTATTTTATGCACTAAAAATAAGAAGGCAGTCACAATAGAGGGCAGTGTGTGCATAGGTGTTACACAATGTGGGTTAAACATACATGACTGATTTAGAGTGATTTACATGGACTACATGCATGCATGTAAGTGACACATGTCAATTTAGACCAAGAGCCTAAATCAAATCAAATATTTCAAATGGACTATTGATACGGTGCTTAATTATTTCAAAACTGTACAGTTTCATAAAAGCAAAGCTGGACGGCTTCTTTCCATTATAACAAGTTTTATGCTGTCACCAAGTCAAACCTTTATACAATTCTAACTGACATGTCTGTCATATCAGTCATACATATTTTAAGCAGATGAGCAACTATATTACCGATATGCATGTTTTATTTCTTTACAAATAGATACACTTTTACATGAAGAGGTAAATAAAACCGTATCACCCGTTAGTTTGTAACCTTCACCATTTGTTTTGAAAATGTTCTATCAGTTGAAATAAGTTGTTCACACACGCTTGCTGACGCATCCATTTCTCATCATAATCGAAGCGTATTCACAATCTGGGCAAGTAGGGGCATACACATATTTACGTGATTATTCTCAAACATAGTGTACAGTTATCAAATACTAACCGAACTTTAATTACAGTGAAGTGGTTAAGCACAAATAATCACAGTAGCCCCCAAAACTGAATTTCGAGACACTGTTCTCAATGCATTCCACAATGCACAATGCACTTTGTATTGTGTACACAACATACTTTGCATCAAGTTGCAGTAAATGTGGATGTATTTTCTTCCAAATTACATGTTAGATCTTTAAAATTAATGAAGAGTATATTGTTGGTATAGTGGCCCCTCAGGCCTACTTCATTCTTCATCTCAAGAATGCAAGCCCCTCGTCTGCTATGACAACAAATGTACAGTGCATCACAATTTACCACTGTGTTAAATGCCTATCCCAATGGATAGGGGCTCATACATTTGCAGACATCATGCACAATTTCTGAAGAAAAAAAACAGCTTTAAACACCAATTAGAGGAACTGATGAGACTGATGTATGCAAACATACAAAGGGAATAAGAAGCATGATACCTCACAGCAAGTGAATGAAATGTTTTGTCTGTGGTTGTAAGAGAATAAACATTCATGGAATTGTAGTCCAGTTGAATACGAACAAACTTAACCCCCTTACCCCCATCCCCCCTCCCCACCCCCAGGCCACACAAAAGAAAGAAACAATTAAACAAAATTAACATTGACTAACAATAACAATTAAAACTTCTCCCAAAAAATAAATTCCCATGATATTGATATGATATGCTATTAAACAGAAGCATAAATCTTAGAGCAAACTGAACATTGAAATGTATGATATACAGATTGTAAATATAACTCAGTTCTTAAAACAAAGTTATAATCTTTGGTCATTAATCTTTTTTTTAAAACTCACATAACATATATGTGTGTGTTCATTCCATCTCAATATTTAGTCCACAATATCAAGATCTTCGGAAGAAATTTAACATGGAAGTGCTTATAAGTTATACATTTCTCCCTGCAAACCTAATCATTTCACTTTCCCTACGCAGGGCACGTTCATGTAGGCAACCAGTTTTGTAACACCCTGTTTTATAGAAAAGTATTTTCTCTTCCCGTGCAACACAAGGTCGAGGAGTAATGTATCTTTGTTTCCTTCCTGTTCCCACTTACAGGCCCAAGCGAAAAGATATCACATCTGTACATGTAGGCCATTATAAAAAGTTGTTTGTTTCTCATAACTCCATCCACAATGGACACAAGCATTCCATAATTCTTTGCGACTGGGAAAATAATCATGACTTCATGACTATAGAGTTTGCACCAACATATCAGATGCTGCCCTGACTCAGTTGTTATGGAGATTCATTGTTCACTTGTTGGCTGGTCATGGCGTTCAACAAGATTACTATCATCATCATTGTCACCATCCTCCCTGTCACTGTTGTGAGCACAATCCACAATATTACCAGGACGCCTTCCAGTCTTATGACGTGACATCTGCAATGCACAACTCTCGCTGTCCTAGCTTGCGGCAATTCCATCATAGGCAGTATAATTATCACCATGGTGCAAACCTGCAGCAAACTCAATATGTGATCTTCGAATGAAAAAGGTAGTCCTTCTGTTCTCAATTAGAATCCCGCCATTCCTCTTTATTAAAAGTCATTTTTCTTTTTAAGAGATGTCCCATTCAGTAATCGTCTTTGTACCTGACAAAGTCTTTGACAATGTTCGGGATTGGCAGGTCACTGACGTGATGCAGTGCTCCCTGGCCCAGGGATTGACGGATAACAAGGCGGCAGTAATCCTGAAGACTTCTCGGGTTTCCTGTGACAAAACGTAGAATTGAAGAGAAAAATATTTGAATCTGGGGAGGTATTCTGAACACTTGATAATGTCGCTCTGAACTTCCATCTTAATCCTCTCAGTATCAAACAATCAAAGTCCTATGTCAGGTACAACACAGTTTATCATCTTTGAGACTGAGAGGGTTATCTCCCCCTAGTTATGAGAGACCCTTGAATGAGACCTATTTATCAATATGCTCAAAACTCTCTCAGCACTATCATTGGCACATTTTTTTTTTCAAACACAACCGACTTTCTAACAAATCATTAATCAAACTCAAGGTTATAAAAACAAATCCAGTTGTAGTCAACTTTGTATTCCAACAGGTAGCTATGCATGAAATATGCAAAATACATAGGAAAATTGGGTAAACTGTATTTGGATCGTTCCGTAGGATAGGACATTAAATGTAGGTCTCATATATAGAAGAGTCAACTTCTATGCATGTTAAGGAACCACTACACTTCTCCATTAAGAGCAGGGGGAAAACCCAGTGAAGTGGACAGTAAGTTTCTACTGAAAAATGGGTGAGAGATGCCGACCCTTCGTGGTTCACCCCACAAGGCTATTTAGCCTAAAAACGTTATTAAGCAGGCATTAAAGAGTGCCATATGAGAAAAACATTCACTCACTCGATGCAGATGCTAGCACAGCGAGACAGGCCCCCGCGTCCTCCTCGTTGAGGGAGCGGTACATGGCGAGTGGCGTCTTCCCGTCATCATTCAGGGCGTGGCTGTCGGCGCCAAAGGTGCAGAGCAGGGAGCAGCACTCCACGTCGTCCTTCATGGCCGAGAGGTGCAGGGGTGTCTGGCCGTCCTCCGTCCGGCCCAGGTTGGGGCTGGCACCCTGGGTGAGGAGCAGCCGTGCTAGTGTGGTGTTCCCTGGAACATGAAGTGATCATACAAGGTAGATATTTGTTATGTGATGACACAAGCCTGCTTCTCAATACTTGGTACATGCGATAACAATAGCTAAAAAGTACAAGTGAAAAAATTACATGGGTGTTCAGGGCAATTTAGCCCCTGTGATACCAAAGAGACCCCCCTGTAAAGCAAACTTTCACCTTTTTTTCTCAATAGGGTTTAATCAATGCATAACATGTTTCAGGGTGTCTGTTTCATGACATCAGACTAGGGAAGAAGCCCATCCAAATATGTTTTTTCTTTTACCCCCGATTGAGTTCAATTAGCAAATGACATGGTAGACACACCACTGCATTTTTCATTTAAAATGCAGAGTACCGATTGAATCATCTGTGCATTAGTGCCCTTGGTCATTGCAAGACACACACAACAACAAAGGTTGCCTGCATATAACATTTTAAGGAAAGTTGTTACTCTGAAAAACAACGTTGACAAAGTTTTGAGCAGTATGTTCTATTCAACATCAAAATATGTGTGTTTCCTTCCTATGTAAGCTACCTGCAAGAAGCCTGGCTGGCAGGTTTTTGGATACTTCTAAATTAAATGTACAATAACAAATATGCTTGGCAAAATATATGTCTTGGTAAAAGTTCTGCTCTGGCTTTTTTCAACGGTACACCCTGTGATAGTCCTTTAAAGGTCTGCCGGGTTATTATTTTTGTGATAGCTCTGAAAAGTACTGCTCAGAGAGTAATTAAGAAAAGAAAGAAAAAAGATGGTCTCTGCTCTCTGCGGAGAGGGTGTGAGTTAGAATACTCTTTCGGAGAGGTAAGCTTTAAGGCTAGCTTAGCTTGACATTTTAAATCTGGTTGACAGATCATTGTCAAAAGCCAGGAGTGAAACTCATTATATATTTCTCCAATGCAAGAGCCTTCCTTCAAGGAACAATTCAAACTTATTTTTGTTAGTTCTGTGCTAGGCCCAAGTGCACCTTTGATGGTGTGGCTTAGAAATGTTGTAACAGCCTGCTACTCAGGCTAACTGCCAATCATTCAAATAGACCCCTCACCTTTGAGGATGGTGTAGCGTAGGGGGAAGCCACTCTGGATGTCGATGTCGGACCCGTAGTCCAGCAGCAGCTTCACACAGGGCAGCTTCTCCCTGATGATAGCCAGCTGCAGCGGGCTGGTGCCCTTCGTGCTCAGCGCATCCACCCTTGCACCCTGCTGCAGCAACATCTGCACAAACGACTCCCGCCCGTAGTGCGCAGCTACGTGGAGCGGCGTCCAGCCATCCGAGCTCGGAGCATTGACCAAGTCCGACTTGTTCTCGCCCCGGTTGTACTCTAGGAGGAGCTGGGCGAGGCGTGTCCTGCCATGCATGGCAGCATAGTGCAGGCAGGTGAAACCTCCAATGCCATCCCGGGCACAAGGACTTCCTGTGGATGGAGCAGCCAAATGGCCCAGGTCACATTTTTAAAGAGTGAAGTACCGTAATAACAGTTTAATAATTTATATAGCGCGCTTTCCATCTTAATCAGATGCTCAAGGCACTTCAGAGCAAATTAAAGAGAGAGAAAAAAATACAATACAGGTATGAATTTGTATGTCAAAAAGCACCATTATACAGGTATGTCTTTAGGTTGCCCTTGAAGGTGGTCACTGACATCAGGGTTTTCAAACTCTGTGGAAGAGAATTCCACAGGGTTGGCCCTGCATGAGCAAAGGCCTGTTCTCCCCACGATCTCTTTGAAACCGGAACTTGCAAAAGAGCGGATGTGGAGGATCTTAAGGTTCGTGATGGTTGGTAGTTGTGAATTAAAGATTTATTGTAGCTGGGGGAAATTCCGTTGATAATATGAAAGACTAAAAGAAGTATTTTAAAGACAAGGCGTTCCCTCAGGGGCATCCAATGAAGACTTTTCAAGACGGGTGATGTGGCTGCACTTGCCGGTTTAAGTTACAATGCGTGCAGCTGCATTTTGTAACTTCTGCAGTTTTCCAATTTGAGAGTCTGGTAAGTTGTAGAGGAGGCCATTACCAAAAGTTTTTAATTTATTTGCAGGGTCTACAATTCTAGTCTAATGGCAGGAAACGAACACCCTGAAGTTGTTTTTGCACTGAACTTTGTACTTTTTAAAAAGGGCCATCTTGTCATTTTAAGGACTTTGAAAAAATTTGCCTTAAGTCCCTTGTTATTTTTCCACTGTAGAAAGACATGTTAAATTTTTGTGTGTTTGGCAATCTGCTGCCGTATGGAATTTGTGTGTATCACTTGAACCGTATATGTCAATAAGATACCATAATATTACATCCATGGTTAATGAGATAAGATCACAAGCCATTCTGAGTGGATCGTGGGTTCAATACCTTTGTGCTCCAGGAGCTCCCGCAGCACCCTCTCCCTGCCCCTGGAGGAGGCCAGGTGCAGCAGGGTCCAGCCGTTACAGTCGGCCTCATTAGGTGACAGCCCGATAGACAGCAGCTCCTTGACACGCTTCACGTTTCCCACGGCCACGGCCTGCCTCGCCTCCTGGTTCATGGGGTCCATGCAACTCAGTCTCCTGGCTCGCTTCCGTGTCTGCATTTTCATCATCTGCAGTCCTAATATCATTATAATATCAAACAATACACAACTTGAAAATAGCTTTCACCAGGTAGTACAGATTCTTCATTCTATAAATTGATGTCAAACAAATCAGGGGCGCGTTTCTCGACACGATGACAACTCTATTAAACCTCAGCTCTAACTCCGATAGTTAGTACTGAGGTGATTCTCGAAACTATTACAACTCTAACCTCAGCTCTAAATGCTGGAACTGCTCCGAACCTGTCATATTTATTGTTCTCGATCAGACGATCCTTGAGGACAATAATGGCTTATGAAAAGCCGAGTTGCGTAATTAGGTCTGTGAAAAGTGAATAAATTTGCATTATGCGTTCTATGATTACATTTCTGCTGCATTTTGTTAGAATTCGCTAAGCATAAAATCAGCCGTGGTGGGGAAAGGGGTTTGCTTGTATAACACCATTCCATTGAAGGCGAGATTCATGAAAAAGGTTAACAAATATTTCAAAATATTGAGTATCATTCGAGCATTCCGTAGATCAGAGGGCTAGTCTAAGCAATCCAACATTTTAACACTGTTTAATGTTGGAAATTCACTCATGTTCACTTATTTATATTTGAATGATTAAGTCTATGTGTGATCGAGAGTTTTGCATCAGTTGTGAATATCAACACATGCATGGGATTATCCCTTTCTTCAATATTCAGACATTTATTTTAAGAATGGCATGTTTGCGAAACTATCATTTACATGGTATATTTCAACACAAATATGACCAAAATGGGAAGCATTGTCATTGAAGGAAATCGATGAATTGATTTAACAGAAGAAAATGAGAGATTGATAGCACACCAATCATCATGAAAATGATGTGCTATACTTCAAACCATAGACTAATCAGCAGTTTAAACAATATTTCACCCTATATTTACAAAAATATTATGAATATTAACAAAATCATAATTATTTCAACCTGATATTTTATCAATGATTGCAGAGTTTCGTGAGAAAGGCTATCAATTTGTCTGAAATATTTTTGCACGTAATGCTATGTGCCTAGTCGTGTATGTCAGAAGATAAAATTGCTTGGGAGCAGTTTTATCTTTCATCCCAACTTTTTTTCCTAAGTGCGTTTCAGAATACCGATTTAGCTCATTTGCATAAAAATTTTATCTCGGAGGCTCATTTACATAAAAAACTTATCTTTTATTGTAAGTTGGCTTTTCGGAATACCAAAAGATAAAATTTTTCCTAAGTCCCTGAGATACAATAAATTTTTTCCTAAGTTTGTTTTTGGAATGCCCCCCCCCCCCCCTGCTTTTAAGTCCATAGAATATTAAACTGAATTACTGCCCACAAATAATCACTGGAGACATGTCAGTAAGAAAGTTTTCTGTACTGCTTTTACATATTTGTTTGAGGTCTAGGTGGTGAGAGATTTGGAATCCAGTCAGATCAGGAAAGAACTTTTTTTAATTCATTGACTGTGTAACAATCGTTAACAATTGTTATGCAGTTAATGGATTACTCTAATGATACCCACGTCACTGCTTACTAGAGACTAGATCACAAGATCAGCGAACAGCTGCACACCTCATCATTATACCAGCCCTACAATATCCCGCGGCTGCGCCTTGCCACAGGCACACCAACAAAGCAGTACATTATGTAACTAAGAGTAACATGCAATTCGATACATGGGACTACGCAGAGAGTTTGTTAATGGACTTGTCGCTTATCCTCAAGATTATATGCAATAGTTTATTCTCGTTTGGAAATAAATCATTCTTATAATGTTATTTAGGTAGTAATTACATAAACAGTGATACTTACGGAGGCTGAAATATAATTGTTGCCCACAAATTTCAGGAAATCCAGCTAGTGACGCAGTCTTTGTGAAAGCCCAGCCCCAGGTCCATTTCCAATACACTTCGGCCAGAGTTTCGGGCGACCGGCGCCTTCGATTTCGGCCGTATCTTCGCTGCTGTGTTATCTTGCTGTGCGCGGTGCTAGTATACATGTAGGCCTCACCGTTCTCTTTACGACTGAAATATCTCGCCTAAACATGCTCTTTCCTATTCCCTGTTTTTCCCTCCAGCATCATCATCAAGAAGCGCCGTCACTGGATTTAATTTACCACAACTTTGTAGCTTTTCCTTATTTTCACCCTTATTTCCTTACTTTATGATTACTACTTAATCGGGCACCTCTGCAAAGTCGGCAGTGTAAATTTAAAGGTACCTGACAGCAGCTGAAAAGCGCCCCACCTACATCATAATACGCCGGCTGCATTGAGAACTAGGCTAAGCAAACTTGATTTAATTTCACCAAGCCAAATATATAAACAACAAAGGTAAATTAAACAAAAAACGCTTGACGTCGATCTGTCCAGAAAGGAGGGGGTGGGGGATGGGGGGTGGAGGGGGGGGGGGGGGGGGGGGTGGCAGGCCCCCCCGCGCGTCCATCATTTTTTTAATAACTTCTCCCTTCCCGACCCCGTAGGGCAACTTGCATGCTTGGTACAATCAAAGGAGTATAAGCATGTTTGTTTTTCAAATATAAGCTGCTGTTTAGATTGTTTACCTATGTGTGTCTGTGGCAGGGGCTGCCCAATTTAAAGAAATCATATGTTACACGGTACAGGAAACTCGGGGTGTAAAATCACCAATAAAGTGACTTTCAATAGAGTCGCGCGTTGAGTTCCGGAGGGATCCCGAGGACAGTCCCACACACTAACATCCACAAGAAGAGCACATTATTAGAAAATGCACCCCCCCCCCTCCCTCAGCATAAGTACCATGGGCACACCGCTCCTAAATACAATATTAAAGGGCATATACTCTACAAACATGATAAGGTAAAAAAGCCTTATCTTTCTTTGTCTACTGCACGTATGCATACACATGTATATGTTATATCCTTGCATATGATTTACTATATAATTGTTAATATAACCCTGTAAATCTTGACTTTTACGAAGAAGTTTCAGTGCTCATCCGGATGATGATAGTGTCAATTGTAAATAACTTGAAAACATGAGAAATCAAATCAGTCACTTATGAGAAAGTAACTGATTTGAGTCTATGCATGCATGCAGACTTGAAAACATGAGAAATGTTACTATGACTATTTAAAGTGAAGGGGGCGCACTTTCCGTCTCCCGTCACTGACATATTATACTCCCGTCTATAAACAGAGTTTGGCCAACTCGGTTTCAATAGATAGCAACATGGCGCAAACGTATTGCTTTGTTGGGCAAGCAGTTAAGAAAAATGAATATGCGCCATGCTGTTGCCTCTTTTAAAAAAAATCTCGAACCGAGTTGACCTAGCTCTGTGTATAAAGGGCTCTTGTTTCATTCAGAGTTATCTATCACTGATCGAGTTTGGCCAACTTGGTTTCTATTTTATTTTATTTTATTTTATTCAAACATATTTAAACAGGATGACAAGATCAGCATAAGCTGTTTTACATCAAGGTCCTGTGTAACATATCAATATAACAAACATACAACAGTCGGGATAACCAGTAAAAACAACCAATAATTTTAAAACGCTTTCCCAGTAAAGTTTATTTATCGTTATTAAAAAATGTATTATTGATATTTACAAATTAAAAAAAAGAAGATATATATGAAGGACAATATACCACTTGCAAGCTCAGCAAAAAACAACACACAAGCTAAACCATACAATCAAAAGTGTATAACAACTATAAACATTCAGTCAAATCATACATAAAGTGCAATCACCCAAGAACAAAGGGAAGAGAAAACTAACAGTAAAGATGCACTCAACACAACACATTAGCACAAACGTAACACACCTGTCAGCCATTCTATTGCTAAGCCTGCAAAGCGATTTTGAAATTAAAAAAAAAAAAAAAAAAAAAAAAAAACAATGATAGGAGCGACGAAAAAAAAAGAGTTGTTGCTAGGAGACACATTATTGGTTGCTTTCTGGTTGTACATTTACATGAAATTGAATTAAAAGAACATTTTCTTATATATGCTTTTGAAAGATTGAAGAGAACTTGAGTTTTTCATTGCTTCTGGTAACGCATTCCACCTTTTACCTCCTGCATATCTGAAACTGTTCTTATATGATTCTAAATTTGGTTTCGGTATTACAACATTTAAGGTATCAGCTGCTCTGGTATTAAATCTATGTCTTTCAAAAAGCATGTCAATACTATTGCACAGACGAATAGGTGCCAGACCATGTATACATTTAAACATATTTGTTGCAAGAAAATAATCCCTTCGTTCTTCAACTGTTTTCCATTTTAAAGATCGAAAAATATCTAAACCATTTGAATTTTCATAGTCATAATTACAAGTAACGATACGTGCTGCTCTCTTTTGTAGACGCATTAAGATTTCTTTGTTTTTTGAAGAACAATTCCCCCATACGGAACAAGAATAATCAAAACAAGGCTGAATAATAGTTTTATACATAAGGTTTAAGGAGTTGAAATCAAGGTATTGACTCATTTTGCGTAGTGAGAAAATCTTTTTAGCAATAGATTTGGTAAGATTCTGAACATAAACATTCCAATTAAGATGATTATCAATGTCAATTCCTAAATATCGAACATGGTCAACTTGTTCAATTTCATCCTTGCCTATAGATATATTTAGATGATGAGTTGAAGTAGCACTAAGTAACATTACCTTTGTTTTGTCAATATTGATACGTAACTTGTTATTTGTATACCAATTAGCTAATAAATCTAAATCATTTTGAAGTACGGTTTTAACAATATTTATATCCTTGTGTGCGTAATAGATAACAACATCATCAGCGAGATGATAGTAAAGTATCTGGGGCCCATATGGGTATCATGTAGGTCTACTGAGGCCCATATGTTCCATGTTCAACCCATATGGGGCCCATATGGTTTGTTCCACCTAGAATCCAGATAATAAAACCATATGGGCCCCATGTGGTATGTATATGGGCACTGTGGTCTTATTTCTGTGTCGACTGAGCCATATAAAACCCATATGGGGCCCATATGGGTTTTTTCCACCTTGAACCTACATGATAACTCAGATGCCCATGAATATTCATGCATGCATTAGGCCTATTGACTTGTGTCATATTTTTGTATATTTGAATAGATTACCGGCATATAGGCCTAACTAGATAGAAGGAAAATATCATACATTCCAATAACCGTTTTATTAAAAGAAAAAAATGTTCATCTTTAATTACACTAAATTTCCGCAGTACTATATATACGAAAGTGAATGTACTGAGGAATACCATAGGATCGAGTAGGATAGGAAAGGGTAAGGATTGTGTACGTGCTCGTATGTATCCTATCCAAGTTATATGATTAGTAATGCGAAATATCATCCCTCCGTTTTTATTATTTTTTTGGCCCATTTAGCCCATATGGGCCCCAGATGGGGTGTACGGTGCAAAATATAGATGGGTCCCAGATGGGCCAAATGGGGTCTTTAACATTTTTGTAACAGACAGGACAGGACATTTAACCCCATCATCCTCATAACGCCATATGTGGCATAACCCAAGAATCATTTGTACCAAGTTTGATCACAATTAATGAAGAAAGGAAGACATAGGAGCAAGTTAAACAAAAACATTTTTGTAACAGACCAACAGGAAAAGTAATTACATGTATTCGAAAAGTATCAAATAAAATGAAACAAACGTTGATTCTCATAAGTCGACACAGCCTTAGATAAAATAGCCCTATGTCGTTAAAATAATAGGGTTTCCTTACAATTATATTGTAAATCACTTATTGAGTGTTTCACCTCCTTGGAATTATCTCAATTTTGTGTCCGGAGGTGTCCGAAAAAGTTACGGACCGAATTCTTTTTACAATTTCATCAAAATTTCCCTTCACTCATCCCCAAACTAACAGATCATTTTCATTATGTAATCAAATTTCATTCACGTCGTTTAAACAAAACGTTACTAATGGTAACCCCAAAGCTTGTCCGAGGTTTGTCCGCGTAGCAAAGACTAACGAGAAATACTTGTGTAAAAGTGTGAGGTGGTCTGTCAATGTAAATTCATGCTAAGTTCTGACAGATGTACGGTGATATTATCTAGTCATTAAAATTCAGGGGCAACGATGAAGAAAGGTCAAAGCGCACCTGCAACATACTAACATGTCAGAGATAAATTATGTCTGAAATGGTCACGTTTAATGTGCTAACAACATGTTGATAATAGTCACTTACAAAAAAAAGTTCGTCAGAAAAAAAAATGGTGAAGAGACTATTAAAGAGAAGGACAAAGTAAAGTAAAGAATAGGAGAAGGAGGCAAAAACCACTTTGCAAAAGGAATGAAGTAATGACCCTACCCACTCCAGAAAATACCATGAAAATGATTTGCACCATCGTTGATAACATCTTTTCATGGCAAAAACACAAAATGCCACCTAGATGACGTCACGACTGACTGTTCACGTTAAAATCAAATCATTTTGTACAAGTCTATGAAACAAAGATACTGTGAAATTTTCATTATAGATTCTGTCAGCGTTTTTATTATAACTATAATGCTTTAAACTGTAGATGGCGTTATTCTACGAAAGCTTACGTGTTTATCTCGTTTCGATTTTGATACCACAATTTCAAGTTTCAATGGAAATTTCGGCATGATCCCGACATCTGATTAAAAAACGGAGGCAACCTTCCCGAAAGCTAGTAGACTCAGCTACAACATACTGAAATTTCAGAATGAAAGCTTGATATATTAGTAAGATACAGCCCCTAGAAGCTCGTCATGTCATTTCATAAATACCCCTTCCATTGACATAACACGGAAGTGCGATTTTGACATTCATGCGTATAATGAAATTTACACCGTGAAGACGTCATCAAAATGAAAAATGGAGGCAACTCATACTATGGAGCGAGGTCTCAGCTACAACATAATGAAATTTGGGAGAAAATTGACCATGGATTACTGAGATACACAAAAGCGGGTAAAAAAGTTCATGACGTCATACATACATGACGTCACAGATCTTCCCATTCACCTAACACGTAATGCCCGGCAGGGGCTAGAATGATTAAGAAATCGATATTCAAGCTGAAATTTCACCATGATCCCGACATCTGATTAAAAAATGGAGGCGACGTTTCGGAAAGCTCGTAGACTCAGCTACAACATACTAAAATTTCAGATTAACAGATTCAAACGTCAGCGAGACACAGCTCCTAGAAGGTTGTCATGTCATTTCATAAATACCCCTTCCATTGACATAACACGTACATGCGTCCGATTATGACACTAATGCGTATAATGAAATTTACACCATGAAGACGTCATCTAAATGACAAATGAATAAAATTTATCTATAGAAGAAGGTCTCGGCTACATCAGAGTTTTTTTGCATATATCGAGATGCTAGAAATGGCCTAAAACATATGCAAAACAATTTTGAGTTGATTTGGAGCATTTAAAAATTTTGCGCGCGTGTTTTTGCACTAACGTACGCGTACGCGCGCGTTTTTATTTATTGAAAGTAATTGTATCATCATTAAATTTATGCATGTCAATTTTCATTATCTATAAATGATTGGTTCTAGAGCTACATGAGGTAATAGGTTTTCATTAAACTGCTCGTAGATGACGTCACGATGACGTCATTACCTTGAAAAAGTTACAATGATAAGTTCACATGTATACCTATATATAGTCAAAATATGATGTAACATGACATATGCATTGTTGAGATATAGATGACACAAAAAAATGGGGTGCAAAAAATAAAAATAAAGAAAGAAAATTCGGGCGAAATTAAAAGGTGATCTGTCGGTGCACGACAGACCACCTAATAAATAACGAGACATACTTGTGGACAAGTATCAGGTGGTCTGTATTGACAAATTCATGCACAGACATGGGTTGGTAAATGCCCGGTGACATCATGGACCTTCCATGGTGACACCATCTATTCATTAGAAATCAGAGGCATGCTCAAAAAGTTCTTGGCGCACCTACAACATACTAACATTCCAAAGACTTGCCTAAATTGTCACATAGTCCACCTAAATATGATAGGCATTTTACATGAAAGGGCGAGAGAAAAAAACTGGGAAAGTAAATCTCAAGGAAAATAGCAAAGTGAGGGATAGAACAGAAGAAGGTGGTAAAATAAACATTGCAAAATGTATAAGAAATTGACCCTACCCACTCAAGGAATAGAACCGGGGGCCTCGAGATCTTAAAACAGCGTCTTACCTATTGAGCCACAAATCTTCCCATTCACTTAACACGTAATGCCCAGCAGGGGCTAGAATGATTTAGAAATCAATATTCAAGCTGAAATTTCGCCATGATCCCGACATCTAATTAAAAAATGGAGACGACGCCCCCGAAAGCTAGTACACTCAGCTCCAACATACTAAAATTTCAGAGTAACAGATCCAAACATAAGCGAGATACAGCTCTTAGGAGGTCGTCATGTCATTTCATAAATACCTCTTCCTTTTGACATAACACGTACATACGCCCATTTTGACATTAATGTTAACAATCAAATTTCCACAATGAAGATAGGATCAAATTAAAAGATCAAGGCATCTCTTCTATAGAGCAATGTTTCAGCTACCACATATTGAAATCTAGGAGAAAATGGACCCAGGATAACTGAGATACGCAAAAACGGGTAAAAAAATCATGACGTCATATATAAAAAAAACGTTTCTTCGATTCATATGGCAATATGATGACGGCACGATGTACTTAACGGTAAAATGACACATGAAATCACATATCTATTTCATATTCTTTCCGAATATTAAAAAAATGGGGGTCACTAGCCATTCTGAAGAGCTATGGCCGATTGAAGGTAGTGTTACAAATGTGTATAAGCTATACATAGCCATATATGTAGCCATTAAATAAGCTGCACTCTATGTGCTTGTGAAATTCCTCACTGGTGAAATAAACATTGTGCATGTGTACTGCATAGAAGATTCTGGAATGTCAGAAGACTCTGGCAGATGATATTTACATAAAAAATGTTACAGCTAGCTGAGACTCATTAGCATAATAAAGGAGCTCAGATGGGCTAGTGGTGACTCATCAGTGTAATCTAGGTCAGGTCAATATTGATTGTCATGTTTACAAGCATAGGTACAATGTAGAACTTATTAGATGTGTTGAGAAATTTCTCGAAGCACAGTTAATAGAACCTTCTAGAATGTACAGATTGTAGTATATATATGAGTTGTTTGAGATAGGCACTCAGAGTTGTATGTCATCCTGCTCCAGTCACCTGCGCTAAATGTAACCTGCATCTAAGATATTGTTGAGACCTTTTTAAGCGCGTTGAGACCTTTTTCAAAGGTATAATGCGCTATACAAGAACTGTTATATTATTATTATTATTATATTGTTGTGACCCTGGCTCAATAACCACCTGTGGATTTATTTGAGGATTTTCTCTACGTGGATAAATACCTGCCTGTTAAATAGTGCTTATGAGATCCTGCCTGTGAAAGACATATACACTGTGGATTGATATTTGACCATCTTGGATCATCTATTTGGACTTGACTATCTGGAATACCTGCTCTTCAGCGTACAACATTGGGATCAACACTGCGATCATAATTTGGGAATACTGGATCGGATTATCAACTGGACCATCAGCGGGAGCCGTGGATTCATTTGACTTCAGTATCCTCCAGCACTGTAAGCTAACTTGTATCCATACATTGTAAAGTAATCTATATACATGGATTGATGTACTGATGTACTGAAAGTGAAAGCTTGTCTTGATTTTAAAGAGGAAATACCCTGTATAATAAAGAACACATAAACTAAATATTGATATAATTTTGTGCGATTCTTTCTGGCGTGAATTGATCGTAACAGTAGTCATGTTTTTTGCAATATTTGCACACAAAATCGTATTGACGCGTGCGCAGACTTTCAACTTTGACGCACCCCCACGACCTTATTATTGCATGGAAATTGCTCAAAATTACAGGATGTGATATATGTAGTGCCAAAATGATGAAACCAGTAAAAAAAACCGGAATTGTGACATTGCGTTCGCGTTACGCACGGAAAAACGCGCGAACGCGCTCGCTTGCGCGGAAATTTTTGAAATGCTTGAAATGGCTTAAAACATGTGCAAAACAATTTTGAGTTGATTTGGAGCTTTTTTCAATTTTGCGCAGGCGTTTATGCACTAACGCACGCGTACGCTCGCGTTTTTATTCATTGAAATTCATTGTCACGACATTAATTTTATGTATGTCGATTTTCATAAGCTGTAGATAATCAGTTCTAGAGATATATCAGTTAATAGATTTTCATTAAATTGCTCGTAGATGACGTAACGATGATGTAATGACCTTGAAAATGTTGATGCCACATGTTCACATACATACTTATACATGATGAAATTTTGATGAAACATGACATGTGCATTGTTGAGATATAGATGCCACAAAAAAGTGAGGGGCAAAAAATAAAAACAAGAAAGGAGATTCTGACGAAATTAGAAAGTGATCTGTCGGTTACGACAGACCACCTAATAAAGAAAGAAAATTCTAATGAAATTAAGAGGTGATCTGTCGTCTGTGCGACAGACCACCTAATTATGTATTTATATAATATAACACCATAAAGTTTCCGAGCAACCGTACCAAAAGCTGAATGGTCCTATTGTTCCTGTCCCCTAACTTTTTCTAACTTCGCGATTTGTTAAAGCCCAATGAGAATGACACTATGGTCTGACTTTGACGACTAATCAGTTCATGAGCACTGCGGTCTTGCTCAGGAAATACGAGCGTATTTTCTATTTAGACGTTTCTGTATTTTTATACTGTACATCTGATGAAGTAGGGGAGTAAGGTATTGGTTGGTAAATGAAATGCTTCAGTAGCTTCCAGACTTTTTAATGTAATCAATGTTCATTGTCCAGTCTATTTAAAACCTTTCAAAACAGAATGATTATCAAACTTTCTCAAATAGGTGCAATTGGTCCTAATTTCTGTAAATGGATCGGTTGACATTTTAGTGATGGGAATTACATATAATAGTTTCCATTGGTATGGGTCAAAATAACGACTGGAAAGAGAAACTCCAAATGTCAGTTAGTGGGAAGCTTATTTATTCTCACGGGTAAGTCCACGACAGTTCCAGCTTTGTGTTTGTTTGATATGGTACGTAAACAGTCTATACAGTTCCGATGATTTGATAACGGATGTAATTGTGTATTGTGATATTGAAGAACATACAAGCTGAACAATATGTATTCTGTCATGTTACGTTCCATCGTCATCATTAATATGTATCATTCTGTATTGACTTGAACATCGTACAATCAAGACAATGGATTTCAAATACCCATTTGTAGTTTTTACTGGAAGCAACATATGTAATTTGACCATTGTATGTTTTTTATATGCTTTTTTCAAGTGTATATTTTACATCGTCCTGTGAACATGATCAACCAACCATATGTTGAGGTTTATGAAAGTACTTGTTTGTCCAAACGCTTCCTTAATATTGGCAGAGGCCTCAAACTGCAGACCAGGGCCCCGTTGCATGCACAAAACTTACCACTGATTGTAACATTGCTAGCAATGACAAGTTTTATGGAAACTTTGCATTTCATTGGCTGAGTTATCATGGTAATAAAATTTGATGATTGAGTTACAATTAATGATGCAACGGAGGTCTAAACACGATCACAGCGTACAGATTCCCGCCATTGTTTTCCCGCCACGATAGAGCGCAAAATATGGGAAGCACTCGTTATTCCGAAAGTTCGTTATTCCGAACGTTACGCGACAAATGCTCGGATTAGCGAACCCTTTTTCGTTAATCCGGACTAACGAGCATCGAGGTATACGCAATTTACGTGTTTCAAAATTACGAACCTTAGGAATTACGAACCTTAGGAATAACGAACCTTCGGAATAAACGAACCTTCGGAATATCGAACTGTAACCCAAAATATAATGTTTCCCGGTCGAAAAAAAAATACGTGGAGGGCTCAATCGTGAGATCGAGAGCGGCAACGTAAAGCCGTTTTCCCGCGTGAATGAATTTTAAGATGAATTCAGCGAAGCCGCCGACTGGAGTCTGCTCCGATGTCGTCGGATAAGAAGAGCGGTGATCAGCTGGTGCACGGCCAGACCACCGATGATACACCCAATGATCATGAAGACCTTGGTGTAAGATTGAGTGATATCAAACATGTGTCCTGCATAAGGGAAAAAATCCATAACATTCATTGTCATGTTTAACTGTGTGATGCTTGTGCCATATAGGGGAAAATGAGGGGTTAAACATGTTAAAGGAATTAGAGTATTAAAACAAATGAATTGTACAAAGAGGCAGCACATACTAATACACATGGCTTTAAAAATATATTGTGCATTAGGTTTGGATATACTTTTTTAGGTCAGGGTGTTGTTGGACTTCAGATGAATTTCGAACAGGAAAATACATCCAATAAAATTGAAAGTGGATACTGATTCAAGTTCATACATTTCAAATTAAATCGATTACTAAGGGAATTTTCCCCTCTGCCAATTTGCTAGACATGTTATTTCTAGTCTTTTTTTCTTCTATTTTTTAGTCCCCGCTACAATCACCGATGTTTTCTCTACTCACATAGTTTCTAGCTAACCAGTTATCTGGACAACATCCTCACATATACAGTTCAGTACTCTCTAGGCATTATATATCTTCAACCATGCCGGCTATAGCGTTCTTCGTATATAGGCCTACAGAATGACGTGAATCCCCATCAGTGCTGCCGCGTACCCGGAAGATAAAAAGTAGAGTGTAGGCCTATACAAGAACAACACCACCATCTCCACCACCACCACTTCCACCACAATGAGCACATAGGTAATAACGCTCACATTGCTGAGGCAATCTCAGTGGAATGACAATAATCATTATTAATCACATTTCCCTACCTGTTAAAAGTCCCGCAGTAGTTGCCGCAGAGCCGCTCATGAGCAAGGTAAGCCCAAAGGCAACCCCAAAGTTGCCACTATCCACAAGAACCTCCTTGGAGATGAAACTCGGAATGATGTCCAGGATGAAAAAACAGAAGCCTTGGACGAATGCTAGAGTGGCGCGTATGCCGTATGCAGAGCTAACAAAATCTAGGCAAAACGTTAGACTACATATACACGCAGTAGCGATGAAGAGGGTGAAGGTGTCAAGGATGTTGTAAAAGACGTTGACAATAAAGGAAGTACGTCCAAGCATCCCGCCTAATCCACCGACCGTTGACAGGAAGACGGCCCGGGACCGAGGGATACTAAGCTGCTCTGCGTGAGGCACTAGGAACAACATCCAAGCAGTCGTGCTATACATCGCGATGAATGAAGCGGGCAGGGTGAAAAGGAAGAGTGATTCTCTCACAGCAATCTGATACACAGGGGACAGCACAGACACTAGCAACGATATAACACGATTAAGTTTTGAAACACGATTCGTCTCTTCACGGTCATCACTTAGCAATGGAACGTGCTGACTCAAGATCGGTTCGTGACTGTCTTCATTTGATGATTCATTTGGCAGGTCTGAGGTGGATGTCCTTCGTGCACCCATCACGTGTGGCTTGCTTCCGTCGAAGTGTTCGATTGCACCAGTTTTATCGACCTGCCATGTAGTCTCATCGACGTCCCCTCCCGTATCCGTAACCAAAGAAATGTCTTCAATATTGTCGCGATACCCCTTGTGGATATTTTCCCTTGATTTACTGTTCGCTTGACACATTTCATCCTCAGTACATGGATCCGTTGTCTCATTATCGTTTACACATTCGGTACGATCGCAAGAATCTTCTGGCTCCTCTTTCTTAACCTCGCTCCCTCGCCGAGATCGTCTTCCGTCGTCGCTCCTGGTAGCTCCTCCCGCAACCCGTTCTTCAAGGTTTGCGTTAGTCTCCTTCGCCCCAGTTTCTGTTCGTAGTGGTGGTTTCCGGATGGTGGCGCCGCATGCTACCGCGTGCAGTGAGATTCCGCCCAAGATAAGGAGCGCACCTGTTTGGCCGTATGCGTCAAGAGAGCGTTCTATGATGATGGGCAAGAAAATTGCCCCTACGGTGTAGCCGTACAAGGTGATTGTGTTCATCATTACAAAGTTTTCAGGAAAGAAATCATTGATGGCTACTGCTGAATACATGTATGTCATTGCTGAGCCCATACCTGGAACCGAATAAAAAGTTAACGACATTAACATGGAATAATCCCTGATCTCTTCCTCTGTTGAAGAACTAAAAAAAAAGTAAACGACAATATGGGTAATCGTATTCAACCCAGGAAAAGAATATGACCGTCCTACTTTCGTTTCTTCTGTTATGAATAAGTTCAATTAAAAAAAACATTTGAGCTAATTAGTGACTACCGAAGTAGTGTCGTCATATCCATTGATATGCAGGTTTTTTGGTTCGAAACAACATCATTCAATAGCAGTTTCACTGGTACGACATTGTCTATCTGGCTAGTGTCGGGCACTGTCATTGAGAGATACTGCTATGATCACCTCTGTTTGCTAAACCCACATAGTTTTAGAACCAGTTGTTTTGACAACATGCTTATATGACGTCTCACTTCTGTACTCTATGTCCTGATGATCAATAGATG
This sequence comes from Arbacia lixula, assembly GCA_963669155.1. Lineage (NCBI taxonomy): Eukaryota > Metazoa > Echinodermata > Echinoidea > Arbacioida > Arbaciidae > Arbacia > Arbacia lixula. Next base: position 24,174,798 of record OZ022578.1, on the reverse strand, counting down.
ATGTAATTCATTGCGTGAAGAGTTCTTTTGGCAAGATGTTGAATCTTGTCAAGTCAAGGCACTTTGATTGAGATGGGAGCATGATAAATCAAAATATTGGACCTCGTCAAGTAAACGTGATTGACGTGAGAGTCGATGTGGTGCATTTTAGTCATGAGGTTATCATTGCCATCACGAAGATTTGGGGTCATGATAACGAAAGCGGGGAATTTGACATTCAAAGATTTATAGTTAATCAAAGTTCAGACAAAGTGAAATAGAAATTGTATTTGTTTCGGGTGCAGTTGTGAAATGTAGCAAGCACCGATTATATAGTAGGGAAACCTTATCTATCATACATGACATAATAATTCAAACCACTACTTAAAGGAATTATTTAAAACCTGGGGGTGTTTCACCACGCTGATCTGATCTTAATGATGTTGATTCCCATCAGTTGAAGGTGGAGACCTATTCTTTGTAAATCAAAATTCATGTTGTTAAAAAGTGTCCGAATACAAAGTTTATGATATGTAACATTTCATTAGGCTTGTCATTTAGGACAAGAACAGGTCATCAGTCATGTGTACAGTCGTGCGTAGCTTTCGAACAGCTTGTTGAAACGCCCCCCTGATGACTGCTTCACTCACCACAACACGCGAAGCAGACTCCGAGCCAGGCGGTGTTGGTGATGAAAGCAGCTATGACCAATGAGAACCCGCTTATTACCCCGCCCATCATTCCAATCGCTCTGCCGTGTGCGTCCCCAAAGATCATAATCACAAAGAAACCTGCATGTAGACACGGATGTACAGATAAGCCCCTCAAACAAGTTCTGAAACTTAAGTTTGAGAGGTAATAATCGCTTGTTGCTTCATCGTGACTAAGGTATCATTAGAAAGCTTGATTATTCCTCTTCTCATTGGCATGATTGGGGTGCCATTTGCTATGGTTATGCAATCATGGAATGTGCAATATTCCAGATTACTATTATTAAAGTCATAAATGAAATATTCCAAAATTAATTGTTTTTTATTTTAAGGATGCAATGTGTTAAGAATGAACAACGATGTTCACGCATTGCCGCATGTACATCATGCGCGAAACAAACGGAAAAAACAGATTTTTCCAACATTTCATTTTTGCGTATTGCGAAGGTCTTCACATTCCGTTGATTGCGTAAGCATTGCAAACGATACACCCATGTTAATATAGATAGTCACCATGTTTAAGCTGTCTCACGATATTCATATTGAAACAATGCTATTATCACGAGGCCTGTTATTATGGCTTCACCAAATTAAAAAAAAAAACTTCAAAAATGTTCTGCATCTCAGGTTTAAGGTGTCATAGATCTTAAATTACTTCACTATTGTACATAAATGTACTAAAAGTGTTTCACCAAGTTGTGCGTGAGCTACGAACGACTTTACGAACGACTGGTTATCCCTTCTTGTGCTAAATGCGATAACACACTTTGTTCCTGTTTTAACGTATTAGGAGTTAATTTCCAACAATCCTAACAAAATTTGTCAAATCACAAGTTGATGGGAATCAAAATAATTGAGAATGTAATTTAGCACAAGAAGGAATCACCAGTCGTTCGTAAAGTTGTTCGTAGCTTACGAACAGCTTGGTGAAACACCCCCGGTTCATTTAAGTACAATAATGAAGCAATCTACGATCTATGACCCCTCAAACCTGAGATGCAGAATATTTATGACGTGTTTTTTTTTAATTTGGTGAAGCCATAATAACAAGCCTTGTGATTATAGTATTGTTCCAGTGTAAATATGGTCTTCTGCTCATTTAACAATTTCACATTTTTAAATGTTAAATTTTGTCCGCGTAGCGAAGGAACATGCTCATAGTATTTTGAGATCACCCTTTGCCTATATTTTTAACCATGAACCCCAGATATAATATACACATTTTATCTACATATGAGAGATCATTTCAATAGTTTAGAATGATTTACATAGGATTGCATTTTCTACCAGGGGGCACTGCTTTGACATTTAAGACAATATGGTTTACATTGATATGTTACTGAAATGTTCTTCAAAATATCGTCTTTCAGCAGGGAATGACAACAATCTTTTTTTAATTTCCCAAAATGACTTTTGGCGCACGTTGGCTTCTTCCTGACCCATGCCTATGCGGCGGAGTGACACCTCGGCCTTTGTCATGTTTGTAACACGTTTCTTGAGAGAGACACTTATCTTTATAAGTCCTATTCATCAAATTAAATGGCAGATTGACCTCTGCCGATGTACCCCAAGTTGCTTCTTGCCTGTGTAATCTGTATGTAGTATGTATTTTCTGTTATAATATGACAATTACGGACTAAAGCGTGCTAAAAAAATATATTATCACTATAATGTAGACTATATGCATGCAAATGTTATGCACATCGTTCAAACAATACATTGCTAATGTCAACCCCAAAGCTTGCCCGAGGTCTGTCGAGTATAGTAACAACGAATAGATGCAATGTGCATTCTACCAATTGAAACTTAGTCATGAAAACAATGCGTTACTACAAAGTTTAAGGGAAAGTCATGAATACATTAGGAGCGTCGCGATGCACGAACGATACTTAGGCCTACAGATTGAAATAAATCTGAAGATATTTTTTCCAGAATCAATCGACATTATGCACTATGTCAAGTTGTTTAGAACTTTAATTTCGCGCAGATATCATATATGGTGATTGTTATTTGTTTGTTTTTTCTCAGAAATTTAAGCCTAATAGAGTACCGAAGTGGCGTCGCTATACCCATTGTTATGTAGGTCTGTGGTTCTAAACAACATCCCTCAAGAAAGAGACTTTCTGATCCGACATTATCTAGCAGGCTAGTCCGGGGCACTCCTAATGAGGATCCCCGCTACGGTCACCGCTGCTTGCTCTACACCCACAGAGTTCAGAACCAGTTGTGTCTTGACAACATGCTCATGTGACGGTAATCTTTACTTACAGCCTAGGTACATGACCGTGGAGGGTAAGCTGCAGATGAGGCCCACCGTGGCGTAAGTAGCGTCTAGTCTCTCCACCAGACCGGGGATGAGAACACCGAACGATTTTGCGATCCCAGCGTCCAGAAAGAGCAGCATGAATTTGCTGAACACGAGCACGTGCCCCCAGTGTAGCTTCTGCTTATACTGTGAGGTCGCCATTTTGGGCGTTTACTTTCTTCCTTTTTTGCATCAGCTTAGAAACTAATGAATAACTAAAGAATTTTAGCAGTATCCTTAAGACGCTTTTCTAGACCGGGATTTGCGTCGCACCGTTGGATGTAGATGCCCATAAGCAGCTATCCAGTGAAGGAATAACGATGCCTTTGCAAAAGGAGCTTTGTATGGAATGATTACGCAATCAAGTGCAGAGCCTTCATCAATGGGGTCACGAGTACTCAGCCATGAGAAGAACGACGACGACGAAAACAACAATGCATGTATGAAGCCTACAATCGTCCGTCTCTTATTCTGTGATGGTCTTTTTTTCTTTCACCCCTACCCAGACCATCCAAAACATATACGTAATGTTAGTCGTGTCACAATTTGAATTACTACACGACATCCGTCGTGTGGCAATTAGAATCACTAAACGTCAAATTACAGCCCATCGATTTAAAGTCATGACGTTAAAGAATAAGTTTTGTTCCATTACATAATTCAGGTTGCATCCTAATTCGAATTAATATACGATGTAAATAATTAGGTAGTGTAGTAATTCGAATAAACGCAAACACACACACGTCCCTCGCCCCCTCCCCCTTCTCCCTGTCTCTGTCTTTGTCTTTCTCAAGCATATACACGACTTATTGTTTTCTCTTCCATCGATACCTAAAATCCGTCCTTTTTGACGATCGAGTTAACTCATTAAGTCTTTATTGTCTTCAAGAGGTAGGTATACTAACGATAACGTACAGGTTGAGTGTCCGAAATGGTTAAAACCTTTTAAGTAGGGAAATTTTTCCATTATTTCCTCTCAATCTGGCATTTGGATTCTTCGAAGTTTCATTCTAGCGAGACACACCCTGAGGAACTAAGTTACGTTTGTTACTCAATCCCTTCACTCACTCTTCTTTAATAACATGCACTTTGCAATTTCTACCCCATCAAATTGTTGGTACTGTGCAACAACAAATTCCCCGTAATATCAATCTTATCATGCCCCAAAGTGTTTCTAAAAGATTATATTAGTTCCCTAGCTACTTATGTTAATGGGCATATACTGTACTGGGAAGGCAAAAAAGCCTTCAAAATGTCATTGTTATCAATCTTCTTGCCAGTGGTCTTAAATTCATGTTTTGTCCATTTTAGAAGCTTGCTGAAAGTTATTTGCCCTCAAATGATCTATATTTGGAGTAATGAGTGATTAAATCACAAATCCTCAAAATGTTTGGCCCGAACATTTTGAGGATTTAATCATTAATCATTAATTACTCCATATGTGGATCACTTGAGGGCAAATAACTTTCATCAAGCTTCTAAAATGGACAATACATGAATTTAAGACCATTGGCAAGAAGATTGCTGACAGTTACATTTTGAAGGGTTTTTTTTTGTCTTCCCAGTACAGTATATGCCCTTTAAGCCAGCATGTCCCAAATCAATAGCATCAACTGGCGCTCAAAAGCACATGAAATCATGAGAGTGTGTCCTATTTTGGAGGATTGTTACGACAATTTTTTTTAATCAGACATCATATGGAACAGATGGACTCCCTTTAAAATCCTAAAATAATTCATTTGAAATATGTCCTATCCTCGATTTGGAAGCCTGTCCCTTACCATACTTTGTCCCCCTCGGAAGCATGATCTTGTGTATACACTGTAGGTAGGACATTTTTCCCTCAGCAACATAAGTACCAATCAACACGCATTACTCTTCACAATCACACCTCTTCATTGCATTAAATTGTTAACTTCATATTTTTTTTCTCTTTTCTTTTTCTTTCCTCCATTTAATCATATTCACTTTCATATTTTTCATGTCCATTTTTCATATTGTCCCCCTGGAATTGATATATTTGTGTACGTTTAATTTTTTTTTTTTATTTGTGGATACCTCCCCCTTGTTACACCAACAAGTGTAATAACGCACACAAATGTAATAACACTTTACCCACAAATGTAATAATTTCACCCACAAATGTAATAATGATTTTACCCACACATGTAATACATTTTAGGGGGTATTTTGTCGAATTTCTTCAAAACTAATACCCTGTACTAAAGCATGGATTTATTCCAGACCCAATTATAATTAAGCCCGATCATCTTTTTCCTGTGGAATAACGCGAGAATGGATCCTAGTCTCTCCTCCAGACCCGATTTAAAAAAAAAAAAACAAGAGTGTAGTCTATTCTCCAGACCCAATCATTTAATTTTTTAAATCTTCAAAACTAAGGCCCGATCACCTTATTCTTGTGGATTAATCGAATAATGAGAATCGAGCCTAGTCCTTCCTCCAGACCCGGCTATTTAAAAATAAGAGCATAGTCTTTTCTTCAGACCCGTTTAATCCATTTTTAAACCTTAAAAACTCAGACCCCATCATTTTATTATTACGGAATAAAATGAGAATCGAGCCTCTTCTTTCCTTCAGACCCGATTATTTGAAAAATAAGAGCGTAGTCTTTTTCCAGACCTAGTTTTTTCATTTTTTCAAGTCTTCAAAATGAAGGCCTGATCATCTTATTCTTGTGGAATAACATGAGAATCAAGCCTAGTCTTTCCTCCAGACCCGATTATCTCAAAAATAAGAGCGGAGTCTTTTCTCCAGATTTCCGTTAATTCATTCTTTAAAACTGAAAAGCTCAGACCCCATCATCTTATCCTTATGGAATAACAGGAAATAGATAGCAAAGGCCCATATGGGAATCATGTGGGTCTACTGGGGCCCATATGTACCATGTTCAACCCATATGGGCCCCATGTGGTATGTATGTGGGCAATATGGTCTTATTTCTGGGTAGACTGAGCCATATAAAACCCATATGGGGCCCATATGGGTTTTTTCACCTTGAACCCACATGATAACCGAGATATTCTGTGAATGTTCACACATGCATTAGGCATATTGACTTGTGTCATATTCTTGTACATTTGAATAGATAGCTGGCATATAACTAGATAGAAGGAATATTTAAGCATATATTCCAACACCGTTTTATGAAAAAAATACATGCCACCTAATTGAGTCCAGACAACAATAAAAACAACACGAGACATACTTGTGGACAAGTATAAGGTGGTCTGCATTGGCAAATTCATGCACTGGCATGGGCTGGTAAATGAACGTTTTTAAAACATCGCCTTACCCATTGAGCCACAAATCTTCGCATTCACTTTTCACGTAATGCCCGCTAGCAGTGGCTAGAATGATTTAGAAATCGATATTCAAGCTGAAATTTTGCCACGATCCCGATATCTAATGAAAAAATGGAGACCACATGGCTCAAAGCTACTAGATTCAGCTACAACATACTAAATTTTCAGAGTAAAAGTTCGTAACATAGGAAAAGATATAGCTCCTGAAAGATTGCCATGTCATTTCACGATTTCAAATAAATGACCCTCCCATTGACATTACACGTGAAAACGTCTGATTCTGACATTAATGCCTATAATCATATTTTCACCTTGAAGACGTTAACAAATTGAAAAGTTAAGGCAAGCCTGCCATAGAACAATGTCTAAGGCACAACATACTGAATTTTAGAAGAAAATTGACAAAGGATTACTGAGATATGAAAAAGCGGGTAAATAGGTTCATGATGTCATAATTGAAAATTCATTTTTTCGATTCATATGGCAATATGATGACGTCACAATGTACTTACCGGTAAAATGACACATGAAATCACATCTAAAAGTTTATACTCTTTACAAATATTTAAAAAAAATGGGGGTCACCGGCCATTTTGAAGAGCTATGGCCGATTGAAGAGGGTCATGTTTTTTGCAATATTTGCACACAAAAACGTATTGACGCACGCGCGGACTTTGAACTTTGACGCACTCTCACGACCTTGTTTTTGCATGGAAATGGCTCAAAATTTCAGGATCTGATGGCAGTAGTATCAGAAAAGTAAAACTAGTAAAAAAGCGGAATTTTGACGGTGCGTACTATTCTTGAATAGACCAATTTCGTAATGTATGCACATCCCCACACAAACAGACCATTTTCATTATGTATTCAAATGTTATTCATTAAAACAATACGTTACTAATGGTAACCCCGAGGTTTGTGCGAATAGCAACAAGCAATAGATTAAGATTGCGTTCCATCAATTGGAACTGAATCACGAAACACCATGAATATATAGGTTAATGTATTTACGCGTTACAGGGCAGTATAAAGAGGGAAAGTTGTGAATACATTACGAAAATGGATAATTGGCAAGGGCCAGGGTTGATTTTAATGTCACGTATAAGAACAGCAAGAGCAAGCTCAGGTGTTTAATTCGAGACTGCTTAAAACTCATAATTACACAGATCTTCTCGATTCTGCAGGAAGAGTGGTAGAAGATATGGAACAAGCTCAACGGCATATCAGCATGAAGGTTCAAACCAGTTGCACAGAAAGTCACACATGACCAATTTCCTTGATTGAAACAGGCGTGTCCGAAATGTCTCTTAAGGTGGCGAATAGCAGGAAAGTTGAAGAGTAGCAACAACTAATATGCATTTCAGCAATTTAAACTGAATCACCAGATACATGCGAATATCAAAGCGTCTTAGCAGGGATGTGTTATGGAAGGATATGAAGCAACTTTCTTTCTTTGAACCCATGTGCCAAGCCGCTGAAAAGTTATGGTGTTCTCAACAGGTGATGTTAAGGTGTTTGAACAATTATGAACATGACTGTGTGGCAACGGCTTCTCAGAGAGATCAAAAGAATTGTACAGTCTCAACAGTCTCCCGTTCTGTTAATGGCATTACTACTTCCATGAGCACAACAGGTATCAGCAAACACAAATAAACAAGTTTTTCAAGTAAAATATCTCTGCTGCACGCAAACACACACAAACACCGTTAATGATAATACACAGCTTAATATATCATTTTGAGAGTGGTTGAATCCCCCACATGCACAAGATGTCGGAAAGTGAAGAAATTGGTCAATTTTGTAAGTAATATGAATTTTAGCTTATATGTCCGATTTTTAATGATTCCTCAATGCTTTTCGAAACAAAAGCAGAGTATTAGGATCTGTCATTATCTGCCGTTAACTTCCTTATAGTTTGCAAACGCATTTGTCAAAAACAAAACGTCTACAGACAAATGGGAAATAAAAGAAATTTCTTTTCAAGTTGACATCGGCTAAATGTCGGCTCGGCACATGGAGCATCAAAGCATTGTCATGATTATGGAATTCTTTTGACATTCATGAGCACGCTTTAGAACTCATACAGATGTTTGAATGTATTATGCTCGAGTTTCTACTCCTTCCTAACACCTCCCTGGTCTTAGGGATAAAGTTATGAATACATTGCGAAAACGGCTTATTCAAAAGCCCTGTACGATGGCATATATGTAACACTTAAGTAACATCATCGGATATCGTCGTACAATACAACGTTAAAACAGCGATAAGCTACACATTAAACTTAACATGTACTCTAAATACATACGGTCATGACTCTGTGTGTACCAAGGGTGTGTATTACTGACACTACGAACACGATCTTTTGTTATGCGGACAAAATTGCAAAGGGTCCCTTTGAAATGTCCGCAAAACAAAAGACCATGCTCATAGCGTATGGACGATTTCGGGCACGATACATTCACAGCTTAGGGTCGCTAAAACATTCATCGTGGAGGGATGCAAACATAAACATAAACACTATGTAGCGGTTAAATTCTCCCGGTTGAGCACCGACGCTATTATGGCCGAGAGGTCTAATACGCCGGCAGTAAGCTCACACTCGTGCGCCTCGCACGGGTTCGAATCTCGTCTGACGCTAATACAGGTTCAAGGATTTTTGCGGTTTGGCACCGTGTGATTGGGATCAGCCTTGTTTCCTCCCCTAAATCGTCAGGGCCTCGGCTAGAGTTCCAGGAGTTTATACGAAGAGACATGCTTTGGGCCGATCGTCATATCAGAAGGGCACTAATGGTAGTCGGTAAAAAGTCATTGATTTGGCCCATAAGTCACGACACCTGATCGCCTGGCAACCATTGCGTAATCTTTTGATTTGTTTTGATTAGTTGTTTTCCCTCTATATTAAGCAGCCTGTAACATTTCCTCCCCTTATTTTTGTTTTTGTTTTCGAAATCCACTTTAATTTGTTTTCTATCCTTAGCAACAATAACCTTTGATGTTGCGAATCAAAATTCAACAACAGCATATCCTTAATTACAGGCCCAACCCGTAAAATTGACTAAAAGGTATACCATTAAAATATGGTTCGAGTTCGATATCCCGAAGGTTTGTTATTTCGAAGGTTCGTAATGCCGAAACACGTAAATTGCCTATACCTCGATGCTCGTTAGTCCGATAACGAAAAAGGCTCGTTAATCCGAGCATTTGTCGCGTAACTTTCGGAATAACGAGTGCTTCCCTAAAATATAGACCTTCGACCAATAGCACATTTAGAAGTATAATGCGCACTCACCCTCATCATGCTTTGCCGAGAGTTAACAAAAAACACAAAACAAATTCCAGTGATTGCATGAAACTAGTAATTGGAACCCAGATAGCAAAGTATCTGGGGCAGATATGGGAATCATGTGGGTCTACTGGGGCCCATATGTATCATGTTGAACCCATATGGGGCCCATATGGTTTGTCCCACCTAGAACCCAGATAATAAAACAATATGGGCCCCATGTGGTATGTATATGAGTAATGTGGTCTTATTTATGGGTCGACTGAGCCATATAAAACCCATATATGGGGCCCATATGGGCTTTTCCATCTTGAATTACCCACATGATAACTGAGATGCTTATGAACATTCATGCATGCATTAGGCCTATTGACTTGTGTCATATATTTGTACATTTGAATAGATAACCCGTATATAACTAGGTATAAGGAATATGTAAGCATCAATTCCAATAACCGTTTTATTAAAATATAAATAAATGCCACCTAATTCAATCCAGAGAACAACAATTACGACAAAATTTTCATCTTTAATTGTACTAACCAATATTTTTTGAAGTAAATTTCCGTAGTACTATATATATGAAAGTGAGTGTACTGAGGATTACGATAGGATCGAATAGGATAGGATAGGATAGGATGAGGTTAGGATAAGGATTATGTGTTCGTATGTTGCCTATCCCAGTATGATATACCATCCCTCATTTTTTTTGTCTTTTTGGCCCATATGGGCCCAGATTTGGTAAACGGTGCAAAATATGGTCCCAGATGGGCCAAATGGGGCCCATGTGGGCCCAGATGCTCCCCATATGGGCAGCCCATATGGGACCCATATCTATTTTGCTATCTGGGAAGTAACAACATGTAACAACATGGCGCGTGTTGCTTTGTTGGGCAAGCAGCGGATAACAACATTAGATTGGCCATGTTGCCTATTGTTACCATTTTGTGACGCATTAAAATCGAGTCGGCCAAGCGTTACTCATATCTTCATCTCTCTCAATGATCGTACTATTTTGAAAGTTGCAGGGCGTACACCATGTCTGATATGTATGCATATTTTATTCACGTCCTTCAAACAATACGTTATTAATGGTAATCATCACAAATCCTCAAAATGTTCGGCCCGAACATATAATCATTTATCATTAATTACTCCAAAATGGATCATTTGAGGACAAATAAATTTCAGCAAGCTTCTAAAATGGACAATACATGAATTTAAGACCATTGGCAAATGATTACTAACAATTACCTTTTGAAGGCTTTTTTGCCTTCCCAGTACGGTATATGCCCTTTAAGGAAGCAAAATGACACCGTTCACGCGTTCATCATCTAATATGTAAGAATAATTAGAGGGGGTGGTCATCTCTAAATAAGGAAAACAAATTAATTGCTTTCTTTTTAGGTATCTTAGGCAGGCGCGCGTAAGGGAAGGGGCTCAGACTATTATCTCACAAAACGGAACTTGGGATTTCAAAGAACCTGCTATACTGGACATTAAAGAAAAAATGGGGTATGCCCCCACCCATGTGCATTATTGTACACCTCCACTACATGGTTAGGATAAAACAATGCCGGCCAGAAACCAGCAATGTCGGATTTATTTGACAAGCCCGAGAGGTCCATGGTTATCCCCAATCATTTCTTTGGCATCTGTGCAATTTGCTACATAATGCCCAATTCATTAAAAAAAAAAATAGACACTTATTTCATACAGTCATGACCATGAGTATTAAGTGTTGGAGTGGTTTAATGCAATGTATAGTATGGCCTGCGAGATCCGACATCAGTTCTTCATGATCAAGACTAATGTAACACACAAAATGATACAAACTTAAACACATTAGATCAAATCAGAGACGACAGCAGAGACGAGGGCACGATTAACTTTCCAGAGGGAGTTTGAGCTCTGGAGGATCAAGCTCCTAAGAGAAGGAGGGGCGCTTTAACTGTCTTGTCGACCAAGCAAAATCTGTACGGCAAATAACCCCCCCCCCCCCCCCCCCACCCGCCCACTCGGCCCCTCCCCCTTCAAAAGCATTGTGATTCCACGGCCCCTGCATGGATCCAGATAATACGGGGATTCTCCATTTCACCCTCAGTCATGTTTTTTTCTTCAACGAAAAGACATATAAGTCAGAACAATGCGAGTATATTATGTGTGTGTGTGTGTGTGTGTGTGTGTGTGGGGGGGGGGGGCAGGGGAGGGGCCGGCCCCGCCCATCATTACTCTATTCCGTCATCGGGAATCGAGTTCGCTCCTAAATAATGTCGTTTTATGTCATAAGGGACTATATAGGATTGGGAAGATAAGACATTTTTTGGATAAAGCGACCACAGAGAGGCTTGTTCACGCATTTATATTTAGTTACTTAGATTTCAATAATGGTCTGTTTCTGGGAATCTCTGAGACTCAACTAAATAAACTCCAACGTGTACAGAATTCAGCGGCAAGGCTTGTAACGCGAAAAAGGAAATTTGAACATATAACTCCAATCCTACGTAGTCTCCACTGGCTCCCGATAAGGGCTCGTGTTCAATTTAAAATCCTCACTCTTGTATTCAAATGCTTATGTGGAAATGCTCCTGTCTATCTTACTGAACTCATCAAACCATACCAGCCTACTCGTAATCTTCGTTCTCAATCAAAAAATCTTCTTTCTGAAATTCGTGTTAAATCTAAGACATTCGGTGATAGAGCTTTTGCAAATACGGCACCCAAATTATGGAATAACCTCCCCCAAGGCATTAGATCATTGACAGACTTCGATCAATTCAAATCAAAACTAAAGACGTATCTGTTTGATAATTATTAGTTATTTTCAAATTTTCAAATTCTCACATAATCAATTTTTACTTTCACACGCATAGAGACTATTTGAATGGTATTATGCGTCTCTAAGAATTGAATATTATTATTATTATTATCATTATAATGTCAACAATTCCTTTCTTTGGAGTTTGAACAAAATATTTGATGAGTCTTTCTACTATATACGACTAGCTACCGCAATGAAAAGGGGCGAGGTGGAGATGGGTTGGAAGGAGAAGGAGGGAAGGAAGAGAACGGAAGATATTAAAGAAGTGCATTCAACACCTTCCTTTATGGGAATGGTGTGCATAACTTGTAAAAATAATTTATAATTATAATGCACTCAAAAAATTAAACGGTTTTATGGAGATGTCTGATGTTGTGACTGAGATGGTTATAATGTGTTTTGTTTTTGTATTGCTCCATTAGATCAGTTTGCTGTGGACCTCTTTCAACTTCGAGCACTATATAGCAATAATATAATATATCACAAACCCTAAATTAATCTCTTCAAACTCTGATTAAAGAGGATGGCCGCTATTAACCAAAGTACATGTAGCTAGGAGTAGCAAAAGTAAATAGGAGAGTGGACAAGATGATGGGTAATGAGACAAAGCGGATCAGATCAATTACAGTAGGATGGTCTCAAGAAGCAAATGCAAAGAGGTAAGTCAAAATTTTAACATAAATGAGCGTATTCAGACAACTACCCCCTGGACAACTACCACCGGACTATACCCCCGGACTACTACCCCCAGGACAATTACCCCCCGGGACAATTACCCCCTAGGACAACTATACCCCCTAGGACAACTACCCCTAGACAATTATCTGTAGAGCAATTAACCCCCTTCCCCACCTCCCCCCTCCCGTAACTAGCGCCCCCCCCCCCCCCAACTGGACGATTGTTGGGACTTGAGATAATCGCTAGCGAAGAATCTGCCCTCCCCTCCCCCCTCCCCACTCCCCGCCGCCCCCATGCATATATACACACACATAAAAACAATCCAGATCCGCGGATTCCTCGCTTTCTGGCAATTATCTCAAGTTCCAACAATCGTTCAGTTGGAAGGGGGGGGGGGGGGTTGGGAAGGGGGTTAATTACTCTAGAGGTAATTGTCTGGAGGTAGTTGTTCTAGGGGGTAATTGTCCTAGAATCTAAATCAGAGTCAAGTTTTGATTGGTAGAAGTCGAAAACCCCAATTTTCCTTTTCTTCTTCTTTTTTTTTTCAGGAGCAAAAATATACTAATCGAGTAGCATGGCACAGTCGATTTAGCGCCATCTACATTTTGCTGATCATGATGCCGCGCCGCGCTCGCGAGTCGAGCGAGCTGGCTCCATCGTTCTAGGCCGTGACGTCATACACCGCCATATTCAGCAACTGCGCCGAAATTGCTGCGAAGGCAGAGGTATACCCAACAAGAAAGGCTTCAGTTTCTTGAAATGCTGTATCTAAACCGCGCGTGAACATTAGGCTTTCTTTTATTAGTAGTAGTACTACCAATTAAGAACTTTTAAGCTAATTTGCATTGTGTGAAACACCCGTGTACCTGCAACTTTTGCGAACGACTGCCCGACCAAACGTAAACCACTGCTTTCAAAAATGTCGTCAGCGGAGGAGACACCAACTTCCCCCCCGACAGCCCCGGCAACGGAAGCCCCAGCCGCCGATGGGCAAGGGCAGCAGCAACAACAGGAGCAGGTGGAGGAGAGTATGGACTCGTCTCCCGCTCCTGCTCCCACGCAAATACCAACTGCTCCAGCTCCTGTGCAAGAACCTGCCAAAACAGAAACAGTTGTCAAACCAGACTCAGCGAAATTTGTTAAACCAGCATCACAGCCATTAATCAAGCCGCCAGTACCAAAGACTATTCAGAATGACAGACAGGTTTGTTGCAGCTTGTTCATGTTGGCATGCCATTTTTCGCCATTGTTTTGAGACAATAATATAAATGAATGAATGAATGTATGATTTTATTGTCCACAATGACATGAAAATTTCCCTTTCACCATTATTTAAAATGTTGATTAATATTTCAAGCGTAGATTGAATTTAAGTTTAATTCAGACACATATTCATAAAATGAAGAATGTGAAGTGGTAATCTAGATTGTGGGCCTGTATTTGCAAGAATGCTAAGGTGGCAGGAACATCAAATTTGCCATGCTCACGCTAGTATCAATGATGCCAAACCATTTCGTGAGGAGAATGTGACTTGGATATCGGTGACATGATCATGATCTTGTGTATCGATTCCGCATCAGATTGTTCTGACAAAATATCAGGTGGAAATATGGACAATTTTTTGAAATGCAGGATTAAGTATTTTTCGTTAATGCTTTTGCTGAGTTGGTGTCCAAGAAATAAGAGATTGTTGTGATATCCCTCATTTTATTCCGATGAATCAGTTCATACATTTTATTACAATTACGATACATACATGCCTTCCATTTTGTTCATTATGTTCAATATACTATGTCATTGACATTGCTAGTCTCGGCAAACGTGCCATTGTTTTTTATTGAAATGTTCATTTTCCATTTTTCTCTAATTTGTTATTTCTATTCAAGTGAAATAGAAATTCAAGTGGAATAGTATATGTAGTACTACGTATAAATATCAGGACCTACATGTACGGTATATGGATGTTAAAGAATGCACAATACTACGTAGAAATATGTATGGTGACTTTTTGGAGTGCTATTCATGCATTTAACCAAATATCTGTAGGAGGAAACATTTTGCAAGGACATACAGCTACATCCTTGTACTGTACAGTGTACACTCCAGCTCAAAGGAATTGGCATAGGGAAAGGGAAGGATCAGCAGTTTTAAACCGAGGTATATTTTGTCCAGTTGTCCAGTTTGTCCAGCATGAAACATGATACTTTAGCCTAAAAAGCATCATGTTTCATGCTGAACTGGACAAAATATACCGCGGTTTAAAACTGCGGCTCCTTCCCTTTCTTCCCTTTCCCTTTCCCTATGCCAACTCCTTTGAGCTGTAGTGTATATGGTTGCGTGGGAAAGGGAACATTTCAAAATGATTTTCAGTCGCGTTTTAGCCCAGAGGTTTGGGAATGTGTATCAAATTTATAACTGCTTTAAACATCAATCCCTTTTGTGGATTGTGAATTCTTAATTGAATTTACTTTTTAGAAATAAAAAAAACAAGCATAATGTCCATTTGTTTCCATTCTCTTTACCAGAAGCAAGGAAGTACCATCGATGCATTGCATATTACAATATTTGTGACCTCCTTTACATGATACAGTTGAAGCACAAACATCTAATCAAACGTAGATCTGAGAAGCCATTCAACTACAGATGAGCCAGAAACTAGTCCTTCATTGTGCTTGTCATTATACATTGTGTGTATGAAGAGAATAACTACATAAATAGGCATTCTCAAACTAATCTGCAACTTTCAACAAGGTCCCTTGTTGATAATGAAGACATGCTGGGTGAACAAACAAGGATACAAGTTGAACTTGAAGAAGCCTTAGATGCATTTCACAGCAAACTTTTCGGATGACGCACATTCATTAACAATGACACTTGTACTTGAGTGTTTGCAGGAGGATGTATATAAATTATGCACATGTAGATGTATACCAATCAGTTGTGCGTAGTCAGCGTTCGTTTGCAGACCCCTGTCAGTCAGTCAGTTGGTGAGTTTAAATCACTGAACTGCAGATATACTAGCTTAAATGTGCTTATGTGCACCATGTTGTATATAGCTTTTCAATTATTGTAAGTTACTATTGATGGTAAAGTACAATAATTGAAAACCTATATGCAACATGGCAAGTTAAACACTGCTCTATCTTTCAAACACATTTTATGAGTTACAAGTGGCTCAATTGAGTGCTCAGTGTGTCTCCAGACTACATATAGTGTACATGTGTGTGCAAAGGAACTGAGTATGAGTACAGTACATGTATCCTGATTGTTTTGTCTTCTCCACATTATATCTTTCAGTCCATTGAAAAGATGGAAGAAGCTAAGCTGAAAGCTAAGTTTGGTGGTCTCCAGAAGCCTGGAGGATCCCATTTCTTACAGAAGAGGCTGAATAAGGGAGTAAGTACATTATATACATGAATTTGCAGAATTTTTATTGCACCTCTATCTTTTCTTTCCTTTATTTCTCCTCGTTGATGTTTATTATTGAACAATTTGATGTAAATAATGTGGCCTACAGCAAAAATTTTTAGTTTTAGATTTTTGTGCAATTTTACGTTTTGTTCTTTATTTCTCCTCAGTGATGTCATAAGGGAAATAATGTGGCACACAGTAAACAGTTTTGGTTTGGGGTCATCATTGTACAATTTCCTTTTCTTTTCTGCATTATTCCTTATTGATGTAAATAAATGTTGACCACATTATGCAATTTTAGTTGTGAGTGATTATTGTCCAATGGTATTTTCTGTCCCTTTTTCCGTCCTATTTTTTTCGTCCTATTTTTTTTATGTCATTTTCTTCTTTGTCATCCTTTGCTCTCTCTTCATTACAGCAAATGAAGTACTTTGACTCTGGGGATTACATGATGGCCAAGCAGACTGGCAAACAGAAGCGCCCCCTGAGCGGCAAGCCAGGGCTGCCCCCCGCCCCCAAGCCCACGGGCGAGGCCATCCCCACCCCAGACTCCATCCACCACAGAAAGCCGTCGTCAGAGATCAGCAAGCTGGCCGTCTAGGATGACCACAGGGGGAACACTGCAATCCATCTACATCACTGTAAAATATTTAAGAGCAATCTGCCCTGGGTCATGTTGCACATAGCTGTACTACTATTACGGTCAAACTTGTACAGAAAGACTGCTCATTGGAGACGAGAAATGCGGTCTTTATAGGAAGGTTGTCTTTCCATACAGGTGGTCGCTGAAGCAGGTTTTATTGTACCACATGTATTTGTGCTAACTACCATGGCAACAGCTCAATGCACCTAGCTGATGGGCTGTTTTCCATGGTAGCTATCATTGGTTTGAAGTTACAATGAATAAATGGCTAAGTGCAGCATGGCCCTTTTCATGCTAAGGGAAGCATGTGGCAAAAATGAAAAAAAAAATAATATTAAGTTGTATTTTTGCATGTGGCAATGCTATACAAAGTAATTCTTCATGGTAAGGGGGCCAAAGGGGAACTGTGAAAAAATGGATGGGTTACATTTTCCTCATGAGAGCTACACTTGTTAGGAACATGTTGCACACAGTAGCAAAGACAGGGTGATTTCTCAGAGCGGAATCAACACCAGTACCAGCACCAGTGCTTATTATCTTGAATGTACACAAGTATATGTTTGAAGGTAGCATGAAAACACAGAAATGCCACTGTTGAAGTCTTTTGAGTTCATAAAATTGTCTTTAAATGGCTTTGTAAAGATGTTTTCTGAATTGCAGAGCAGGATTTATTGGTAATGAATATCAATGTTTGAATGTCACAGAATGCTAGCTTTTGTACAAAAAATGAAATGCTTGTTTGGATATTGATAACAACCATCCTTGAAATATTTGACAAAATTGACTGTGTCATTTTTTTGTGACAGATGCTGTGTTTGATTTTCCTTTTTCTCAAGCAAAGATGCATTTAATTAAACATTAGAACATCTGTGATACTTCCGAATATGATGTTTAGCCCCCATCAAGATGTATATATATGAATATATTATATGATTTACAATTTTGTATTACATTGCATAGATTAAAGGGCAGTCAGACTGGGAATTTTACCAAAACATTGGTTACAGGAATGTTGAATCATGCTATTTGGGTAGTCAAACAAAATTCCGAGAGAATCTTTAGCCAAAAGGGAACTACTAGAACTGGGGAAGTTTTTGTTTGGCAGTTTTACTGGGCCTGGGTAGTCTCCGGGTCCAGATTGTCTATAGTACCGAAACGGGACGTAATATGAGCATGTCGTTAAGACAACTGGCTCTAAACTATGGTGGTAGATCAAACAATGATGATCACAGCTTGAACTCTCATTGGAAGTCCCCAACACTAGCCCGCTGGACAATGTCGGACCAGTGAATCACTCACCTGAGTGATTTTGTTTGGAACCAGCAAACTGCATAACAATGGATATAACCACACCTCTTTGGTTCTCTAATACGGAACCATCTCAAAGTGTGCATTGGGAAAGAAAGGTACAGCCTGCTGTGCTGGTTGTTTTGTGTCATGTCGCTAGGCAAGAATAGTGGCAGTGTGAAAGAACATCTCCAGGACTCATTATTTTGGCCATCTTTCCACAGTCTGACTGCACCTATATTGCCCAGTTCAAGCACTTATCTGTTGGATTGTTGCATTTCATATCTTCCAATATGTAGGAAAATTTGAACAAATGTTAGAAACAGATACTGTGTCCGTCTCAGTAACACAAGGTGCTAGATTTTGTTTACAGGTATTTATAACTTCAATCCTAAGGAAACACTAGAAAGTCTGTCATAATGTTTGAAAAGGGATTAAGATCCTTTGTTTGAATAACACGTTCTCTCATATTTTAGGAAGATATTCTAAACATATGTTGTACACCTTACTACATCATAAAGGATTTACTTCTCACTATTGTACTTCATCAAGAATTGTACATGTGAGATTTTTCTTATCATATTTTGAAAGACATTGGCAAACTTCAAAAATAATAAACAGACTGACAACATTCCAAGTCAAATATTTCTTTATGTAGATTATTTTGTACTCACAAATTGAAATGTAGCTGTAGCACTGGATGGTGAGTTGTAGAAACTTTCACAAGTAAATTGTATGTAAAAGGATTACATAAACACACAATGTTACTGGGTTTTTTTGTCCCAGTAACATCAACATTCATGAATGTTGATAATACTTATGGGGGGGGGGGGGGGGGGGGGTTATAAGTTCTGATTATCTTTTACCAATCTACTTCTCTGATTTATTAAAATTAATTCCTGTACATTTCCCTCCACCATTCAAATTGTGTCATCTCACTAAACATGCCTCCATTCTAGTGGATGTAAATTGTACATGTGTGTAAATATCAAATATCTTAGTCTGTGCGATACCCCGAGCACAAATATAAATTTGAGGTTCAAATTGAGGAAGTGTAAAATATTTTCTTGCTTTTGTTTTGTTGTTGTGTAGCTCTACTAGTCATGATTTATTTGATCTGTGTAATCTGCACACACATACAATTTTGTTTTCACAGGAACTTAACATGTACATGTAATCACATCTGCATTATTGGTGATAGTGGATAATACATGTTCATGTACTTGGATATTCCAACATCAAGAATGTCGCTTCCATTTTGAAAACTTGGTATGATGTTATGGCCGTCTAAGGTGTTCTGTGGTAAATAAGAGGTGCCAAATTTTCGGCAAATACTGTATTTAAATCTTTATGTGCCATTCATGAATTCTGCATTCCATTCTTTCTCATGAAGTAGTAATTAGCACTCCAACAACAGTTTTGAAGTACAAAGATGAATGTAACGCAAGTCCACTTAATGATCAAATGAGTCAAATGACTATTTTGTAACTGATTTCTTCTGTGTCTGTCATCCTCACTGGGCATATATTGTACAGGTATTGACAGGATTTCTGCTCCTGTCACATCTGGCACAACTAACAGCGATAAATATTTCATTGCTCGGCACATAAAGGGTTAAATCAGTACGAGTGGTCACCATGGTATCGCCTTTGTATGGCTGACATATCACTCAATGCACTGCATGCTACTTTTGAATGATGTGTTCTTAGTTCATACCATACTATTCCTGCTGTATAGTATACACCATATTTTTGCGAATATAGAGTTGACACCATTTATTATGCATGAGGCTTAATTCATGGTTTGTATTTACCAGAGTATGTGATTGTAAACACAAGTACATGTATCGTGCTTATTGTTATTATAGTGATAATGAAACCATCGGACCAGACAAAGATTCAACAGCTTACATGAACAGGATTTGGACTACGGACCACTCGATGCAGTGGGTGTGTATGCACGCACAGTCAGTTTATCTGTAACGTTTCGTAGAATTTGTGAAACATAAATGTTCAGTTAATTGTATGAGGCCTTTAATACATGGAGAAGTTACATGTAAAGTCTTGTGTAAACGAGTATATTGACTGTGTGCCGAGTTTCACATGAAACTTGACCAATACTAGTGCTGTTTATATGGATTAGCGTGTTCTTAAATCATCACATAGGAAATAGTTATGAGTGATGGTCTACTCTAAAAAATTGTGTTGGTTTGTTTCAAGCAACAGAGATACAGGTACATGTACAAATGCATCCCTGGGTGCGTTCATTGAACAAATGAGTGGCATTTTGTTTTCCTAACATATAAGTAGCACTAGTACTGGAACGCATACATCTTGTAAAACTGAAACCAGTCTAGAAAATTCTACTGTAAATTCAAAGACAAGCTTTATCACTGCATCTGCAGTTCCAAGTGTGAAAATTGTGTACTGTAAATGTATATTTTAATACTGAAGGAGAGTTAAGATATGTGATATAATTATTTTTTAGAAAAAGAAATCTCTGTGCAACTTTGTTGATGGTTACATATTTTATCTCTTGAGGAATAGTAGTTAATTGTATCTTTGTAAAACAAATAATTTCACTGTATGTGTGATGTGTCATAATTTAGTGTTTCAGAACCTGAAACTAAGAATGAAGTTTCTTTTTCAAAAGTTTGGCAATCATCATATTGCCCCCCTCCCCCTGAACATGAATGTATAAACTTGTTGTCTAGTAGTTCAAAAACTGTTTTCTCTACTTTATGTTAGTGCATGGAACTTTTAATGGTTATGATTTGATATCAACACTTATAGACAGACTTATCTCTGTTGAACTCTCATACCCCGAGAGGGGGTCGATAGAGTTAATAAAATCTTATCTTATCTTATCTTATCTTAGGCTTAGACTTGGCATAACAAAGTAATTCTATCGGTCCCAATGTCTCAGTTTCTTTGTATGAGATTGTCTTTGTAAACCTGATATAATTTATTTTATTTATCCCTTGGACTGTGCTTTAAAGATAGTCTACTGAACAGTAATACATCATTCATGTAATATAAACAAATACTTGCATGTTCATCTATGGAGGTCTCTTTGCCAAGATCAGCCAAAGAGATTCTTTTAAAGCCTACTCATACAATGTAGATGTAACTTGTTTCAAGCTCTGTATTTGGATTTTCTTCAAAATTGCTTGTAAACAAAGGTGAGTTTACATGTATCTTTTGTTACTAGATAATTTAACTGTAATACTAGAACCAAATGCCAGCTCACTAGGTGTGCTGGATGCACGATTTTGCCTAAAATTTTACTGAAATGTAATTAGGTCTTCTAGTGTCTTCTAACACCACATGGCTACACAGCATGCACATATATAGATTTGTGGAAAAATTATATTGTGAAGGTACACGTATTTTGATTTTGTTTATGAATGACAATATATACCCCTTTCTTCATGAACGATACAAAGAGCATGTATGTTCAAGAACCATTTATAAAAAGTGGAATGGATTTGTACAGTATTAAATATACATGTATATAAGTTCTACATGTTAAAAGCTTATTCATTTGGTTTTGATTATTTTGTTTGGTGTGACCGTTGCCATGCAAATGAGAATTATAGAGAAAGCTTTAGTTATTTTGTTCAGAAAAAAAAGAAGGTACCAGTAAAGAAAGTTGATGTATAGTCGAACACTTAATTGGATTACACATAAACAAATAAAATGCTCAAATTAATATTCAAGCATCTCGATTTGAACAAATATGTGTGATGTTTGTTTTGGGTAAATATACCTCCTAATCAAGGTCAAAGTGAGATTTATTCATAATTTGAACGTGCATGTACACCGTCATGCAGGGGTAAACGGGACGGCATTTGTTCAGCAATTGGGGGATAAACATGCAAACTGAGCACTGATATGCCCATTGGAATTTTACTTGCCTCATTTATCCCAACCCAGTGATGTTAGCAGAATAGTAACAGCAAAAATAGATGAGTTAATGTAGGAAAACTTGCTTCTTTTGATGATCACTTGAATTAAGTTCACCAGAAATTAAGTTCACCAGAAATAGTTCCATGTAAAATGTAGCAGCAACAGCATAAATATACAATTCAGCATTCCATTGGCATAGAACATTTGAGTGATAGTTCTATGCAAACTTGAGACGACATCAATTTTCTTTTAAAAATTTTGCTCTATCTCCTGAACTTCACATATTTTTTTGTCAAGAAATATTTTGAAAATCAATCGTAAAAGAACAATTTGCATATCTTTCATTACGATGGCATCACTGAAACATCACACTCTTCATCAATGGGTAAGATAGGGGAATTAATAATTTATTGTCATAATGTGATGCACAATGACTTAAAAATTGCTTTCAAGTCAGGACTATTATACGAACATCGAACGTTCTAGAAGAGTGCAAGACGTATAGATCATTCAAATAATAACGAACAAAATACAGTTTGACAATGCAAACCTCTTACAGCCCCTGGTGAAAAGAATGTTGAAAATTATGAGAATAATTTATTAAATTTACAAAGAAATGTTAGGCATACACCCAGTAGTAAGGATAGCGTGCTCCATCCTGTAAATGAACGAAAAACAAGTCAGACTTTTACTCCATCCTCTAAATGAACGAATAACAAGTCAGACTTCGCTGACTTGTTTTTCGTTCATTTACAGGATGGAGCACGCTATCCTTACTACTGGGTGTATGCCTAGAATTTCTTTGTAAATTGAAATTACCCCAGAAAGCTCTTTCACTAAAATCTAGCCTAATTTATTCAATGTTTAAAGAATCAAAAATTCAAACGATACGAGCATCTTACAAGTACAGAATCATTCTATAATGAATGACTGGCCATTAGAAATAAAGCCTGATTGCAATGTATATACCATCAAATCAAACATTTCAAAAGATTTGGTAATTGAGTTAATTATTGTTTAAATTAAAGTGTTTTGTTTCCGCCTCAAATGTATAATGTTAATTACAGAAATGAAGAGGTGAAAAGATGGTAATTAAATATAAGTTGTACATGAATCTCTAACTGGTGAACAACCAGCGTAAACAAATACATGTACATAATACATAAAGCCTAGTACCGCTATATATTGAAAAGGGTAACACACAATTATGTTACTGTAGTTTATGATGATGCGCATTAAGTCCCCAAAACTCTTTTTATTTGTAACCATAGTGTTGAGAGCATTCAGCGTCTGGATGATCAGAATAATTATGAGAATCTTAACAATTTCCAGGACAGAAATTAATATTCATTGATGATCATTGAATAAACGGTACACGGGCACGACGATATGGATAAAAAAGATGATTATAATGACTCGTTCGTAATGATATCTATTTTTAAAATATTTTCTCTAATCATGTTTTATTTGTGACAAGAAGGCCATTAAACTAGACTAGACATCTAGCACAAAACAAGAAAAGTGTTTAGCTCCTATTACTTTAAGTTTCCTGGGGAAATACATGCATTATAATTTCCTAAAAAAAAGAAAAAAAAAAGAGAAAAAGTGAGAAAAGCTATATATGGCAGTAAGATTTCATACAAGTTATCATGAGGGTAAACTGCTGATCCATGCTGAATTTCAGGACTTTTTGTAAAATGCATGGCCACCCTGCCCTCATACCAGGAAGATATTGAACTCGGCCTACGTCTCGTGTTCAATGTTCAATGATCATTGATGCTCCACAATACTCTGTCACCTGCCTGAGAGCTACCCCGTTTGTAGAAGAGGTGAAGGATGCAACTCTGGATGGAACTTTTCGAAAGTCGAAAATCATTTCATTTGTCGTTTGTGCCAACTAATATCTTCATTCAGTTTGTATCAATATGTAGGAAAAAGAGGAAATATACTTCGAGAGATTTCTCGGGAGAAATGAGATCGAGATCGATGAAATGTGTTAGTGATTCCTCAATAGTTCGTGAGTTATTCCACAACAGGCAAGAAGTCTAATTTAGTAATTGTGGTGACTGCACAGTGAGGTAGAAAATATATAATTGTAGCAATGTCAGGAAGTTTTCTTCAACCTAAACTTTCTCTTTATTGAACTTCTGAATACCCAAAAGAATTTTGCCACCCTCCTGATCTATAATTTAGGCTTACAAGCTCTATTCCGATATTCCTGTATATTGAAATTTTGCAAAAATGTATATGCAACTTCTTTTATTTTCTTTTTTGTTATACGTTCATTACTGTCTTTGTTTATCTTTATATACTTAAGTTTCTTTCGTTCTCAATTTCAATAGGCTCACCTAGTTTGTGTTCATCTCTAAAATGTAAATTTCTCCAATTCCACAAGAATATGAACGAACCATGCATGGATATGGTATTATCCCTATATAGCCTTTCACATTCATTGCGAATAATATGAATCGTACAGCCTTATACGAATGCCATCTGTGTCTTGTTGGTTCATGGACACATTATAGTCCGATTGTTTTCAGATGTTTTTTTTTTAATATTCAATCAATGTCAACAGGTTGCATCATAATTGAAGTGCACGGGGTTATCATTAATGAGCCACCGGAATTCTAGTCGGAAAGTTGCATCAGCTGCATCTGTTGGGTATACCCATCAGTTGCATCATTTGTATGGGTTCTATACAAACTCGTCCAAAATTCAACGACCAAAATAGTTCAGCGTAAACTTCATCCCGAAGAAACCTGCAAAATTTGTTTCTTATTAAATAAATATTCCCTCTATTATTGTCAAAAAAAAAACTTCGAAAATGTCATAGAACCACTAATGAGTTCAGAATGAATCTACAAAACTCACGAATGACTAACAATAATGTCATGCTGATTTACCTTTTTCGGGATCGAAAATTGATTATTGCAACTTTAGTGTGGTCGTTGTGATGCGTGCCGCTGTGTTAGCGTGCTGGTTCACCTCGGCCGCGGGCTGTGCGTGCCAGACGCAAACCGCGCGCAGGTTGCGTCCTTCTCTCGCGGCTCGTTTTGGTCCCCCCACTCAATCTTTCAGTATTATTTGTTACAAGAATAAGGCCCTGTGCAATATGTTAATAGTATGATGTACCAACCATCATCTAGGCCTTAGATGTTTCTCCTGGTTGAAAGAGTGTGAAAGAGTGTGGCCAATATAGACGGCCAGGCTATCATACCGGTCCTTCTGATAAAGAGGCGATGTTTTCGTTCTGAATTTCTGAATTCTGATATAGGCCTAAAAACAAACTTAATTAATTGATCAACATTTTATCAAATATTCAAAAGATTGGTTGATGAAATTCCAATGCATATGCTGCCCCCCAAAATTCCCAAGCATAATTCAAATTTCACCCCTGAAGACAAATGAAGAGCTCATTTGCAAAAGAGGTTAGATCCATTTTTCATCAAATGTGATTTTTTGTCTTAATGTATAGATTTGAGGTAGCTCTATAAGATGATACCAAAGAAAATTTGAAATTCCTATTAAAAAAGTTAACCAAAATGGCGAAGAAAAATCACTTTCTTTTTTCAAAAGGGGTTAGATCCATTTAAGTTTGTTTGCAAAAGGTGTTAGATCCACAAGGGTAATTTTTAAAAATATAGCTTAAAAATATAGAGACAGGTAGATTTATTTTATACCCAATTTTATTTTCACATGGTAGGGTAGGATATCATGACAATATAGTTTCGCATAAGTATATTGTAATATGGCAGAATAAACAAGCTAGATGCTCTAAAGTGGATCTAACCCCTTTTGCAAACAAAATGAAGAGTTCGTTTGCAAGAGGCGTTAGATCCATTTTTCATCAAATTTGATTTTTTTTTTACTCAATGTATAGATTTGAAGTAGCTCTAAAAGATGATAAGAAAAGTTGGCATTCCCATTAAAAACTGAAAATGGCAAAGAAAAAAACATTTTTTTTTTCAAAAGGGATTTAATCCATTTCAGTTTGTTTGCAAAAGAGGTTAGATCCACAAAAGTCATATTTTGAAAAAAAAAAATATGCAGAGGTAGATTTCTTTTAGATCACATTTTATGTTCACATATAGGGTAGTATATCATGACAATTTAGTTTTGCATATAGAATATTGCAATATGGGAGAATACAAAAATTAGATTTATTCAGAATGGTCAAAGATGGATCTAACCCCTTTGCAAACAAACTCTTCAAATATTAACAAAATTGCACTTTTTAGAAATTCGTGGCCTCCATATGATGTTCCACCATGCGACAGCGGACACCAACCATCACCAGCGAACAAACTTCCCTTGGCTGGGGCGGATAAAAACCGCGGCGGATATTTTCAACCACGTCACCATACTGTGATCAAAGACCTTGGAGACTGCTGCTTCGCTTGCGCTTCGCAGCGCAGTGTAGTGCTCTATCTGAAATACGGTCTGTGATCGCCCCGTGTACAACGCAACGTGTGCATATGTGTCAAGGCTGGCTGAGCTGAGTTACCTAGCAGAAGGTGTTTAAATGGCTGAACTGGTTGATAAAACAAGCGAGCTCACCATGAGTAAGTACTGTTTCTACTTATAATGAAAGGTGTACTTAATGAGAAAGATGTCCCTTAAAACTGATTGATTCATAAGACTTTAACCTGAAGTTCATACGTTTCTAGACTATGGTCCATTTTTAATCTTGATGGACAGCCTTGCCGAGCGCCGCGCCGGTTCCCCGGCGTGGGCCAAGCGGCTTGGTGTGCCTTGCCCTATAGCCTTTCCGATAAGCGTATTAGGGCTTTCTGACAAGTACATTCTGTACCCTACTACTACTATTAGTATAAGTGATTGTATCATCACTGTCTTGTGAACTCAGTCATCATTATTCATATGTTTATTGTATGACAAGTGTGTTTGGCTAGCTAGCCCCACCCATTTTGGGGTTCCTTTTCATGCTTGCACTTGTAGTTGTACTAGGCTAATAATTTTTAGGCTATAGCTAGGCCTACGCCTAAGTAAGGGCAGGCTAAGCCTTGGCATGCATTGTTGGTTGGTGATTTTAAGATGGCCCGTCCCTTTTACAAACATCTGCTCATGAAAGTTTGCACATATTTTGCATGTTTCTTTGGAATACCAACTGTAACATTTTTTTTTAGGTCAGAGGTACTATAACTCCCATAGAATAAATGAAAATCTAACTTATTCTAACTAGTTTTCACTGAGATTTGACTATTTTCGTGGTATGAAAAAAAGAAAGCTCGATCAATTATCAAAGATTAATTTCCTCAAAACCGACTATTACGCTTTGTCGATTCCAGGGAAATGTTATATAGCCACTCTCCCTCAAATGATGACAAAGTCAGGGAACTTTCAGAATTAGATCTGCAAAAGGGACGGGCTACCTTAAAGGTGCGTGTTAATCACACTTGATCATTTACAAACGCGATGTTGTGTGCGTCGTTTTCCTGGAGTCGACACAGCAGGTCGCAAAGGAGATGTGTACAGTTATTGATTATAATTCTTTTAAATTCTTATTGTTCTCAGCATTGCATAAAACCGAAACCTCCCGGTTCTTATGTAGTCTGTAGCACAGTGCATGCATTCAACTTCAAGGGGATCAATGTCAGCAATGCCAGGTGCATTAATACACACTGACTGAGCAATACAATTGCGATTGTAGTCTGTATTTACTATATTTCAAACATAAACAATGATGATTTTTCACTTTTCCTTAAAAGACTATGTCTGAGATTTCGCACACATTATTGTTAGGGTAGAATGCTGATTCCTGCCCTAGTTTCATGACTGAAATTGCAAATGGGGCACCCTGTCTCTTTAATTCTAGACTACTGTACATTCTTTCCATTATGAAAATGTGGGGAACAAAACTGTGAAAATGAATGGTTTGCTGCAAAATTGTGCCCTGAAATAGCCATCATGGATCTTGTAACGAAATCATCAACTACTAGGATCTGCTTTCTTGAAATGATAGTATATAGCAACATGTTGCACTTGTGTTGAGACGCAAAATGACCTACCAAATGACCACCATTTTTATAAATTGACTTCTTTTGACCAAATCCTGGCCAGCATTATACAAATAGGTGCAATTTGTGTGGCTTTAATGTGATTATATGGGTAGGATAATCCACTTATCATTTAAATAGTTAACATGTGGGACCAAGCGTGGAAGCTAATCAGGATATCAAAAATATGCAATGAATTGTCTAGTTGCATACTTGCATTATTCAGCAGTAAGACTCAGGTCAATTGTCAAATACAATTTCTAATATTGTCTGAGTGAATTAACTAGTGAATATCCAGAGTTCCAGACAGTACTCACTCTGATCATTTTTTGGTAATTACCGGTAATGCCAAACAAGCTAACATGAACATCTGTGCCCCGTAACGTAAAGGTTTGCAATCAGTCGCAACATGGCAATGGCCAATCAGCATCATTGTTACATGTGCTCTTTGTTCAAAAGACTGACCAGTAACCAATCAGAATTTGTCTTTTAAATGTGCAATTGATCGCAAACCTTTATGTTAATGGTGCCCGGTAATGTAAAACATGACAAATATTTTGATCAACAATTTAAAAGTAAACACACACATGCTAGAGAGTTATCTTTGAAAAAGTACACTGTATCGTCATCAAGACCACCTGGCTTAAAAATAACCTTGTCCTGGTGTTGCATCTATTGAATTATAATCCAGTAGCGTCTCTGTCTGATGTACTCATTTACGCTGATCAATAGTCACAATGTTCAAATTATATGAAAATTTCACAAAGTACACACATCTCTGTTTGTACTTTTAATATACACCTAACATTAATGAACAGAAATGTAAAGGAAGAAAGGAAGTATCACTTTTTGATAATTGACGCCAAACAAGCTTTGACCATGAACCAGGATCTGTAATATACACTTATTATTTTTTAAAGTCTTGTTTATGTATGAACAATTTTAAAGGAAGCATACTGTACTGTATATGTGTTTATCATTTGAAAGAGTACACTGTATAATCATCAAGACCACCTGGCATAAAAAATAATCTTTTCACGTTATTGCATCTATTGAATTATCTACTGTTGTCTCTGATTTGTGTTTGTACACTCTGTAGGGGAGGAAAATACTGGGGAGCAAAGAGAATGGTTGATGCTGACCGAAAAAAGCGAAAACATGCAGAAAAAGATGCGTGCATTCCTAGTTAGATGATTAATGGAATCCTGGTTATGATTAACTTGTGAAATATGTGCATTCTGCCAATAAGAAATTCATGTTTTTTCCCCATTCCTGTTACCATGACCATATATATACTATACCATACTGTTCCTTGTATCATAAATAAAAAAATAAATAAATAACAAATAAGAAAAACAGACATGACAACTCAAGACTACAACTCAGGTATGTGGGTGAGGAGCTGAAGTTCAAATTGACAAGTCATGAAAAGAATTGAGTTATCCCATGTACTACTGGAGAATGAAAATTGAAAATAGGCTTTAAAATGTTTTTTTTTTTTTTTTTTCGTCATTGCAGGTGAGAAACCCAGTGTATTGTACATCTCTGAAAAAGGGGATGATGATGCTGGAGATGGAACCGAACAAAAACCATTCAAGACCCTCATGAGAGTAAGTAAACACAAGATAACACTAGATTTGGTTATTTACATACAGTCATGTGCAGAAGATAGGGATAATCCTACCCACAGGTAGATCTATATTTACATTGTAAAATTGTTTTTGCCATTATTGCACCACATTACATCATTGTGTACTGTTTGCTTTATTCAAAGAGAGTAAGAGACTAGTAGACTGTAGAACAAATACAAATGCATTTCAAATATGGAACAGGCATCAAAAGCTTGCTGTAATGTTAGCAAGTTTATTTTGAAACCTGACTAGATGTGATTGTTTTTCATTAAATGTAGAATAATGTGGTTTTGGAAGGAAGAAGGAAAGCAAAATATAAAATACAAATGCATTTCAAATATGAAACGGCAACCAAGAGCTTGCTGTAATGTTAGCAAGTATATTTTGAAACCTGAGTAAGTTCAATCATTTTTCATTAAGTATCAAATAATGTGTTTTTAGAAAGAAGAAGGAAAGCAAAATATGAGAAAACACTTTTCTATGTTCAACCATGTGTGAAATTTGATACTTTCCACAGTGTTGTTTGTCATGATTTAAAAAGGATTGTTCATTTATTGGCAAGCTCAATTACACCTTGTATGTATTTATTTGACAGCTAATTTGACACCGATCAATGCTCATGCAAAGTTATTGATGTCTAGTCTGTCATCCTTGCAAAAAACATCTGTTTGTGAGAATCCCCATTATATATAAAGAGCTTGGTAAAATGTGGGTCTCCCCAGAAGGTGTGTCTGTAGAACTGAACTGAAGACCAGAGTGGTTCCAGAAAATCTTTTTTTGTGCGGTTCGAAAAAGGCAAAATGTCACATTTTGTTGGATATGTGTATTGGACGTGCGGTCCACAACTGAGGAGTGCTGGGCATAAATAAAGAACTTAATAAGAAGACTGATAGTGCTTTAACGGGCTGGGCTTAAAGAAAGAACTGAATAAGAAGACTGATAGTGCTTTCATGGATAGTGCAGTAAATTAAAGCGTGATTTACAATCCACAATCACTGTTTTGTAATGCTGGGTTTACTTAAATAATTTTCCCATTTTCCCCATTTTCTCACAGGCAATGAAAGCTTCAGGTGGGGAGCCTTTCCCGAAGTTCATGGGTGATGGCAAAGCTGAAGGAGAGGTAAGAAATTATGACTTTAAAAATAAATCTTTTAACCACTTATTTTCAACTGCCATGAAGTAAGGGGCCATTATTGTCAAATGCTGTGCTAATCACAACAAAATGTTCTCATTACTTGCCATGTTAAAAGTTAATATTTTTTGGGAGCTATCGCTTATACATTGTGCACATTTAGAAGCTACACACAGAAATTGAAAACATGCAACCTTATGACAGTTAGCATTAGGTATTTGAACTAATTTATTCACCACATGATGTATTGACTTATCAGTGATATTTAGTAGTAGTAGTAGCAGCAGTAGTAGTAGTAGTAGTAGTAGAAGTAGTAGTAGTAGTAGTAGTAGTAGTAGTAGTAGTAGTAGTAGTAGTAGTAGTAGTAGTAGTAGTAGTAGTTTGTAGTAGTAGTAGAAGCAGTAGTAATAGAAGAAGCAGTTGTAGTAGTAGTTGATGTGCTTGTTATGTATGCTGTGGAGCACGTGCCTTTAATCTGGGTTGTCCTTTCATCCTTTATCACTCTCTCCAACAGCAATGGGAAGAGGTGTCTCAGGCACAGAGGAAGAAGATTGGTAAGCTGTATGCCAAGGATCAGAGGAAAGCTGCAGACAAGGCCAAGAAGGAGGTTGGTCAACTAACAGTGTTTTGCTTTCATTTAGTTTCCACATAAAACATCAATTTTAAATATACATTCCAAATAAATTCCTGACCCATAAGTGGATTAATAAAACGAAAAAATACAACCAAATGGTGTTACCGAGAGTTTTACTGTATATATCATCAACATCATAATCAATTAGCATGGATGGAACAAGTAAAAGCTTGAAAAAAATTTCTGTAACAAAACTTAGAACATTATACAAAATTATTGATGAGGAAAATTGACAATAATTTGCTAGCCAATGAAGAAATTAGAAGAGCCGAACATAGGATGAGATATGACAGGATATGTGATAAATGTGTGTTCTTTGTTTCACTCCATATTTTGTTCTACATTATTGTACCCTTGATTTTGTAGAGTGAAGATGCACTGAAGAGAGAGAAGAATCTGGAGGATGCCAAAAAGATAACCTTTGTGGAGGACCCAAGTTTGCCTGCCGCAAAATTGGTAAGTGTCTGTATTAAAGGAGTATAAATTTCCCCAAGCATATTTGATTTTGTATTAGTATTTATGGAACAACAATAAGTTCAAGCAGATCAGTGAAAGTTTTGTTTCATTTTAAATTTGACCTTGCCAGCTTCACATATTTGCGGGTGAGGTATTAGATAGTTATTGCCTTATTTATACGTTGTTCATAGGGGTGATATTTTGAAATTCCTCCTCATTTTGTCCCAAGTTGTATGTTTCAACCTGAGTTGTATTCCCAAGTTCATTATAATTTTGCCCCTAATACCCTTCTGTATTTCTCTCCTTACTAAATTTGCACGTCCACAGAAAGATACCCAGTCCACATGAAATTTCTTGATAATGATTGGTTCTTTGTAGATATAGTACTTTCCTCCAGTGGCTAGGAAGTGCACACTTAGATCAAATCCTCCTTAGCTTCCATTGGGAATGTCCTGGGAGAACATGGTGGGATACCGATTTTATCTCATTAGGCACCTCCTGAGTTGTGGCCTTTGAGGAGAAAACTTGGTAATAAATTTGGAATACCATATGAGGATAATCTCAAGTCTCTGTCGAGTTTACACTGTGTTCCATGTTTCTATTCAGATCAAGATTCGCCATGCTACTGAAAACAGAGGAACCAGGGTCAAGATCAATGGATGGGTCCACAGGTTAAGGAGACAAGGTCAGAGCTTAAACTCTCTCTCTCTCTCTGTTTTTCTCTGTGTTTGTTGCTGTCTCTGACTGTCTGTCTGTCTGTCTATCCATACATCCCATTCTCCCTTTCTCCCTTTTCCCCCTCCCTTTCTCCCTCCCTCCCTCCCTTCCTCCTCTGTCCCTCCTCTCACCGACACACTCTCTTGCCCACCTCCTATCTCTCCCTTTTTCTACCTCTCTCTCTTCTCTTCTTTCCTCCTCTTTCTCTCATTTTCTGGTAAATTTGGATTTTAGGAAATCTGTGCGGATGTTCATCTGATGTGGAAATGTTATATGTGTATTTCATGTTGCAATTGTATTATTTCTCTTGTACCAGGAAAAAAAAAAGAGATTCATATCTGTCAAAATAGTTTAATGACAGGACATAAACAAATATATTTTTGATGATGGTCTGTCAAGCAGATTGGAACATCAAGTCAGCAGCTCTTATCAGAGCTAATCACTCTAAGCCAATCCTCATTCTTTCCACTCTCTTTTTCTCTATATCTCACTCTCTCTTTCTCACTCTCTGAGCTATTCCTAAAGAATAACCAAACAATGTTTTTAAGAACTTCACACGTGGTATACCATGAAGCACAGCTCTTCATTCTTAGCAGTAATCCCTCTTTTCTAACAAGATATGTCATGGTAGCATTGTCATTATTGACCAATAAATAAACAAAACAGTGACACTTTCTTGTTTCATCATTATCCTAGGGAGGACGTTGATGTTCATCGTTCTGCGAGATGGGACTGGATTTTTACAGTCGGTGCTGAACGACACACTGGTAAGAAAACATTAAATATGAAGGGGTTATTCAGTCCTGAACTAATTGCATAGAGTATGAGGCAATTTCTAGATGTTTGTATGATCTTGGGGTTACCTCTGTTTCTTACAGTAGCAATTTACAATGAAGTTTGTTGCATTTTTATATTAAATGTAGATCCAGAGTGCTAGTTTATGTTGTAATGCATAAAATGTGTCTCGTTCAGCAAATTCTTTGATAGATTTGACAGGTTCCGGTATATGTTTCATTTGATACATTTCAGTCAAACTGTCTTGTTGTACCATAGAAATAAATGATGTGTTTATATTCTGTTTGTGTTTTGCTTGGTTTGCAGTGTGAGACGTACAACGCCCTTATCCTCTCTACCGAAAGCACTGTCACACTGTACGGAGTCATCAAGCCAGTACCAGAGGGAAAAACGGTAAGATACTTGTCTCCTTAAAGGGACAGTTCACCCTGAAATTAAGTTGGTTTCACTAAAAGCAGACACATGAAAGATACATTTCAGTGAAGGTTTCATGAAGGTCTGTCAAACTATAAGTAGGTTATGATCTTTCAAGTTTTTGTTTTTTGACGTCACTTACGAGATGCTCTCTCATATCTTGTGTACAACTTTTTTTTTTAAAAGGGCATTTTCTCAAAAAGATGTGCATCCTTTTACCTATGCATTTGATACATCATTAGGAGCACGTTTTTACACAAATACCTGTATGAAATAAATCAGTCTATTGTCAAAAACAGAAAAAGAGCAATTTATGGAATTATACTGCACACAACACATGGGAGAGTACCTTGCACATGATGTCACAAAATTGAAATTTCAAAAGATCATAACTTTCTTTTCCTTTGATTGATTTTTGTCAAGCTTTCACTGATATGTTTCTTCCTTGTTTCTGCTTTTGTTGAAACCAACTCATCTTCAAGGTGACCTACTAGTATCCATTTCAACTCTTTCTGTACCATTGTATTTGCACCAGTAATAGGTATAGATCCGCTAGAGCAGAGTCACAATGGTCCCGTCACCCTGGCAATTATTAGGGTTAGATTGGCACTCCCCTCAGTATATTCTTTATGTGATTCAATTAAAATATTGAAATTTATGTTGACAATCAATTTTAGTTTCGCACTCCACAGGATATAAGCCCGAAGAGTAGAACTTCAGTGTTCTGTGCTAGTTGTGTCAATGTAAAGAATACAACTCAAAACCCCCCCTTTAATGTATTGAGGGCATTCTGGGATTAAATTTAATGGTGGTAGTTAATATCATGGGACTTCATATCATGTGTCTTATGCAATAGTGAAACTTTGGAATATTAAAATTATTCTTTTGTTGAATGACAAAATGTATTACTGCCCATACCCCTGTGCTAAGAATCCGAGTCCCAAATAATAGGGGATTAATTGATTCTCCTTATTGCTGCTGTACTGTTTGTCAAGGAACCTTTTCTTCACCAGGTCCAACTGTATCCTTGACACACCCTATTGATTCTATTCCTCCTCTCTTTATAATCCCCTTTACAATCATTTGAGCTGGTAGTGGAACAATCTCTTTATTGCTGCTTTACCTGAATGTTTAGCTATTCTCCCCTCAACTAGGTTTGACTGTATATCTGAAACCAGCCTATTAATCCTCTTGCTCCCCACTTAATCCACAGGCCCCGGATGGGCATGAGCTGATAGTGGATTACTGGAGTCTAGTATGCGCTGCCCCTCCAGGTGGGGCTGATAACTTGGTGAATGAGGTGAGTTCAGAATATGGTGGTGGTAGTGGTGGTGGTGTTGGTGGCGTTGGTGGTGGTGTTGGTGATGGTGGTAGTGGTGGAAGCAGCCCATGTGCTTTCATTGTTATAGCCGTATAGCTGTTACAGCTGCTATGATAGCTGCTATTACTTGAAAGTTACAATTGCATTTCTATGTATGGCTACTTTTGCAATGTTTTTTTTCTGTAACTCTGTGGCTAAGTGGATTTACCTAAGATTCCTAGCATTCTTATGATCTGTTCAATTTTCTTTAAACTTTTGCTAATTTTCTTCCGCAAGATTTTCTGCACCTCAAGTACACAAAACATGCCTACATGACTTGTGGTTATAAGAATTATTCTCAAATTTGAACATTCATAAAATATTTGTTTGTATAATATTCTGGAATATTTATTCTTTGATTAAGTTTTATTCACTGTTGTTTTTATGAAATAAAACTTTTCCATTGCTTCAGCAAGGTTGTGCTTCGTATGTAAAATTTTGATGGTGTTGATAGTGATAATGATGTTGACTGACCTGCCTTATTTTCATCCAGGAATCCCATGTTGATGTCCAGCTTGATCAGCGTCACATGATGATGAGGGGAGAGTCTGTGAGTAATCCAACCAAGTTACTTTCACAATTAATCTTTTGGGGGCATTGTAAATAAGATATGGCAGCAACTTCCATTAGCTCTCTCATTGTCATTAGTAGGTTAATGGACTGGTCTTTTAAGGGTTAACATTTAATCCAAAAAGCTACCGGTAGTTATTATTTCATCCAACTGTTTATAGTGATTAAGTTTCGATCTGAATCTATTACAATTGTTACTTGTTAGGCAAACCTTGTACAAGCTTTTAAGGTTGCCACCAGTTATGTATCGTCAGAATAAAGTGCATGAAATGTGCATATATTTCAAAAGCAGTCTATTGTTTACATGCAAATTAAAAAATTTACAAATGTGAACAAAATCAATAAATGAAAGATACCTTCAAGTATAGACCCTTGGCTTGAAATGATAAAAGGCTTCTGATAAATAATTGTTGATGTGCTTGCAAAACATAAATAGTTCATTATGGTGATACATGTATGAGGAAAAATGCGACAGAAATGATACTAAAAAATGTTGTCCTAAATTGTAGCCCTATTTTTCCTATTGCTATCCTTTGCATTCAATTGATAGAACAACATTTCTCAAAATCTTTGTTCCTTGAATTTCTGCTGATATGTCCTCGTGTTTATATTTCTATCTGCTGAATTGTGAATGTGGCAAATCCTTTCCTCACTTTTCCTTCCAGCTCTCCAAGATCATGCGTGTCCGTTCCACAGTCAGCCAGTGGTAAGTCCACAGGAATCTGTGAAGTATGCAAAGTCATAGGTCTGAAGTCAGTTTAGAGCCCTTTGGTCTGTTTTTACTTCATCTAACCCCCATTTTGTCTACAAGCAAAACAGTGGTACTACCTTTTAAGGGGGAGTCCACTCTGAAGTTAGATAAGCTATAATGACATCAGAAAAATGAAAGCAACATATCAGTGAAAGTTTGAGGAAAATCCATCAAAGGATAAGACAGTTTTTATCATTTTAAATGTTAAGTTTGTGACATCACTTGCGAGCTGTTTCCCCATACGTTGTGTGCTGTATGATTCCAGAAATTGCCCTTTTTACTGTTTTTTTTTTTATGAAGGAATAAATATTTTTCACGGAGGTGCGTCTGTGTGTAAAAACATGTGTCTAATGATGTATTAAATGCACAGGTAAAATGGTCTTTGTCTTTTTGAGAAGATGGACATTTTCACAAGTTAGGACACAACATATGACAGAGTAACCTGCAAGTGAGTCAAAAGAAACAAATTCAGACCATGATTCGTAAAAGGTGATAAGCAATCAGATGAGATAACAAACATGATTTCAGATGTCAGAACAAAATGTAATTGAAATTATATCTGGTTGTAATTAGGACTACAGTACTTATGTGTCAGCTTGTGCTCGCAGTTGAAATAGAACTAGACCAATTTGCATGTTGACCTGTAGTTGTATGGTTGCGCTATTGATTTCATGAGTTTTGAGGGCGTTTACATTTAGGTCATTTATGAAACACAATGAAGATGCCCTCAAAACTCATAAAATCAGAAACGCAACCATACAAGTACAGGGTAATATGCAAATTGGTCTATTTCTTTTTTGTCTGAGATCATAATACCATACAAACAATTTTTTTTGTGGAGATTCTGTCCTTCCTATTCTCCATTGTGTTTCATGTTTTGACGCCTGACTCTTCTTCTTTCTTTCTTTTTTTATCTCACAGTTTCAGGGATCACTTCTTCTCTCGTGGCTATACCGAGGTAAAGTATGAACCCTGAGTTTTTTTCGATATTAATTTACATATTTTTTTATTATATACTGCTATTTATTTTCTTTAAATTCTTTGTATGCTGCGTGTGTATTAATTCACAAGTTATACACACAAATTCCATAGAGTGCCATTTTATTTTTATTCGGCACACAAAGGGTAAATCATACTCCGAATTCAATTCAATATTATTCATTGACATGCACCAAATTCCATTCAACACTCTTCATTAAATTAAAAGTACTGGTAGCTTTCTTCACTTCACAATTACTTTGTCAGTGACCTAGTGAGACTTGCCCTGGCTCTAAGCCAGGGTTTCCAGCCCATC
Organism: Arbacia lixula; assembly: GCA_963669155.1. Lineage (NCBI taxonomy): Eukaryota > Metazoa > Echinodermata > Echinoidea > Arbacioida > Arbaciidae > Arbacia > Arbacia lixula. Next base: position 24,136,682 of record OZ022578.1, on the reverse strand, counting down.
AGTGAAAATTGTTTTACTCTTTTCCAGTCAGAGAAAAGTCAGGGTATTTGATAAAAACGCCTCAAATTAGGGAAAAGTCAGGGAATTTTGATTGGCCCAAAAATCGATAGTAGTCATTAAGACTCTGTTATATTTTGTTCCATATCAAAACAACATTTTGGATGACTGGCCATGGTGTTTTTTTTTTAGTGTAGCCTCTGACTGTAGCACAAGTAGAAAGCATGTGAAACTGGAAATGAGTTGAAATAATTATCATGGGATTTTGAGACTTCATCAGGGAAATATCAGGGAATTTTGTTTTCTTGAATTGCTGGACTTGTGATGATGACTGCCTTGTCTTGCCATAGATGGGATGGTAGCAGTCTGGTAGTTAAAGAATGGGAATGCAAGTGATGGATGACTTGTATTGGCCCATGTCGCGATTTATTGCTTTTCTCTCGGACTGTCCAACTGCTACTGCCCAATCTATGGCTAGAATCTGCTTTCAATCAACTCTACCAATCAGATGAACTTATTTGACAAATATTTAGTTCAATATCACACACACACACAAACAAACATTTTTATTTCCATTCCATTTTGTTCCATTAAATTGAAGTATTTCATTCACCTCAAATTGATTCAATATCATTTAGAATTTTTCATCTGTCATGAGTTTTCAGTACTGTTTATGTTATATATTGATTCATGAACTCTGATGTCTTCACATCAATGTGTTAAATAACATTTTGAACTGTATGAATAAACTGTTGTAAATATATATTGCATTGAAATAATGCAGCAATGAAACCTTTAAAAAATATTAATATCATTTGTTCCAATTCACTCCTGATTCATTGATTCATTGACCAAGCTGTATTTTCTCTACATGACAGGTGACTCCACCCACCCTGGTCCAGACTCAAGTTGAAGGGGGTGCCACTCTCTTCAAGCTAGACTTCTTCGGGGAGGAGGTAACACAGTAGCATATAATCAAATACTGCATACGCCACATATTTTGTGGGTTTTTTATTTTCGCGAATCTGGACTATTTGCAAATTTAATAACACGCGAAATTATGAATACGATGTGCTCGAGCGCATGTACTTGTAGTACTAGTACTCCACATTCGCGAATTTATCCACTCAAGAAATTGCCACGAAGTATTGATTAGACTCGTGAAATGTATGGCGTATGCAGTAGCTCAACAGTTCATACACATTAGAAGGCTTAAAATCTATAGGTATAAAATATAGAGCCACTGCAGATCGCATGATCTTATCTGTTCTACAAATGTGGAACTGGCCGCATCACGGGACATGGTCATGGGATGGCTTTAAGTGTACAAACTTGTGTACACATGTCTCTTTTTCCTGTTTAGGGATTTGAACATGCCGAGTGCGTACATGCAGCTTACTCACAGAAATGGTCCATAAGGTGTTATTGAATTGGAGGATTTATTGCTGTGAAACGAGCAAGAGCGAGTGAGAGACGTCATCATAAAACCAGGACCCCTCCCTGTTCACCAAGGATCGGAAACTTGGAATAACTTTGTATGGGGGATGTGATATAAAATGCCAGCTCTTCAGTGTTTGGGTGATGCGAGTAATGCTATTTTGCATTGGTTCTTTATGATTGCTATTAGTAATATTTGATTGACAGATCAAATAAAAATTAGAACACTGAAATGTATTGGACCCTGTTGGTGAATAAAATAGGAGGTGATGAAAAAAGTGCTCATATGGGAGCCCAAACATGGTAGGCCAAGGGCACCACCTATCATATACATCAATCTCCTACATCAATCAACTGAGCTTTGATACATATTTGAGGAGTGAAGAGCTGATTATGCTTGTGGAAGACAGAGAGGCATGGAAGAAATCGGTGACTGGCATTCAATTGCTTTCAAAATAAGTCAAGTTAATCTGTAATTTTGTTGCTTTTCAGGCATTCATGACACAATCTTCCCAGCTGTATCTGGAGACAGCCCTACCAGCGCTAGGGGATGTTTTCTGCTTGGCCCAGTCCTACCGAGCCGAACAGTCCAGGACACGCCGCCATCTAGCCGAGTATGTTGTCTCTTAAGAATCCTTGCATTTTTCTCTATAATATGTCTTCTTTATAGAGGATATGCATGTACATGTATGATCTAACTCAAAGGTAATCCTGTGACATGAGGAGTGATGCACTATTGCCAAAAAATCAACAAAGTCTTGTTAGCAGTTTTAAGTCAAGTATAAATGGTGAAATGAAAACTCACAATATTTAAAAAGTAATTTTATGAGGGTTGTTTTAGTGTAATTGGGGCTACTGTGAACTGGCATACATATTGCCTTGGGCTGCCAAGTTGTGGAAACAGCTAACTTTACAAACTTAATCCACCCTGATGAATATCAAATTAAGACACAAAATCAATATAATCATGAATGCATTATCATTTCATGGTTAAAATCTTATTTTCATTAAAAAAGAGAACAAAAGTCAGGGGAAGAGAGAGGAAGTGTTTAACCTTGAAGAGTTTGAGAAGTCCTTTGAAATTCTGCCATTTAAAACAGTGACTGATTATGATTGTTGTACTAATGTTTGATTGCTGCAGGTTCACTCATGTTGAGGCTGAATGCCCCTTCATCTCTTTCAATGACCTACTGGACAAGCTGGAAGACTTGGTGTGCGATGTGGTGGATAGGTCTCTGGCATCGCCTGTTGGTGGGCTCATCAGGGAAATGCACCCTGTAAGTATTTAAAGGGAAAGTCCAGCGTGAAGTTAAGTTGATTGTGATAAAAACAGAAACATGACAGAAACGTGTTAGTGAAGGTTTGACGAAAATCCGCTCAAGGATGTGGAAGTTACGATTGGCTTTAAGTTTTAATTTTGTGACATCACTGCAAGATGCTCTCCCATAGGTTGTGTACTATTTTCCCCATAAATTCCCCCTCTTCTGTTTCTTGATGGAGGAAAAAATCATTTTCATAGAGATATTTGTGGAAAAATATGTGTCTACTGATATATCAAATGCATAGGTAATATGGGTATATCCTTTTGAGAAAATTAACTTAAAAAAAAAAATGGTACACACCATATGGGAGAGCATCTCGCACATGGAGTCCACAAAATCAAAACTTAAAAAAATCATAACTTTTGTCATACTTTCACTAATATCTTTCTTTCATGTTTTTGCTTTCATTAAAATCAACTTATCTTCAGGGTGGACTTTCCCTTTCTTAGCTTAGTCACTTGAAATTCTAAACACTGCTACTTTATGGGACTTGGTAACGATGATACACAGCTACAGCTGTTAGCTGAACCTGTAAAAAAAAAAAAACATCCTGCATGATATTTAGAGCATTTAAGGCACAAAAGTATTACCTGCAATGTTATGTTTTGCCGAGCATGTTTACACCTTGAGATAGCGTAGTAACACCCAGGAATGGATCCATGTTTTCTCCTAGTCTTGTTCCGTGTGAATACTAGTGAAGTAAGCAGGAGGCATGAGGTATTATTTGGGAATGTTCAAGGAAGTTGCCAGGGTGTCGATAAAGGATAAAGAACAACTCGCAAACAAAGGCTATGACGCCATCATATGTGAAAATATCTCTACTGGCTTTGATATACAGTCTGTCAATTGTGAGATTCTTTGTTCTGTGTTCCTTGCAGGAGTTTGTGCCTCCCAAGCGCCCCTTCAGGAGGATGGACTACAAGGACGCCATCATCTGTGAACTGTGAAAATATCTCTAACTGGCTTTGATATACAGTCGTTCAATTGTGAGATTCTTTGTTGTACGTTCCTTGCAGGAGTTTGTGCCTCCCAAGCGCCCCTTCAGGAGGATGGACTACAAGGATGCCATCATCTGTGAAAATATCTCTACTGGCTTTGATATACAGTAGTTCAATTGTGAGATTCTTTGTTGTACGTTCCTTGCAGGAGTTTGTGCCTCCCAAGCGCCCCTTCAGGAGGATGGACTACAAGGATGCCATCATCTACTTGAAGGAGCATGACATCAGGAAGCCTGATGGAACCTTTTATGAGTTTGGAGAGGTAAGACAAAACATGGGTTCAAATCTTCAAATTGGCTACACACTGGAAATTTTTACCACATATTTGCTCTTCCAACCGGCACAACCTCTGCTCCAAATTGTATTTTTGATATTGTTTTAATTTATGGTAGAATGTGAGTTATGTTCAGTATTACAATCAGATTTTTTTCTTTTAAAGTGTGGAAATACTGATTATTTTTCCTTACAAAAGGCCCAGTTACAATTGTCTCTCTTTCTTATTCATGTTCCTGTAGGATATACCAGAGGCACCGGAGAGGAAGATGACAGACCAAATCAATGAGGTAAGAATCTGTCTTGAATTTGTCTTGACCCTAATCGTCTCGAGATTGAATCTTTTGACGAATCAGGACCAACATTTGCTTTTGTATCAGATTAACAATTTTGAACGCGACAATACCCACTGTGCACAACACCTGTCAATCCACTAGCAACTGCAATCGTATGTGTCATTAATAATGTATGATGCTTCTGGCAGAAAAGACCTTGTGGGTTGATGTGTGTTCTGAATGAATGATTATGTGAGACACACAATGTGTGAGGTCCTGATTTGTCAGCATATGAAAATCTGATTACATGTAAATATTGCAAGAACATTAATTGGATCATATGTTGCGAAACCTGCTTCCTGCTCTAAATTTCAGTTTGATTCAAGTTGTAGTGTTATATATATTATTTCTCAAAAGTGTCAAAACTTTTTTAAAACACCTAGTACAAAGCAGACATATCCAAGGTGCTCTATTTGTTAACAGAGCTCATCCTGATTGACTGGTTAAACGTTTGTGTGTGTGTTATTTGCTTGTTTCTCCAGCCCATCTTGCTATGTCGCTTCCCTGCTGACATCAAGTCCTTCTACATGTCTCGATGCCCTGAGGATAACAGAGTCACAGAATCGGTAAGTAGGCTGTTTTGACCAGCATACCCAAAGGCCTGGGTTTATTTCTTCAATTTGTGTGTATGTGTATGTGTGTGTGGAGATGGGGGGGGGGGGGGGGGGGAAGATTTAGGGTTCATTGGCCATTTCGACCAGTTTGCCAAAGTCCTGGGTCTGTTCCTGCAACTTGTGTGTATGTGCACTGAGGGGGGGGGGGGGGGATTAAATGTGTAGTAGTGTTGGTACAAAGCAATGAAGGTGAATGGTATGAAAAGGTACATGAACAAATACATGATATGGACACTACAGTCCCAAAATTAGATGAGTGTTGAGACTAACTCTCGCCTTTTGACGCCTCAGGTTGACGTGCTGATCCCGAACGTGGGCGAGGTCGTCGGGGGGTCAATGAGGATATGGGACAACGAGGAGCTACTGGCTGGCTACAAGCGAGAGGGCATCGACCCCAAACCCTACTACTGGTACACTGACCAGGTAAGGGAGAGGCTCACCATTAAAGGGCAATCAAACCCTTATAAAAAGTTCATTTGATTAAGACCAGAAACATTATGTTTCTTGCGTAAATGTTTTAGGGAAATCAGACAAATTATACAAGTTAAAAAGGTTTTTAAATCTTATGAACCGATTTACTAATATAACTGAGCCATATTACATCTTGTGTTGCCAATTTAACTTCTACAGTAGCATGATGACATGTGTTGGGCTTTGCTTTCACTTCACAATGAAAATAAGGGTGGATGAGAATACTGAACATCATATGTGTTGTCCACAATGACAATGACAGGTCTGCGTAACTGTTTACAAGGGACAGTTCATATAACTAATGTTTGCGGCTCTGTGGAACAAATGGATTTACTCATGAATGCTTTGGGGGATAATGATTTGAGTTGAAAAAAAAACAACAAACTTTTTTGAAATCTGTCCAACGTTTGCACAAACTTTCACCAATCTACTTCTGTGCTTTTTCTGTCTTCAGGCAAATCGATTTTTCTTTTCATCCATTTCAACTTTAAAATGTGGACATATTCATGATGTGTCAGAGATAAGGAGTTTTTGTTGAAAAATATTTTTAAAAGAATGGATCATCCTTCCAAAATTAGAATGTTTGGTAGGAATGCAGTGGTAGTGTGGCATTGGGTTTTAATTTCCCTGATTTTCCTTTTCCACCCCATCCCCCTTTCTCAGAGGAAGTATGGTAGCTGCCCCCATGGTGGCTATGGTATGGGCTTGGAGCGGTTCCTCACCTGGCTCCTCAACCGCCATCACATCAGGGACGTCACCTTCTACCCCCGCTTTATGGAGAGGTGTACCCCATAGAGGGTGCCGACATGTACCGTGTCAGGGTGGGAGGTACCTTATAGATAGTGGGAAGGGAGGGGGCGGGGCAGACATGAGCCTTGTCAGGGCGAGAGGTACTTTATTGAAAGGAGGGAGGGGGGATGCAATGTGTTGCTTAACGTATAGAGGGTGATAGATGCACTTGATTAAGTGTGCCAGTAAATTGCATGTTGCACAGCTAGAAGATAAGCAAGAGTTTCCTATGTTCAGATGGATGATTGAACAGATGTTCACCCATCTCCCCTAAACAAAGAAAACTCTTGCACATCAAGCTGTAGTGCGTAGCTTGCATGGAATATATGGATTTCATTTAGTACATAACCTTCCTTCATGTCAGTAGACGTATAATCATGATAGTGAGATTGTATGTTGATAATACCTTACCAACAGCTGGGATATACTTCCACATGTAAACAACTTTTTCTTTTTGGACATTACTATAGATATGATACTGCTTGTAGAAATGTGTGCATGGTCAATATAGTTAACTGGAATGTATAATGTAATGTACACTCATTACACCATATAATTTCTTCAAGGGAGAGGGGAGATGGGGCTGAAATTGTACTTAAATAGCACACAATGCTTTGGCTGTAGAATTCAATGCATTACAAAAGTGGGCTGTCGTAACAATTTTAAGATATGAGTGATATCAGAGTATTGTAATTGTCAAGTATTCTGCTGATCACACTGCAAGAGATTGTTAAAACAGACTCTCTTAAATATTGTATTGCTTCTTTTTTTGCGTTTGGTAAAGGGAATTTGATTGTAGAACATGAAAATATAATTTGTTCATAGTTAAATGTCATGAAATGGCACTGCAAAGTATTGTTAGTTTGAAGATATTTAGTGTTTTTAAGTTTGCATGCTATTAAGATGTGTTATACTGCTTATCTCCTGTGATGAACTTTCAGCAAACAGCTAGTGTGGCAAGATATCTAACATACGTCACAATATTTTTTTTTTGTGTGCGCCATATGCAAAGCGAATACAATGACCAATTAATGTGCATGTGGTACAGATTATACGCCATGCAACCTAACATCAACATGCGCTGTTGATTGATAAAAGTAGAGTTCTGCTGAGGAAAAGTCATCATGTTTTAATGGCTGTGGGCTCAAAAAATATTGATTTGTGATAATTTTTTTTTGGGGAGGGATGTATAAAACGAATGTATGCTGCTCTGATATTCTCAAAATAGTTGACCTACATAGGCCCACGGTAATCTCAAAACAGTGCTTTATTCACTGGGCCTGCACCACGTGATGATAACATTGTTACATGATCACCTTGTGCCAGTAATCTATAGTAGTAAAGTATTCAGTATCGTGGAAAGTTTGACATAAACTTTGCATCAACAAGGACACTTTTTTTCTGGAATTGTTATAGATATTTAACTACCCATTTTACTTATACTAGTTTGCCATTAATGCCTGTCTTGTATTATGCAAGTACTGATACATACTGAATATTACATGCTGTATTTGTGGGGCATATTCCAATGCTGTTGCCCCCACATGAATTTCTTTCCTTTTGTGAAAGAAAATGCTCATTGTTGTTTTCCAAGATTGTATTCTAGGAGCATGGTAAGAAAATCACAAATGTGTTCATATCTGCTGATTGCTTTTTGTGGCCACATAGACAACCATTTTCCTTTACAATGATCTCTCTTGCAATAAAAATTGTAATAATTGTGGTCTCCACTTACTTATACATCTACGTTTCTTTCCATTTTGTATAAGAATGTACTATTTTTTTTTTACTGTTTTAAACATTGAATTTAGGAGGCAGAAATGTGTTCATATGTGCTCATATCTTTGTTTTGTCACATATGTTCTGTTTCTGTTTAACTTTCCCAATTGCAATCAAATTTATGGAATCATTGTGGTCTGCATTTCTTCTCCATATCTTTCCTTTTAAGGCAAACATTATCTTACTTTTTAAGATTTAATTTATGAGGAAGAATATTTACAAATGGATTCATGCATTCTGCTTGCTATGCATGTATTACATGGTGACAGACTAGTTTTCCTGTGATCCCAATCAATTAAATCAAATTTACAAACTCATTTTGGATATTGGATGAGGAAGTGAGGGAATAGATGTTGAGGGGCAGAATATAATTTATTTTGGGGCGTTTTCCTTTTCCAGGGTACAAATCTGTAATGTTTTGTAATGTCATTATGGATGATGTACATGTATTACTTTTGTGAGCGAAGTGACTTTCCATGAATGGGCAATACATATTGAATGATTTCTCTTGAATACATTCTCAGTACCTCTACATTCTACTTGCTATGTTAGAGGGTAGATGTGTCAGTGGGTTGGAATATTAAGGAATAAACATTCCTTGTTTTAAACATGTTTACACAAATTAAAGTGTTTTACCACCTTGTACATGTACCGCAACTTGTACTTATTTTTTCCCCTTTTTTCTGGTTGTGGGTAATTACTTCACTTTTTATAATCTCTGTTCTTTTGTCGTGTCCATGGCACATATTAGGTTTAAGTAGTGCAGGTTATAATTTATGGTAACTAGCATGGCAACAGTTGCCCTGCTTAGAGCTGATTGGCTGTTCCCATGGTAATTCAGATACATGTACATGTAATTGAAATATATGGCCCAGATAAGGTTTAAGTACAGAGTGGTATATTGTTACAGTTATCAATATATCAATTATGGTTCATGATATTAATGTATCATGTATGTTCATGTTGTTTTGGCAATTCAGGGCTATCTTGCTGGATGCAATACAGTGTAATAAAATACACATCCTAAGTATCACTCTCACCCATCTTGTAATTTTTTCATGTTCTCTGCGCAAGGTTTCTGAGCTACCATAATGTCATTGCAATGGTCTACTGTTTTTGTGGTTCTTAATAGTACATGTATAACCCAAATAGCTTCACCAGGTAAGTAATGCCAATATTAGGCAAGTGCATTTTGAAAATTCAATTCAATGAATATGATTCATTAACTTGGCTGATGAATCATCACACAAAGTATTGTCACATAAGCAAGTTTATTAAATCTTTTCCATGAACTGTATACATTAAAAGCAAAACAGAGATCACTAAATGTATAATAGTTTTGTTGAAAGAACTACTCAGTTCCTACATTTGATTTCTTGCAAAGAAGCAAATAAAAAATAGTATAATACACAACAGCTTACTATTGAAAATATGGCATATTTATTTCTGCAGTAAAACAAATATCATAAAATAGTACATTCATTCAAAATGTATTTCCTCCCATGAGAAAACATAAAATACTGATTTTTAAGAGTAACCATAAACCATCTGTTTGTCTCAAATTCCTGCAAGGATTTTCATCATGAATCTGCTATTCAACAAAATCCAGGTACTTCTATTTCACGACCAGTCAGAATATCACCAAACTGATATAAGTGTGTGAATACACTACCAATAATGACTTGTTCTTGGAAGAGCATATAACAGCTTACTCTCGATAAAGTGAGCGCAGATATAATGAGGTTTCGTTATAACGAGAGAAATGACTCAGTCCCAAAAGTTTCTACATGGAAACCTATGCTGCACCACGTCGCTTACGAGACGGTTAAAACGAGATTCAGTTATAACAAGCTTATCCTCTTGACCCCAAGACAAAGAAAAAACGCAATTGCGTCCCATTACAATGAGGAAGGAAAAATCAAGGGCGAGCTGGTCAAAAACAATCTTCTCAAAAGATTTTAAACACTTGTATCGCATTGGCACCGCATGGAGCCAGACACACATCTCGTAATAAGCACAACTCCAACAGGTGCACATTTTCTGATACATCACTCCTTTGCTTTTTATTGTTTTTCATTCTGTTTGGATACAATGAAGTTTCGTTATAATGAAGAAAAAGCCCTGGTCTCAACGACCTCATTATATCAAGAGTAAGCTGTAGATGAGTTTTATCTGAGAATGATGTATAAAAGCCTCAAACACCCAAAACTACATTCTAAATTACACTTATACTTCAACATGCCATTTCTATCACATACATGAATCTGGATCCAACATAGAATGAGAATTTCAGCAACTTTTTCTTCCCATTGATGGCTTTTGATGGGAAAAAGTATATTTGCATAAACTAAATGACATGCTATGAAGATATTGTATCTCACATTTAGCAATCAATTTAATACGAATATATTTCAATGTGCCAACTGATGATATTATTATGAAATAATTTTTCTATCACATGTTTAATAGAGCATCCTAATCAATAACAATGTCAGTCCTAGTTTAAGAGAAATATACGCAAATACAATCATAACCGAATACCATTATTAACTGGTTACTGTCTTGACCATCATTGCTTTCACAGATAAACTCAGTTGACTAATTTCACATTGCATGTTCAACAGTGCATCCCAATTAAAAACAATTTCAGTCCTATTTCAAGAGAAATAGAAACATGCAAAATCATAGCCAAATACCCTTGTCATCAATTAGACTTTTATCAATTCGAAAATATCTCGAGTAAAATCTACCACAAGATAGTGACAATATTGTTTGTAGAAATGTGAGAAAAAAACCCCACCTTATAAAGCAACAAAGAAATTATACGTAGTACCAGCAATGGCTACTGATAATCGTTTGTCTCGCAATGTAAGGTAAACGGTATCGAAAAGATCACGACGTTTCGTGTGCCGCTGCAACACTTCGTCAGGTGTGATACAAAATTGTAGTAAGCAGGGGTTTAAAAATCCTATGGTCAGTGCAGCGCACTAACTATAAATGGTCCAATACTAATAGCCGGCGTATCCGGGTACTTGACCAACAATAGACCGTCGATGTGCCTCGCATTGACCGGCAGTAACAAGTTACCGACAAAGGACAAAAGGGACAAAGCCACAGGCCAGTAATTACGGGCGACCAACAAGTCCAAGAGTCGCTAAAATCAGCACATTGTTGGGCGGTAACAAAGGCTGGCTATAGACTAACAACGGACTGTTAAGTCGTATCGAAAGGCGGTCGAGTGTCATGGCGGCGTATCGTACGAATGCACCGATCCCCGATTTTTGGATTCATACGATACGCCGCCATGACACTCCTCGCCATGACACTCGACCGCCTTTCGATACGACTTAACAGCCCGTTGTTAGTCTTGTTAGTCTTGGACTTGTTGGTCGCCCGTAATTACCCGCCTGTGGCTTTGTCCCTTTTGTCCTTTGTCGGTAACTTGTTACCGCCGGTCAATGCGAGGCGCATCAACGGTCTATTGTTGGTCAAGTACCCGGACACGCCGGCTATTAGTATTGGACCATTTATAGTTAGTGCGCTGCACTGACCATAGGGTATTTAAACCCCTGCTTACTACAATTTTGTATCACACCTGACGAAGTGTTGCAGCGGCACACGAAACATCGTGATCTTTTCGATACCGTTTACCTTACATTGCGAGACAAACGATTATCAGTAGCCATCTATCCGCAATGAGTAACATATTTAGCATTAGTACCAGCAATGCTTGTAAATTAAAAAAATATACTTGACTATTGATGAGGTGTATTTTCATGGATTGAACATGGAAGTATATTTGCCATTGGTTTCACAGATTATGTGATTCTCTTTCGGGTCATGAATCAGCAACATGCACACATTTTGTCACCTATAACTGCAGCCAGGGTGACCAGGCATTCCATATTTCCAGGGATCGTCCCGTATTTTGCCCCCTTGTTCCAGCGTCCCGACCAACCTTTCCAGGGGGCTTTTTTGTCCCGTATTTCAGACTTTTGAACAAAATACATTCAACAATGGAAGAATGTCATCAATCAACCCAAAGAAAACAAAGTTGAGAAAACTACAAGATCTATTAAACTTCACCGGTGATTTTCTTGCTACCAAAATACAAACATAATATGCGTATTCTAGTACCTTATTTTAAAAAAAAATTCTTCACACCCTCTCCCTGCTCTGTGCATGGAGTGTCCTGTAATTACATTTTCAAAATCGGGTCACTCTAGCTGCAGTGGGCACACCTGCAACCGCATGCAAATCTGAAGTAAATGACTAAAGGGGTACTACTGAATGGAGCATTCAGCTGGTGCTCATAGGATTATAGCAGCAGTGCTTTATATACCTCGGCCATGGTGCTTGAAAAATGGAAGACATAACAAAATGTGAGCAATGCAAAATAAGGAAGTACCATAGTTTGGATCTCAATCGGGAGATCAAAACCTCACACACATATTGAATCATACTATGAGTAATATGCTTACATATCAGTTTTACTGTAATATAAAATCTTCATGAGAGTTTGAAAAAAATAGGACATATTACATGCATTACAAATAAAAAACATGGAACCAATACATTTATCCCATGGAAAGGCCTAAGAAATCTGAAACAGAAATTAATCAAATACACACAAAGGAATTCTTGTAAAACTGATTAAACATCTCTATACATCTTGAACAGAAATGAGGTACTATTTGTAAAGACACAGAACACACATCCCACTAAGCAGAATAAACACATCTCTATTCGGCATGTTCATAAAAATAAAATCAGGTTAAAAGTGAGGAAAAAACGTCATGACAGCAGGTTACCTTACACAGCATAGTTATCACCACACGACTATGCAGAGGAGTCAGCTGCATGATCCAAGCAGAGTCACTGAAGATTCTTTTGCGAAACATTTTGCAGTGTGATGTAATCAGTGAAGCAGAGTTTTGCAGCCATACTTGTGCACTGGACCCATTCCAGCGAAGTATTAGTTGCATGATTTTTGACTGAACATGTAAATCCCACAGACGCTTCTCTGCACGAGCTTGGTCACTGCATAGACTTGCCGTAAATCAGATGCCACATTCAACCTGCTAGAAGTATATGATTTCAAGTTGACCTCCTTCCAGCTACCTGGAGCTCAACTTAGACCAAGGGTCTGGTGAAAATTTGGGAATGGAATATAGATCATGCTGTCTTCTAGAAGCTGTCTTTTTCTCTCTTTTGTCTTCGGGAGCACGAGTCTGCATACCCTGCATGGGGCACGGACTGCCTTACTCAAAGACGGAAACATCAATAATAAAACTTAACAGATAGCAGTGATGTTCTTGAATTGACGTTCCTGAAGTGACGTTCCTGAGAGCAGTATGTACTGTTTGAACTTGCCGTATCAGCCAAAGAATTGGCCTCCTGAAGTTCCTAGAAAGCTCCTGACTTGCTTGGTCTTAGGGTCTGGCATGAACCCCAGACCAAGTCCCCCTCCACCACCACCAGCACCTCTTCCCCCTCCTCCCCTCCCAACACCCCCTCCTCTGCCCCTTCCCCCTCCAGCACCCCTCCCCTTCCCACCACTAAACTTAAACTTTGACAGTGCTGGCTTCCCAGCCCCTGCCCCATAGTTCGATCCCCCAGACGCAGCGCTCAGCCACCCACTACTCCCGGCTTGTCCTGCACCGCTCCCCGAGGCTTTGGCCGACGCCCCCTTCCGGCCAGCTGCGGAAGCTGACCTCGCTCGCTTGGTCTTGGCCGAGGACTGGGTGGAGGCCTTGCGCTTATTTTGCCGGGGCTTCCTTCCTCTGGACTGCTTGCCAGTGGAGCTGGGCGGGCCGCCCGCTCCACCAAAGTATGGAGACGTCTCCTCCCCACCGAAGGCAGACTCATCAGCCATATCGTCATCTGTGAAATTCAAACACGAAAAAGCTCCTGTTCAATTCACAGTCTGTCATCACAGGAGACATAGTTCATTCTTTGTGATATCAAACATAAAATGACCATGATCCAAGTCCATACATCTTAAAGTTTGTTGATAATGAGGTCATCAAATCGGAAAAACATGTCTCATCCACAGTGAAATTCAAACATGAAAAAGCTCCTATTCACTTCACGGTCTGTCACATCTCTGTGATATTAAATATACAACAAAGATCCAAGCCAATAAAACTTAGGGTTTGTTAATAATGACGTAATCGCAGCGAACATTACATCCACTGTGAAATTCAAACATATAATGAGAAAGATCAAGTCAATTCAACTTACGGTGTGCTAATAATGAAGTCATCACTGCAGACATAACATCAATTGTGAAATTTAAGTACTCAATAACAATGCTCCATTTCAATCTTAGGTTTGTTAGGAAGTGATTGCAGCAGAGGCAGCCATAGGCTAAGAAGTACCATATATATATATACAGCAATTACAAAACAAAATCTACTGCATCTCACCTGGTATAAGCTCTGGTAGATACTTATACATGACCTGCATGAATGCCTGGCCCCATCTCTTGGCCTTGGGTTCGGTCACTCCCGTGATGTCCAGCAGCTCCTCTGGGGAGAACGGTGTCTTCTCTGCCATCTCCCTTAACGTCTCGTCTGCGGAATGGAAGGAACAAAGGTAACAAGTTTGGTGAAATTTTGTCAAAAAGTTCTTGAGTCATCACATAAAAATAGGATTCGACTTGCAACCTATCTGACCCAAATACACCAACTTAATTGTCCTATCATATATCATCATTATACTGAGATTGTTTATTCAAAAGTCTTGTCAAAATATATCTACTGTTATCATACAAACAGTGATATTTAATTATTTGACCTTGACCCGTGACCTTTGACCCATCTGACCCAAAATATACTCTGTCAATCGTCCTGGTATATATTATCAGCGTACCAAGTTTGTTTTAGTATATTTCTTGAGATATCACTTCATGGCGGAGGCATATAAATCCTGCTGCTCAAAACGTCAACACTATTTGTGTGTCGATTGCTGGCAGTATCGGTGGCTTTGCTGGTGACATTTTTTTTACAGGTATAGGGTAAAAAAAAAATAAACCCAGCAAAGCCACCGATACTGCCAGCAATCGACACTCGAGAGAGCCCTGCTTACCGTTGAAGATGTTGGCAGTGTTCATGTTGTTCTCTGCGGCCAACGTACGGCAGGTGGCTCGCAGGTCTTCTAGGATTCTCTGGTGGATGCCTGTTGTACCGCCGGCCGCACCAGCCTGAGTCGTGGCCACCGCAGCCTTGCCTGCCATGGCGCGCGATGCACGGCTCTCTTGCATCCGCAGATTAATCTGCCAGGAGGGAAAAACAAGCAGTAGTTTCAAATTTGGTGGTATTAACACTCTCAGTCTCATGGGATTATAACATGTGTAGTATGTCAATAACATGAAATCTATTGTTTTTCATCAGTAAAAATAAAAATAATGATACATTTATAAATTTTGGCTAGATACAGAATTTGCATTGGATTTGTACATGAAATCACGTTTTTGAGCAATTTTTGGTCTGACATGCACGTACAAAATGTTACGGAACGTCGGAACCATGTACCCCCGCGTGAGACTTGAAGGAAAAAAGTCATGAAACGTCGTGGCGCGATCTTCTCTCATTACAAATTTATCGCGAAAAATGTCGAGGGGGGGGGCTGTTTTTGCCCCCCCCCCCCCCCCCCCCCCCGGGCTAGGTAGGGTTAAAGGATTAAATTACATTAAACACTGAATATATCTTACGTAAAGCACTGGCATTTTTTGAGGTAGATGGAAAAATCATGAGAACTATATCTAAATGCATCAATCCCTAACCAAGAAATAGTTCATAGCGTGTTGTTGTTAAAGGATGATAAATATCCTTACCCGATAAACCATAATTATACTAATACAAGATTGGCAGCAGCTTTGAGGAAAATTACAAATTTGCCAAATATATTGAACACTAACCCTCAAATTGTTGGTACAAAGTGTATCAATTAACATTTCCTATTACTGTATCCTCTTTTCATGGAGAAATGTGAAATAAAATTCAATTAAATTATACAACATGAAAGGATGTGACATTGCCTACTCTGATCTCTGTCCTTGTGGTCAAGTACAGACCCATGAATATTTAATGACCCAATGTGCTATGACAGGACCTTCCTGTTCACTGATTCACAATCTTGACCCTGTTTTGGTGACATACCAACTGCCAATTTTGACTGCTCTAGTTGACATAACATTAATCAAATTTTATTATATCCTAATCTGACCTTGCACTGTCCGTTGAGCAGCTCCCGGGCCTTGGGCCCCACCTTGACGTAGCAGACGGCCTGGTCGTGGGCCGCTATGAACATGTCTTCCCTCAGGAAACCGTCAATCACCAGCTGCCTCATGAAGCGCTCACTGTCGCCCCGCTGGAAGTCCTTCTTCTTCAGCAGGCCGTACACCGGGCTACTTGCATGGCCGCTCTGGTTCACCTTGGCTGAGTTTCCACCTGGGATTCAGGTTGATTTGATTCGATTTGATGCTATCAATTTCAATTAAATAAAATGTCTAGTTCACTTGGCTGAGTAACCATCTGGAATTCATGTTGATTTGAATAGATTCAATGCTATCAATTTCAATTCAATAAAAAAGCCTGGTTCACCTTGGCAGATTAACCACCTGGGATTCAGGTTGATTTAATTAGATTTTATGACATTTATTTCAATTTAATCAAATCTCTGGCTCACCTTGGCCGAGTTACCACCTGGAATTCGGGTATCCACAAGCACATATGGGTTCAGCCCTCAATTCAGATATACCTTCCCACCCCTTGTATATCAGGATTGGTACTAACCCATGAGGACATCGACATAGTGGTTGATGGTGAACTGATTGTTGTTTCTTCTGGGGCCTCTATATCTCTGCCTGTTGTTCGAATCGCCGCTCACATCGCCGACAAACTTGACCACACCCTTGGCCTCCGATGTCACATCCACACTCACAAAGGAGGCCTGTACATCAAAACACAAAGTCATGGTGAGACCAATAGGGAACAATTCTCTTGTCATTGAGATGCAAATTGCAAAGATCCTGTCAAACATTGCAACCCAAATTAGAATATTGCTTATCAGTTATTCACACAAATAACTATATTACTTTGTTTTCTTATAATAAACAAGTTCATAGCAACACCATTGTGCCAGAAAATACACTGAATTAAATACTACTAGAAGGCAGGCTGCGATTTGTTCCTGAAGCTGTGTTGGGTGATTGCTGCAAAGACATTTCACAAGCCCAGAACAACAATGCAAGGAGATACACACGGTGGCATGTTCTTTCACTACCTCCTCAGAGTTGAAGTTCTAATTTATTCAGTAAGTGGTACAACAGATCTTTTTTTTTCTTATGTATGCAAATGTAATGTACATCTTTGACACAATAAGATACCAAATGGTATTCCCAAAGATTGTCCAAAGTTTGTACAACAAACAACAACTCATAGATTGAGTGCATTCAAACCATTAAACCTGAATCACGATATACGGGTAAATGCAGTTCTCATATCTTCCATATGAAGGGGGAAATTGGAGAATACATTGCTAAAGCGGCTTGTGGACATGAGATCATTCGTACCAGCTTTTAAGTTCTCATGGGTACATCGCAACTATAAACATCATGGCAGGTTTTATTGCATTTAGTATCAAATTGGCTTCCACCCAATACAAAGGGAAAATGATCAAAATGAGATTCTGACGCTCACACTTGACTGGCAGTTATCGCAAGTGGTTTCTCGGTTCTTCCTGCACGTCTCTCGGTCGTAGCCCAGCTCCCCGAAGTAAGACAGCATGATGGTCCTACGACAGTCTGCCTTGTTCTCTGCGTACTGCACCATGCCGTACAGATTGTCTAGGTGCACCTTGATTGTGTTGTAGTTTTCCCCTCCCCCTACAATAAAATAAAATAGGGCTTAGAATGATTTAGCCCATGCAATTCAAGGAAGAGCAACTCCAAACAAATACTTTTCCTCAGAGAGGATAATGACAAATATTGTTTGATGACATTAGGCTTTAAAAGTAACCCCTTTGAATAAATATTGATTACTTATCCCTGAATAGAATGCATGTGACACTAGAGTCAGGAATCAAGGGAAGAGAGAGAAAGAGAGGCTTGATA
This sequence comes from Arbacia lixula, assembly GCA_963669155.1. Lineage (NCBI taxonomy): Eukaryota > Metazoa > Echinodermata > Echinoidea > Arbacioida > Arbaciidae > Arbacia > Arbacia lixula. The sequence continues at coordinate 24,118,550 of OZ022578.1, read as the reverse complement.
ATAAACTGATTTGATCACAACACCCCTGACCCCACCCACATCACCACCCCTCCACCACCCCTCCACCACCACCTAATCTCTATCATGCCTCTGAGCCTGGTGACATCCTGGTAGGTGTAACAGAGCACACAGTGGCTGTGGCCTCACCCCCCACCATCACCACACCGCCCTCACTATCCCTCCACCCCCCACCCCCTCACACCTCTCCAATATCTCCTAACCCCATCCCTCCATCACCCGCTAACCCCATTCCTCCACCACTTACTCTCAATCATACGTCTGAGCCTGGTGACGTCCTGGTAGGTGTAGTAGAGCACACAGTGGGCTGTAGCTCCATCTCGCCCCGCCCTGCCAGCCTCCTGGTAGTAGCCCTCTATAGACTTGGGCAGGGAGTAGTGCAGCACGAAACGTACATCGGCCTTGTCGATGCCCATACCGAAGGCTATGGTTGCACATACCACCTACACGGAGGAAACAAGATGGAGAAATACAAGAATATATGGAAACATAGGACAACACTCAATCTGAAATACCTTGGCTTTGTTAATAGGCTTAATATCTGGATTCAAAAGGATGTTTGGTTTTACCCTAACTGTTCCATACACAATGCTGCTCTGTGGGCTTTGTGTGCATCATTGGTGAAAAAAATACCCACATGGCACGTAGAGAGTTAATAGATAAACCTCTACCTACTACATTCATCAAATTCATGCTTCTGGTTATTTGAGCTTCAACTGTTTGAGCTTCATTTGGTTTGAAATTATATTCCATCCTCATAAAAAAATATCTTAAATTTTTCCAAAGATGGCAAACTTGTTACGATTTTTTTTAATTTTTTCATCAGTCACTTGCACCTCATGTCCTATGCTGGAAATAATTTTTGTTTGAACTTTTAACCTTTTGACCTCTCACAGATTTGATCCCAAATCTCAAAAGTTAATCTTTATATCATGGTTCATCTTTGGATCAGGTTTGGATACAATTCAATCTAGATGTAGTTTAACTTTTCAAAACTAACAATATTTGTCTTTAGCCATTTGGCTGAAATTTATTCTTTGACATCAGAATGATTGAATTCAAAATCTAATGACTCTATCTCCACATTATGACCCATCTTGGCATTAGGCTTGCATGTAAGGTCACTCACTAGATTCTAAGTTAACAATAACAAAACGGACAAGACAATGAAAAGAGACAAAGCTACTATAAAAACACTCATTGAATTTCATGCTAACATTAATAACAATTCTATAATGAATATTTATACCATGATGTCAGTATGGCAATAAAATTGCTTTTCCTGCCTGTCTGATTATGAAACCTACCTTGTACTCTGCACTGATCCACTTGTTCTGCACTGTGGAGCGTTCTTTGTCACTCTGGCCAGCATGGTAAGGAGTGGCCTTGATGCCTGCACTCGTCAGCTCATCAGCGACCTTCTCACATTCATTCCTGGCAAGCAGATGATACACATAAAAATATCCTCATTATTATCATCATCATCATCACCATCACTTTAATATTCCTGACGATCAAACACTAACAACTGAACATTGTCATCATCATCATCATCATTGGCTAATATCACCTGTTCAATTTTGACAACCCAATGTTACAGGGGAAAGTGCCACTGTTAACTGTCAGGAATACACAGGGCTTCACACTGTTTCCCATCAATGCTAATGATGACTAGTCACTAGCACAACTTCAAAGTCAGAGAGTTTATGGTAACATTCTGGGAGCCCTTTGCATGACCACTTAAAAGGTGTTCAAATATTCCAAATACAACAACAAAATCTTTAAAAATTGTACAAGAAGTATGCCTCTTCTTCTCCTTGATATCTATTTGAAAAAGTACAGACAATCTTTTCCACAATCATATTGCCAAACGTGTTGAATTGCTTCAGAGCAGCTTGCATACACACTTACATGAACACTGGTCTATGAAGATCACCTGCCCATGCTTCTTGCTACCCTTGGGGTGGTCTTTACAGACAGGTTTGCCTCTACTTAATCTCAAGGATAGATCAAGGTCTTCCTACCTTGACAGACAGTAGATGATGCCCGACTTGCCCCTGAAGTTTGCCTTGATGAGCGTGGTGATCTTCTCAATCATCTTGCTAGGCTGCTTCTTCTCCACTCGAAACATCAGGTTGTTACGGTCAAAGCTGCTCGTAAATCTGCAGGTGGGAACAGGTCATTATTCTAGATTTTATTTCACATAATGAATGTTCAGATTGAACATCTGCCCATCTGCCCATCTGATTGATCCACACTGACACCAATTGTAGATTGGTATGATCAAAGCTGCATCTAAATCTGGATATGGGACAAATCACTTTTTATATCTGTTTTCAAAGTTACAGATGCACACTATTTATACGTATACCTATATCTATAGAACCAAAATATATGTCCTACTGAAAGTTTGTGTTACTCACAATAAAAAAAAAAAATTCACATATTTGTAAAGACAGAGGAAAGTTAGTAGAAATTATTAGATTAAGTTAGATATTAAGTAGCTATGATTCACTTAGGTAATAGCTACAGATATATACCATTTTGTGTACTTCAAATAGTTTATTTATCTCACAAATACTAATGATAAGCAGCAGTATGTTAGTGTAGTGAAAGTAGTCCATATTACCCTGTTCTTTATTGAGCCCGCATATATGTGGGCTGGCTTTATTCCACTCAGAGATACTGAGCATGATCGGCTGAACGGACAATAGACAACAGGCTACGAATAAACTTTGTATTCCAGATAGGGTGCAATTAAACCACATGTATTTGGTAAATGCAGTTCCATTGCAAATTTTGTGATCGTAACTAGATTAGGGTTCACAAAGCCAGAAAATCTAACAGTGAACAACGTGTTGAGAATACAATAGTTGTCAAATTGGCAACAAAGACATGGCTTTTGGAGGGACTTACACCTGAGGTTTCTTCATGCTGAGCTGGTGCAGGATATCAGTTCTCACCCGGGGGGTAGCCGTAGCCGTCAGCGCCATCATGGGCACGCCCGGGAACTTCTCCCGCAGCTTGCACAGGCGCTTGTAGTCTGGCCGGAAGTCGTGCCCCCACTGTAGGTATGAAAGAAATTATATGGGGGCTCAGGGTGATCCAGCCACCGCAATGCACAAAAGAGCCCCCCCCCAAAAAAAAAAAAATGTTTTCTCATTTCATAACATCAGTCCTAAAAAGATGCCCCTGAAAATAATTTTCTCATATTTTTTTTTCTTTCCTTCTTTTCCCTCCTTGCAGTCAATATGAGATATGTGTACCTTTGCCCATCAAAAACTTTGTACAAAAAACAAAATCAATAAAAAAATCTTATTTATATAGAGCTGGAAGAGCTCAAGAGAGTTTAGAAAAACTTGAACACCAATGTACAGGGTGAAGAGCACTCTCAAAATTAAAAGATTAAATTTTGATATTTTTTAGACACTTCTAGTTACGTACTAGAAAGAACAAAATTGTACTGGTTGGTAGCTCTGCACTACAATACCAAGTGAATCTCTCAGAATTTCTAGCTGGCTGGTTTATGTTTTCCTCCCACTCACCTGGCTGACACAGTGTGCTTCATCAATGACGAATCGTGACAGCAAACCTCGTGTGTATAGATGCTCCATGGTTGACAAGAGCTTCTGACTGGCACTGATCTAGAATCAAGAGAAACATAAGTTCACTATAATCACTTTTCTTCATGAAACAAAGTATTTTGGCTGACTGCGTAAAAAATCTGCTGCAAATAGTAAAGAAGGATGGACAGGAGACTTCCCAATAGCAAATTCTGATGTGATACCAAGAACATTAATTGATCGCGCCACCAATTTCACTCAAATAACTTCAACCAAATTCATAACATCATCTGGAATAAAGGGAATGTCTTGGCAATGTCATAATACTTGCATGGATACAGTTAATTCTGGGCGGAGAGCGGTGAAGTGGAGAAAGTATCTTGCTTAAGGACAGAAGTGCCATAGGTGGGCTTGAACCTGGAACCTTGAGATCTTTAGTATTCGCAATCACTTTACCACAACACAACAACAGCGACTGACCTTCTCTGGAGTGACATACAGCATCTTGACGACAGGGTCTCTCATGCAGAGCTGGCGGTAGATGCCGTCGGACATAGCGGCCGTCATCTCCCCTGAGAGGTGGGCTGCGGGGATCTCTAGGGAGACCAGGCGCTGCACCTGGTCCTGGATCAGGGACTTGAGCGGGGAGATGACAATCGTGACACCCTGGGTCAGCACTCCAGGTAGCTGGTAGGCCAGGCTCTTCCCTCCCCCTGCACACACACACACACACACACATGAATACGCACACGTACAAAGATAGTAAACAAAATGAACAATCATAAGTCATCCTGCAGAGATGGCCACGATGGTACACTGTAACATATGATTATACAAATAAAAATTGTGCTGTCAAATTAAGATCTTAGGGCTAGTGGGAGTTTGCTTCTCAACATGAATAATTTTCCTATCATTGTCCAAATATCAATCAACTTGCTTCACATTCTGCTTCTATACCAATCAGATTGTGTATTTATGTTTCATTCTTCTTTAACCAGCGAAGTGTGACAATATAATTTCTGTACTCAGTTAAGCGACAAAGTTGCTATGTTTGAGTATATCTATCAATCTGTATCTAGCATTTTCCATTCTACTGCTCTGTCCATATCACACTCCCATGTCCCATAACATCCTCTTCATCTCATGTGTTGTTTGCCTCTTTTAAGCATACACCCTATATGTCTAACGGATTAATGTGTTTGTGTATTGAAGAGCTACCTGTGGGCATGAGGATAAAGCAGTCTTCACCCAAGAGGGCAGCATTGATGGCCTCCAGCTGGTTGGTCCTGAAGACGCGCAGACCAAATGTCTTCTTGAAGACTTTCTGCAGCTCCCTGGAGTGGGGGAAGGAGAAGCCTCCAAATGGGCTGTCAGACGGGCCCTGCTGCACAGCCTGGCTCAGGCCTGGTGAGAGAAATCAGAAGGACGCAACAGAAATATAACCAGTCATTGTAACAATTCCAAACCTGCCAGCCTTCTCAATCAGGAATTCAGAATGTTTTAACAAAGTAAAATTCAAAGTGCTCATGTATTTTGTACTTTTACATTGCACTTCATGGAATCTATGATCATCAGTGAAGTTAAAAGACCAAGAAAATTGGAAGAATTTCTACAAAGTCAGAAAGGTTGACAGGTTTGAAATACTCATTTTCTAAGGGGTCTAATATTTTGCTTCTAGGGGCATTTACACTCTGAAATCTGGTATTGAAATATAATGTTGTTTAAGTTTTTTTTTGAGATATAAACTGTGCTTATCGCTCTCAGGTGCAATGCATTTTTCCATGGAGATACAGAATTCTGAGGCTGTTCCCTTGGGAGAGGTTTGATATTGCTGCTGCTTGCTACAACATCAATCTCAATTTATTATTTCCTGTATGCGAAGCGGTAAACTACCCTGACATTAAAGATCGCCATGTAACATAATTTTCCTCGTTTACTGCAACACAAAAATGCATCAATAGTGATTAACTATAGGCAGCAAGTAGTAGCAGCAAACCAGAGTTCGATGTGATTTCACTTGAGTCAGAAAAATGTAATGATGGTACCTTGCGTGGAACTGAACGATGTATCCAGTTTCTGTGTTGCTTCCTTCCTTGCTGTTTGTCCTTTGGCTCCAACATTCATCAGTCCTGGCTTGGCACCCAATGAGCCAGGCCTAGACCCTGAGGAAGCATCATTATACGAGCTATTGGATTTGTCCCAGAAGCTAGATACACTTGATGAGGCGTCTCGCTGAGTGGTGCTGAAGGCTGCAGGTGGTTGATAGGTTGAGGATGAGTTTCTGTGGTTTACGACAGGCTCTGGGGTTTGGATATCGTCTAGGTCAAAGAAGCTGTCTCCTCCAAAGGGGACTGGAGAGAATGGGGCATCCCCTGTTCCTCCTGCTCCAGGTTGCTGCGTCGTAATAGGGGTCACAGAGTCCCCCATCCCTCCCGACAGGTGGTGGTGGTTGACAGGCGATGGCCCGTTACTCGGACTCAAGAATACAGGCTGCTGACCGCTGCGTTGTTGGACCAATCCCAACTGATTGAGGGGTGTCCTCACTCTCGACATACTTTCATGAATTGCTGATGACCCAGGCGCGGACTGACGCTTAAACTGAAATGAACGTGTTCCATCAGAAGCAGTGGCATCTGACCTTCCAGGGATTTGATCCCCCATTCCTGGGTACTGACCCCTGTGGTCATCGGAGTTACGGTCCCATGTATGAGCATGGTCACTTATGGTTTGATGTGCTGCAAACGTGGTGGAGGACAATGAGGTATGAGCTGGTGTCCTAGAAATGTCTTTTGCAGGAAGGGCACCAAGATGCTTCTGTCTAGATTGCACTTGTTTCTGCTTGGCTTTCACCCTTCTCCTGTAAATATCAGAGGAATAAAAAAGAAATCAATGAGCACTAGTCAGCTAATAACTGCTGCATATGTTTAGGAAGTGAATTTTCAAGGTCTGGGTCATGTTGCATACAGGTTTCAATTACTAACCATCAATGGTAACTACCATGGCAGCAGGTGCAGTCGTGAGAGTTCACTGGCTGTTACCATGGTAGTTACCATTGATGGTAAGTTACAATGATTGAAAACTTATTTGCAATATGGCCCTGGTGCTGCAAACTGAAATGCACTGTCTGTATCATTTTCTCATTTCATAGGGGAAATGTCGGAATCATGGCTAGAAAAGGCCCAAATCGGAAAGGCTGGAGGATAATGCATTCACAAAAAGTGCACTGTTCATGGGAAGGACAAGTGGCTGTAATACGATTTTAACACCATTCTGGGGCCTATCTTATAAAGGGTCGTGATTGATCTGATTAAGCGAGTTCGTAGTTGCAATGTGTGCATGAGCAGATTATTACTGGTTCGAATGACCTCAGGTCAATCGTACCACTCACAGAGTAAAATGGAATTTCCATATACAGTGGACCATGTTTATACCCATTATAATGCAGATACAGCAATTTACTTCTGAGAAGGTAGTGAAAGAACATTCCACCATGTGCACTTGCTTCTATTGTTGGTATGGGCACGCTGTAAAATAACACACCTAACAAAGCTTCATGATCAAATCCTAGTCTGCATTCTAGTCGGTACTGATTCAGTGGACTGTCCGAACATGGTGAAATTACGAACTGGTTAATTGATCGCAAGTCCAATCCCCTATCTCTAATGTACAGGTTCACTATTGCTATCAATTGCAAGTCAAGTTGCAATCAATTGCAAATCTTTATAAGACAAGGCCCTGGATTACCACCAGAGCTATAGGATAATCCACAGGCAGTCACTACTCAACTTGATTTGATGTGTGTTTGTTTGTAATGCTTTGTATCACTGGACCTTCATTATGCCTTCAAAAACTTGGCACATAATGAGATACAGAATGCAGGATATAGAGAACCAAAATGGCGTCATCATACCCATTGTTACGCAGGTCTCTGGTTCTTAACAACATCCCTCAAGAGAGAGATTTACCGGTCCACCATTGTCTATTGGGCTAGTCATGGGCAATCCTAAGGAGGGTCCCAGCTGTGACCACCGCTGCATGCTCTACCCACACAGCTTAGAACCATTTGTCTTGACAACATGCTCATATGACGTCACACTATACTCTGTAGAGTACCGAAGTGTTGTCGTAATACCCATTGTTATGCCAGCTTCTCGTCCTAAACAACATCACTCAAGTGAGACCTTCACCGGTCCGTGTATATTGATGGGCTGGTGTCGAGCACTCACAATGAGAGTTCCTGCTTTGATCACTGATGCTCGCTCTACCCACTAAGCTTAGAACCATTTGTCTCGACAACGTGCTCATATGACGTCACACTTTGGCACTCTATACTCCTTACCGTAGTACTGAGAGTTGCTTGAGTTGGGCAAGCTCTGGGGGTGGGTCTACATCACTAGGTGCTGGCCCAGTCTTGAGGTAGGAATCCACACTGCTGCAGATTGTGTCCATGACCTCGAAGAGGAGTGTGTCCAAACACTGCAGTCTCTCTGTGAGCTCATCCGGGGTCATCTGGGCACACACACAACAGATAAAACACCCAGCTTGATAAGATACAAAGTTATTCATGGTCTTGCACTAGAATAGATTCAGGAACTTATTTTCTCCTCATAAGAAATAACAAAAAAACTGTCAGGATTCTTTTTTTTTTACCATCTACGCCATCTCAATTTGTGATCGATCTTGACTCGCAATGTATAGCAATCATAACTCTTTAAATTAGAGTTAAACATTGCATTTGTGATCAATTCAGATCAATCACAACATGTTATAGGATGGTCCAAGGCTTGAAAGTAGCCCCTATCAATCAATTATAGATCACTCAGGCTGGGAAATGACCTCCTGCTTGTTGGCAAAAGACATTCACCTTCAATCAAAGGTAACTAGAAAATTTGATTGCACACTTTCAACTGGTAAGCCTTCACCCTGGCACAAACACTGAAGTAAAATGCTCTTTGACCAAAAACTAAGTTTGCCTTTGTCCATGACATAAAGCTTAATAAAGATTTATCTTCAACTCTGCCTTGACTATGAATAAAAGGCATGCATATTCTATTCAATCAACAACTTCGAAATTATTGTTCAAACCTGATCAGTCAGAGGATCCAAAGCCGAGTGTGATGTCAGAGCAGTGATGGTGTCATTGTTCTCTTCTTTCACGATCCTGTGATGAAGAAAATGAAAAGCATCAAATCTTGATACACTTAAATGATAAAATGGAAAAAAAACAAGTATGAAGTGGATCACTAGGATCTTGCGATAGCAATCTCATCTCTTCTCACTAAACCATACCCATTATGTATGCAAATTTCATGCATGCCGTTCACACAATACATTACTAATGATAACCCCAAAGCTTATCCATGGTTTACCGAATAGCAGCTACTAATAGAATCATGGGTGCCTTCTTCCCATTACAACTGAATTATGAAATACAGGTGAGTTTCGTAACTTGTTACAATGCAATTAGGGGAAATGTGTGAATACATGATGAAAATGGTGTATTCAAAAGGGCTTGGATACAGCTATGGAACAATGTCACTCTGTATATGTTTCCAGCCAAAGTGGTTAGTAGTTATATCTATACTAATGATACAAAATGAATATCTCATGATAAAAATTATGATGCACAGTCAGGAAAAGTAATTTAATGAAAGGTTTTGTACTTCTTTTTTTTTCAAAGGAGATGATATTGACCTTTGTATGCCAGACATCTATGGGATCTCCCTTTATGACTGGTGCATAAATGCTTAATGCTGCATTAAGTGTTAAACAGGAAAACTTCTCAGTACTCACAAATTTGTTGGGCCCCCGGCACAGTTTTTCAGGTTCCTAGGAGACTCCTTCAGCGTGCGAGGAGGGGGCAGGTGGGTGGGGTCCTCCTCGGGAGACCTCACCCTGCTGGATATACGTCCTGAAGACACAGGGGTGTTCTGGGTCTGGTGGAAGACCGGGGATGGGGGCGGGGAGGGGGTGTCACCCCTAGGGATGGGGGGCTCGTCGCCCTCCAACTCCCCACACCCAGGGGAGGGCATGGACTCCCAGTCTATGTCCAAGTCAAAGTTGGATGGGGAGGGCGGGGGTGACGGTGATGGCACGTCAATGAAGTCGTATTGGGTCTGTGGCCCATGTGGCATGGAAGGCTCAGGCTCAATCTAATAAACACATACAAGAACAAGGTTGGCGTATTTATGCTCATTACACTGAGTGCGAGGATATTCTCTCAAGTTATCCTGTAGAAATGTCAATCCAGAAAACATAGTGCCGCTAGACACTTTGTGGCAGAGGCATTCAAAGCTACCATCTTACTGTCTTCATTAAAGTAAGAAGGTAAAAATTTATTATTTTTTTTCAAACATTACATAGTATTCATGACCAGAACTGAATGCCAAATAGGGTTGTTACACTTTGTTTTTTTTAATGTATGAAATTAAAACATAAAGATGTAATGGACTTTAACTCCTATAAGAAAGAAAATTCATGATATAATGAAGTTAGAAAACAAAAAGATCCTGTATGGACTCACATTGACATTGGCTTCATCAGACTCTCCTGTGTCCTCACAGCTTTTTCCTGTATGCCAATGAAAGAACAAGTAAATGTCAAAACATATCGACATGGAAAAAGGAAAAAGCACTGTTCTATTCACATTCTGAGACAATTATAAGGTGGGTGGAGAGAATGAGAAATAGAAATAGAGACATGGAAGAAGAGAGATATGTTGAGCGAGGGGGGGGGGGGGGAGAGCAAGAGAGAGAGAGAGAGAGAAAAAGAAAGAGCTTACCATTCATTCATGAATGTCAGACCAAATATTGCATTCATTTAGGCATGTCACGCTGTCCAGCATGTTGGAAACAACCATTTCAACTCCAATATCTACATCACTCAATGATGACATGTGGTACCAGATAGTGACCCATTAGCAGCAATCAATACACACCCATACTGTTTATGCCATAGATTTCGCTGGGGTTTTATTTTCGCGAATTTCACGAGTCAGATGCTATTCACGAATTTAACAACAAGGGAAAACATGAATACGATGTGCACAAGCACATATACTCATAGTACTACTAGTCCATGATCACAAATTTAACCACACGCGAAATTGTTGTGAAGTCCTGATTCGTGAAAAATTAGACTCGCAAAATATATGGCGTATACAGAATACAATTTCAGAGAGCACAGCCCTGTTTGAACCCCGCTTCTGAGGTAACACACACACCTTTCTTTTGGAACTGCGTCTGTGACCAGTCAATGTTAATGACATCATTGTCCTGGTCGGCCACCTCTTCATCATTGTCCTCTTCTCCTCCTTGTTCCTGTCCCTCATCGCTGCTGTCACTGTCCAGGATGACAGCGTGTCTCGAGAGACTGGATCGCCTTTGACTCTTCTTGGCCGACCCTATGAAAATAACGCACAGCATACCGGAAATCTTCTTCATTTATTTCTTATATATGGCGTCAGTCAAATTTGACTATTTCAGCCAATAATACTTGATTGTAAAATGGTTCCAAAATATCTTCATCTTGTTGATCATCTTCTACTCTCATGAAATTGAGTTTTAATGCTCAACAGTCTATCATGAAAAACAATTCAACGATATTCATTTTTTTTCTCTGTGTTTCAATGACATTTGACATACTTCAGATTTCAGAACTATTCCCTTCATCAGTGGTAGAATATTTCTGTGCCAGGTTTTGCCATAATTAGTTCCCAGGATATCAAAATAAAAAAAGAGGACTTTTCTTGGCAAAATTCATGACCTTTCACCTGTGTCCTCTGAGAATATGACCTTAAAGTTTAAAGTGGTTAATTAAGAGCTTTGTTCCAGCCAGCTTTCGTTGAAATTGGTTCAGCTGATGTTTAGCTCTATGCTAAAAAAAAAATGTACAGCAAAATTCATTGACCTTTCACCTGCAGGGCCCTGCATAAACACATAGTACCGTGCATTGATAAAAATCAATCAAAAAAATGGCTCCTACTAAAAAATGCATCATGAAGTAAAACTCACCAATGACGTCATCATCACTATCACTGTCATCTCCTTGCAACGGTGGGATGACTCTTCCTTTCCTTGTGTGATTTGGCTTCTCTACTTCCTCATTCCAAGCAATGTCTTGAGCCTTATGGTCAGGAATGGACGGCTTGCCTCTAAAAGAGAACTGCTTCTTTGGGGCTGCAAATGGGATACACGTTATACAATGATATTTGTTAACACTTTTTGTGTGCCACACATGGTTTATTTCACCATCAATACACGCAAATCCCATAGAGCAGCATTTTGCCTGGCACATAAAGGTTAATAGGCTGTTATAAGGGATGTTGGTGGTAAGGACTACTAGAGGGTGTTCCACCAAGCTGTTCTTAAGCCACAAACCCTTTTACGCACGTCTGGTGACCCTTTCTTGTGCTAAATCATATTCTCAATGATTATGATTCCCATCAGCTAAAAATCAAATCTGAGGTTCATAAGTGAAAATTCTTGTTGTTAACAAGTGTCTGAATACAAAGCTTATGATTTGTCACATTTGATTAGTATTGTTGGAAATTACAAAGAATGGTATCGCATAGGGTAACCAGTCATGCGTAAAGACGTTCTTGGCTTAAGAACAGCTTGGTGACCCCCCCCCCCCCCCCCCTCCCGGACCTATAACCACTGGGTTCACGAAGACATTGTCTCAAAATCATTTAATCGTTGGATTTAAATGAATCTGAGCCTTGGTGATGATGGCAGAGTGGTTCTGCCATAAATTATGTGACATAATCAACAACCCTTTGCCTATAAAGGGAGTGAAACCTTAATTATGGAGATGTCAGTCAAACTTTTACCCAAAAAACTGTACACCCAAGAGTAAAAGAAATAATACTTGTGAAGGACCCCCCACCCTCTATCATATTTTTTTTTAATACAAACAAATTGACTTAAACATTATATTCTATAAGAGAATAAGGAAAAATACTTATTCACCAATATACAATGAGTACTCAGTACTCTTTAAACAAATATCACACTATTTTTGAGTAGCATATATAATTGTGTTAATTAAAAATCACACAATAGTGTATGTAACATGCAATCTGCCAATTTGAGTCTTTTTTTTTTTTAGCAAATGCTAATCTTAACCTATTGAGACCCTTGACTACCTAGGGATGATATTAATTCTAGAATCTAGATACTGCACAACAAAGTCTGACTTACGGATTGTTGGTTCAAGAAAATCAAAATCTTCATCATCTGACAAATCACCAAGCTTGAAGAAGTTCTGAGATGCCGGCATATTCTTCTTAGAACTGTAAAACAAAGTACAGTGGAATAATTTAAATTTCTAATTTTAAATTCACAGTTTGCCCCAAGTATACTTTTTTCTCCTATTACATCAGTGTACTTGCTTTCTTCTTACTTTGTGTGTTACAACAAAATCAATGATTCTCCTTGTCTTACAAATGCAGAAGTGTGAAAGATAGCAGATCAATCTATGCCATTCTATTTTACTCCAGAGACACCATTAATACACTGATACCAGAAAAACTCAAAATTGATAGCCGCCAACCCCCAACCCCCCGACACACACATTTCACTCATAATTTACAATAATTCTGTTTATATTCTGGCAAAAGGTAAATTGACCTGACAACATAGTTTGTACATGTTTCATCATTAAGAATGTATTCTTACTAGTATCATACAATTTAGTTCACTTTTACTTCAATGACGATCCATAAGTTAAGATGTAGCGCCAAGGAAATACTTTATCTTTTTTTGCAGTGCATACTTGTTGGTGCATATTTAAAACATTGTGCAAGTAAAAATCTAGTCCCATGGTTTAAATTAATGTTGGGCTGTACTGTACCTTGGAGTAAATGGCTGCACTGAAGCTACAGGCTTCTTCCCATGACCAGGAGGTGAAGTAATATTTCTCGGCACACTGCTACCTGTAGTCGTTGTACCACCAGCACTCACAGCCCGCTTTGCTGTGTTTGTCTGGTCCCGAAAGACATTAGGCCCAGCGAGCTGATTGGTATTGGAGCTAGCAGCATATCGACCATCATTACTGACACATCTCCCTTGAATTGGTGGGATAGATGGATTGGCTGGCGGGTCTATGCTCGGCTTCAGCCAGCCTGTCAGCGATGTCTGGCTTTTCACTGTGGCAGCTGGCTGATGAGATGCTGGTTGTCTATACTTGGAACTTCTTGAGAGTTTGAAATTGAAGTTCCTGCAATCAAATTAAAGTAAACCAGTGAGAAAAGCCCTTTGAATATTGTCGTTTTCATGACAAGTGACTAGTCCAATTTTTAACTTCAATCCTGGAATCTACATCATTGCCGTATGAACAGTTAAACAACCTAGTCTAGATGCAGCCCAATCACAATTAAGAATCAGAGAACTCAGAATGCAGGTGCGGGAACGACCAACTGACCAACGAACGGCAGCGGCGTACACATCAGCCGCCCCGGCGGCCCCGACCCAGCCGCGTTGGTGCCCGCCTTGGTGTCGGGCAAGATGGGCAGTCCGACCTCGATCATCTGAAATTTAACTTCGAATTTAGATATATTTTAACTGGCCGGCATGGAAAAGTTCAATATTGCGATTATTTAATAACATCTTTTTTATTCACCTGACAGTAGACATCCTTTGACTGATCCCAAAGTAAATAACTTCAGTAAGTAGAATCTCGTGACAAAAATAAGCTCTTTCGTAAAAATGAAACAACCGCGCATAGCGAGTGGCTATCAGTGAGCCTGTGATGCGCATGCGCACATTACTGGCCTTGCGAGCTAGCTTGTACACGAGAGTTAAAGGGGAAGTTCACCCTGAAATTATTGTGGTTTCAATAAAAAGAGACAAATGAAAGAAACATATGAGTGAAGGTTTGACGAAAATCGGTCAAAGGAAAAGAAAGTTATTTGATTCTAAAGTTTTTATTTTGTGACGTCACGTGCAACGGTGCAAGGTACTCTCCCATATGTTGTGTACAATTTTTTTTTCTCGAAAATGTGCATTTTCTCACAAAGATATGCATCCTTTTACTTGTGCGTTTGATACATTATCAGAAATACGTTTTTACACACATACCTGTACGAAGAAAAATCATTCCGTTGTCAAAAACAGAAAAAAAAACACAATTTATCGACTTATTTTGTACACAACATAATGGGAGAGCACCTCGCACGTGACGTCACAAAATCAAAACTTCAAAATCAAATAACTTTCTTTTCCTTTGACCGATTTTCGTCAAACCTTCACTCATATGTTTCTTTCATTTGTCTCTTTTTATTGAAATCAAAATGATTTCAGGGTGAACTTCCCCTTTAATCGAATGCATTCAGCTAGGGGTAGATACAGTATATAGTTGTATTGAACCTTATCAGCGAACTGCCATTTTTGACCAACTCAATTTTCAATTTTCAATTTTTTTTATGGGGATCATTGTCAACGTTGTTTATTGCAAAACCTCACCTTTAACGATATACCATAGGTAGTACTACGTACTAATTCACAGCGGTCATATGATGAACAATCATCGACACAATATACATGTAATATCAATCATAATCTGTATAATGAATCAATGATAACAGTAAAAGAATATTGAGTTGATCATGTACATTCACCCACTTGTTCACCTATTCAATATCCCTTGACAGCTGGTAGCTTTGCTACGTAGGCCTATACATTTAGAATTAATATCATATAATTATGTTATATATATAATATATATATATCATATAATCAGATAATTAGAGCATAATACAATAAATTATTACATGCATTATATATGTGTATATCATAATTGTATATTATATACAATAATATATTGGGCCTACTTCTATATTATTTGTATTCGATATGTTCTCCATGTTCTCTTCGTTAACATGTGCAATCCAGCCATTAGATGCCCAAAATGTTAATAATGAGAATTTGTAAATTCTTTCCTTGCCACAGCGGATGTTATTTGCACGGGTCAAAGTCTGACTCATTTTATTACTTGTGCAGTGTATCACACTAGAATGAACGTTATCTATTTACCGAGGGGTTGACCACATTTGGTTTGTTATTAAACGGCCTAAAGTTAGTGTGGTAAAGGTAAATCTACATGTGCGTAATGATGTCGTCTGAACGTGTTTCACACGATCGAGTTATATACAAGTTCATGTACTTTTAGGTAAAATGGTTACTAACAGCGGACCCGTTGGGTTCGGCCTGTCAGCGTTGATTGCTGCCTTACTAGCCATAGTCACTGGATATTATTTCATCAATTCGTCAAAGGACACCGAGGCCGAAGGGGAGAACGATGGCTGGACGTCGTGGGACTTTGTACGGCTACTTGCCATCACCTGCGCGGGAACTACTGCCGCTTGCCTCGTCTGGCTCCGAGTGAACTACCCGATGTGGTGGGCAGATATCGTCTACCTCAAGAAGCTAATCAGTTGGGGCGCCTCGATCGAATCAAAGATGAGGTCGGGCTGGATCATCCTCGACGTGTTCGACGAGCTCGTCTACAGCCAGCCCGATCACCCCTGCATCCTGTACGAAGACGAGGTCTTCTCGTACGCGGAGGTGGACGCGCGGGCAAACCGCGTGGCTCGATGGGTGAAGGACCAGGATGCGAGCCTCGGGAAGGGAGACACCATCTGCTTGCTCCTCCAGAACGGCCCTGCCTTCGCCTGGACGTGCCTGGGGTTGATGAAGGCAGGAATCATAGCAAGCCTGCTCAACACAAACCTCAAACCAGCTGCGCTCATCCACTGCCTTAAGGTTAGCGAGGCTAAACAACTTATATTCGGATCAGGTAAGATTTCAGAGATTTTAGTTTTCCCGGCTATTCATTCGGATGAAATGATAAGCAATGCATAAGTCGTTTTTTAACCTAGCACAACGAGGCTTTGTTCGTGTGTTTATGTATTTTATCAAATCGTCAAAAGGTACTTTGTATCTACAGAATTTGTTCTCGTTACTGTTCATTATGACGAACAGACGACGTAAAAGAAAAAGCTATTTTAAGGCAAATGAAATATGTAGACGAAACATTCTAGACGGATAGAGAGAGAGAGAGAGAAGAGAGAGAGAGAGAGAGAGAGAGAGAGAGAGAGAGAGAGAGAGCGAGAGAGCGAGAGCAGTGAGAGAGAGAGAGAGAGAGAGAGAGAGAGAGAGAGAGTAAAATACACACAGGCAGATATATTTCGAGTGAGAGAGACGAGAGGGAGAGGGGATCAATTACTGTCTGTTATGGGAGATGAAATACAAAGGAGGGAAGTGGTATAAGTTGGAGCTCATGATGGTCTCTCTCCTGCAATATAGCCTTTTGGCCTGTGGTTCAAGAAATTCTCCCTACACTTCGTGAGCTCGGCATCGATGTCTGGATGGTAAAAGACGCGGCGCAAAATGACGAACTCAAAGTATCGCCAGATGTCGTTACCATGGATACTAGGAAGATGATTGGTGACCCGTACGCGAGAGATGCGTACAAGATGACCGATGTGGCACTCTACATCTTTACTTCCGGCACGACCGGTTAGTTTTATTATAATTTTGTTAGCCTAGGTACTGGGCTTTGAGGTGCATCGGCACAACCCAGTATATTAACAACTATGTCTGGTAACACAGGCTATGCCCTAATCCCATCACCGCTCCGAGAGGGGAAGGAGCCAGAGGAGCCATGACGTAATTAGTTAACAGACTGGGTTGTGTCTAAGCACTTCACAGCCTAGTACCTAGGCTACATTTTGGTTTGATCATCATATTATTTTCAATAGGACTGCCAATTCAAAATGTCGCCATTTTGAAGCAACATCACTCATCTCGCAGATATATTTTGCCTCCATGAAGGTGAGGAAATTAAGTATAGCGGCACAGATTACGACCAGAACCGGTATTATGGCTGAACCTTCCCACCGTCATCACGAGTCATGATTTTTTTTCGAAATCAATGACATTTCATTTTGATACAATTTTTACACGGGATCTTGATATCAAAATAAAGGGTCTCGTTTAATAATGATCACATATATCATATCATTACACTACGCTTGTACACCACATAAAGTCATGTATCATCTTGCTCATTGCATTGCTAGAAGCCAGTGGTATAGCTTCGTCATAATGCTTTTACCCAACAAGGAGAAGTAGCAAGTTTCTAAGACTAGTCTGGTCTTTTCTGTCTTTGATTGTTTTTCTTACAGAGTGTCAGTAAGATAAACCATTTTCGGTATGTATGCAAATTATATTATACATGACGTCTAACAAACAAAAGGTTTCTAACGGTAACCCCAAAGCCTATCCAAAGTTTGTCCGAGTAGCATCAACAAATAGATTCGGAGTGCATTGCACCGATTGAAATAAAAGTGAATGTAATAACGCGTTTCTACGCAGTTGGGGGAAAGTTGTGAACGCATTACGAAAACAGCTAATTTGAATCGTAAGTTTGTTCACCTCTTCCGCAGGCATGCCGAAGCCCGTGGTCGTGCTCCACCGCAAGATCATCCGGGCGACCTACCTCCATTTCTTCTCCGACCTCGGGCCCGATGACGTGTACTACATCGCAATGCCCATGTACCATTCCGCAGCGCTCCTGCAAGGAACGTTCTCTGTCTGGTATTACGGTAAGTGATGATGTGCAGTCTCCTGTTATGTCAGTATGTCAGTGACCATCTTTCTTATTGATTTCATTTTCATATTTTATCCATGTGTGCTCATGATTGTGTTAACACGACGTATTGATGCAAACAAACACGGCATGACACCGAAAATGAAACAATTACATTCTATTATTCTGTTATTATGGCTTCCTACAAGCACCCATTCGATAACAAATGAAAAGAATACTATACTTTATTAATAAAATGATGTCGTTGTCAGTGTTTGTGGAAGAAGTGCAATAAGAAAGCAAGCTCCCATGCTGGCACGACCAGGTCATATCAACATCAGCAGCGGATTTCAAAGTGCGGAGTGGGGTTGGGGAAGTGGAGTTAGAGGAGTGGAAGGGGGTGGGGGTGGGGTGGGGGAGAGGGGTAGGGAGAGGGTTGGGGGGGGGGTACGCCTCCTGTTTTGAGGTTTGGAACAGAAGAAAAATCCATGTCCTCAACTTTGAGGTGGATTTTTTTTTCTCCAAATAACAACGTACCATTGTCCAGAAAAAAGTAACAGTTTTCTATACTTCGTTGTTCTTGAAAACCCTGAAATATCCTTTTAAACGGACAGGTGGGACGGTGGCTATAGCGAAGAAGTTTTCCGCCTCTCGGTTTTGGGATGACATCCGGAAGCACAGGGCGACAGGCTTCCACTATATCGGGGAAATCTGCAGATACCTCCTCGCTCAACCAAAGGTGAGAGAACTAGGTTTCCCGGAGGTGATAACATGAACGCACTGCATATGAATCATGCAGCTGGGTAGTAAAGTGGGAATGACGATTTAAAAGCATGTTCACACCTGCGCCGTTGCCGTTGCTCATCGTCTGCAATTTGACGTCAGCGGTTTTCCGTCGCGCCAAAGCAAAACACTCGATACAATTCCCAATTTGAAAATGCACAGGCGGTCCGTCACTGTGCAGGAAAAACATAATCATGTCAATTGACGACAAGAGTAATGAAAGAGAAAGGCGAACGGGAGCGTCAATACTGCTTAACCCTTTGTGAGCGGGATGAATTCTTTCTCTGTGGGAATTGCATGTATTACTTGTGAAAAAAGCAACACACGGCACTTAAAGAGTTGAAGGTAAAGGAAGGTAAATTTAGTGGTAATGTTTGCAGAACCATTTTCCCCATCATTACTGGGTCCTCGTTATTTTTTTGTGGAAATTTCAACAACGATATAATTTGGAGATGATTATTTTCTTCCTGTTAACCGGGAATCAAATTAGAATAGGTTCATGGTCATGGGAGAATGGCATTTAATTCATTACTAGTCCTGTCAGCTTTATCACTTCTACCCCTTTACCGTTTGTGTGCTACAAATCCCGTGGAGCAGGCCTTGATCTGGCATATAAAGGGTTAATTGGTTCTCCCTCCCTCTCCCCCCCCCCCCCCCCCCACTCACAGAGAGACGATGACGGCGTGTACCCTCGTGCAGTCCGACTCGCCCAGGGCAACGGGCTCCGGCCAGAGATATGGGATGAGTTCCAGCAGAGATTCAAGGTCGGAACTATGTTTGAGATGTACGCTGCCACGGAGGGCAACTTCGGTCTCCTGAACATCGACGGCAAGATCGGCACGGTCGGCAGATACCCCTGGTTTATGAAGGTGATTAACTTGGTGATATGTTTTACCATAACTCATCTCTTATGCCCTTCCAGTTCGCGAATCAATAGATAATCTTTTCTGGATATGAATAGTTCGAATTTTAACATCCCGTCATTGCCGCGAAATGGCGTATACTCCTCTGAATATATCACAATGTGCATGACAGAGTGTGCATAAAAAAAGTATTTAAAGATTAATGATCACTGCGGAATTTAAGGCATTTTGGAGAGGAGTGATAGCGAATATTATAATATTGATGAACAGTTATGTATATTTTGTACCACATCTGAATAACATCACTATGTATGTTTGATCACATCATCATTGTTCTATTATCTTTCATTGGTTTGTTTGTTGTTTCGTTACCAGCTATCAATATTCTTTATCAAGGGCCATACTGCAGATCATTTTATTTGCATTAAGTTTTGAATTTTACTCACAAGGTCTTTTTTTTTTTAGATGGGTAGAGAGTGTATCATTGGGTTATTAGAGGAATGAAGGGGGAGTTGTGGGAACAAAATATTTTACTACAAAAATATTCAGGTGGACATATAATGATTTGTCTTTTTTTTATTTTATTAAAACGGCTTGTTTGCTGTAAAGAAAGCCTTAGACACCCTGGAGATCGTCGACTACGACTACGCGACTGGTGAACCACTTCGTGGTCCGGATGGGTTCTGCGTCCTGCTAAAGAACGGTAAAACCATCAAATCATATCAAGGTCACCGCAGACAAAACGATTTTGCCACGGTTTGCCACGATTCTACAGTCGTAAGGGCCTATACGACTGAAAATGTGATGTCACTATCTTGCACAAATCAATGATCGGTCCTCCGATTCAGCAAGTCGCAAAGTCGTGCGACAGACATGACTGAGTCGCATCATATCGTTGTAGGCCTTGTCAACAGAAGGGTCAATTATAGTGTACATCCTGAGGAGTAACATATGGCAATGCTATAATTATGATTATAGAATGGTGATGATGATAAACATGAAATTATAATGGTACCAATAATGATAGCAACAGTACTTGTATTTAACCCCTAAAAATACATTTCAACTCTGACCTCTTCAATGATCCCATGTTTGTACATGAAGGAACCGTTTTGAATGATTTATTTTACAATTTGTGAAAAATGTTAAGGTGAATTAATCTATGTGACGCCCAAACACTACAAGCTACGATTCTTTGTAGACCCACCAAACAAGTTAATCATCTAATTGTTTCATATTTTTATTTAAAAAGAACTGTTGTTTTTTGCTTCACATTTTGTAGATCGTAGGCATTTATAAAATATCTTACTCCCAAACCATATTCTTAGTGACTGTCCTGGTTTCTATTTTTTTTTGCTGAGGAATAGACTGAATCCTGATTCTCGAAGCACGATCAAGTGACCTGATATTGATAAAAGTTACTCTAGTAAAAATAACTTCACGGTAAGACGGGACTTGCTGTTATCAAGCAGAATTATGATGAGAAACAAAACATGAAGCTCCTTTAAATTCTGGCATTTTCCGGAGGCGTAATGTTAGTTTCTTATAAAGCGGAAGTGACGTCGGTACATTTTGTCCAAACAACTTCCAGGTCAAACGGGGCTGGCCTTAAATCGGATCAACAAGCACAATCCCTACACCGGATACAAGGGACCTGAGGATATGAGCAAGAAGAAGGTAGTGGAGAACGTGAAGGAGACGGGCGATAGGTACTTCAACACCGGCGATCTGCTCATGCTGGATGAAAATGGCTACGCGTATTTCAAGGATCGCGTCGGAGACACATTCAGGTATTTTAACGAAGATGAAAGTTTCCATGCATCCCTTCTCGATGCGGGGGAATAATTACTCAATAACTGCTTTAATAGTCACTGCTCCCCGTCCCGCCCAAGCTACAACATTCGAATCAAATATTCCTGTTTTGTGCGTTTAGGTCTTACGGTTGAAGAACGCGATACCAATAAAAATTCAAATTTTCCAAAAGCATTTATTGATTAGAAATTTAAAGATAACATCGATTTTGAAGGGTTATGGGTGCTCACTAATACCAGTTAATGCATTTGCGACATGTATTATATGATTTTTTTTTATTGAAATTCTGTCATCTGTCACGACTACCCTCTCTTTCTAAATTTCGTTGGTTTCTACTCTGCCCCTTTTATGTATTTACACACCCGCCTTATCGTTTCTCGCTACTTGAGTTACTGTCTCCTTCTCCATCACATTATCCCAATATGCATCCTAATTATTAACTTTATTTAGTTCATTTTTGTTCTTTTTCCTTTCTGTCTCTACCACCCTCCCTTCCCTTCGTTCTCACCAACCTTTCCACCTCTTTCATCCACCCCAATCATCTCGATCCTTTTCACTATAGATGGAAGGGCGAGAACGTGTCTACGATGGAGGTATCAGAGGTAGTGAGCAGGTTCCCAGCTATTCTTGAAGCAAACATCTATGGCATTAAGCTACCAGGTAAAGGCGATCCATCAGTATGTGGAGAAAGCTATATAACGAGACTTTCTGCACACTACAAGCACAACCATATCTGTGTAAAGATCGCCTCAAGGGAAATAACTGTTAGTAAACAGGGACAATAATAATTATTACAGGCAAGCTGTTCGGAAGCGATGTAAGTTAAGAGATACTTAGAGACAAGTGGTCTATTTAGACAATGGTCGGTAAAATTATGTTTGACTGTTGTATGGAGAAACAGAGAAACATGCTGGTAAATCGTCAGATTTAATAAGATTGATTACTAGAATTCATATGATTAAAAAGTTACATGACTTTTACATGTATGAATATTATTTGACAATTGTATTCACCATCCCTGCAGTCGCATATTGCCAATAATGTTTTTTTTTTATTGGTAGAGATTGGTATTGCTTTTTTATACTCTGCACACAGTGACAATTATGAGAATGACAAGACCGAAACAATCAAACATAATCACTTGCAGGCATTTTAATATTTTTTTAACGTGGAGGCAATGGAGGGGTTGAAGTGGATTTTGACTAGTGATTTTGATTTTCAATAAATCAAACATTTGTAAATATTTTTCCGACTATCCGCCCAAACTACCTTTGGGATTATGCTACTCTATTGACACTAATCAAGTAATCAATCAATCAAATGAAATCAATCTTTGAACACAAATTCCAAGAGAGCGCTTATTCAATCAATAAACTAATATTAGCTATCAACGAATTGCCCTTTTTTTTACTGTGTATAATAAATTGTAGCTTCCAAGACAAATATGGCGTTTTCGTCGATCGATAGTCGATACCGATCATTAACCTGTAGTTTG
The DNA here is from genome assembly GCA_963669155.1 of Arbacia lixula. Taxonomy (NCBI): domain Eukaryota; kingdom Metazoa; phylum Echinodermata; class Echinoidea; order Arbacioida; family Arbaciidae; genus Arbacia; species Arbacia lixula. Next base: position 24,095,427 of record OZ022578.1, on the reverse strand, counting down.
TGTACCGTTTTAATCATAAGTAGAACAGGTAAGATTTTACATCAGTTATGTCGTTCATTTCTAGGTCAAGACGGCCGTGCGGGGATGGCGGCCGTGGTGATTCGGGATGGTCATCAGCTCAGCTGCCGCGACCTTTACGAGCATACTACCAAACACCTTCCGGGTTACGCCTGTCCCAAGTTCATCCGGGTCATGAGCCACATGGACGTCACGGGCACATTCAAGCACAAAAAGACCGCGCTGGTCAATCAGGGTTACGACATCGATGTCATTGACGATGATATGTACGTTGTCGATGTCGCTCAGAAGACGTATGCTCCAATGACCAAAGAACACGTGACAATGATTCGTAATGGTCAGTTAAAGTTTTAAGTGTGCTATTATATTAAAAATAAAATTATGTGCCTTCCAACATTTTGAAGGTACAGGGCAAGCATGGAGATAACAATAATACAAACATAGGATAAAGTAAAGGTATTGCATGATAATGCCAGTTGTGGCGTATTTCTATATTGTGTAAGTTGTTGGATGATAGTGCAGAAGTGAATTCTATAAGCACCATGAGAAATAAGCAAAGAGTTACTTGCGTTTTATCGATTGGCAAATATTCAAGAGTGCACCGTGACAATAATGGTCTAGCCATTGACAATCAAGGCTCCCCTTCTTTATTTATTATCTCTTGTTTACCCTTGTTGTTGTTGAATGTTTCAATTAATGCAAGCAAATCAAAGGAGCTTCGATCAGCGAAAGTTTGAGCAAAAACGGTTTGACTTCTGCTTAGACTTTTCAAACAGGATGCCATAGGCAAGATAGGCACTGAAATCTGCTCAATACAATAGCCGGCGTATCCGAGTACTTGACCAACAATAGACCGTTGATGCGCCTCGCACTGACCGGCGGTAACAAGTTACCGACAAAGGACAAAGGATTGTTGGAAATTAACTCCCAATACGTTAAAACAGAATCAAAGCGTGGTATCGCGTTATAATATAAGCACAAGAAGAGATAACCAGTCGTTCGTAAAGTCGTTCGTAGCTTACGAACAGCTTGGTGAAACATGCCCAATTAAACACGTGTAATCCTCGGTAATTAAGAGACAGACGATACATTTGAAGCTCAGGGGGGCATTTCATCAAAGGACTTGTCGGATATTTTATCCGACAAGTTTGCTCTCGGCCAATAAGATGCAAGAATTTCAGTAGCTTATAACAGTTTGTCGGATAAAACGTCCGACAAGTCCTTTGGTGAAATGCCCCCCTGTTCTGCTAACCATGGAACAATATAACCATGTAGGGTGTCCCAGAAAAAAGGAAACCCGTTTTTCGAGGTCAAATACGTAATCATAAAATATCACATTATCATAAAAATAACAGCAATATCGAGAGTAAAGTATCTCCTTTCGTTTGGTACCAAATTCACGATGAATTGTTCACGCATGATTGATTTCAAGCAATTACAAGTGCTCGATGTCAGAAACGTTTTGCGCAGAATAATGAATGTTGTTTGCACTACGTCAATGCTTCCTTACAAATTTCGACCGTTTGTCCTGCGTAAATTGATTTTGACAATTATTTTTTAAGCACCTGTTGCTCCTCAACGCATGACTCTTATCTATCATGTGAGGTGTCAAATGAAAGAAGAAACACCGTGCTTTCTAATGATGTGTATAATATTCCATGATTTTTTTTTCAGTCAACTAGAGAAATAACACCGAATCTCGGTTTCCTTTTTTCTGGGACACACTGTATAGGCATTATATAGTGTACAAATCAAATGTTATCTTTAATATATTTAAAATGCAATTCAACGATTTTGTACTTTTTTAAAGTTCTGAATATTTTGGACGGTAATTATTATAACAGGTTCAGTATCGTAAACGTTGAACCAAAATATATATAAACAACAGGTGTATGCTTCCTTTTACAAGAAAGTGTCTTATTTAAGAATTTTGATATTATATGGTCATTATAAGAACAATGCCTATATTAATCTAATTTTGGATCAGAATCATTCTTGTTAATATGGGAACTTTTTAAAGAATGTGATACGAGAAGGCGATTGTTTTAGGTCGCATCGTTTTCATGCAAAACCACTTAATGGACGTTTGATTGATGAAATTAAAATGATTCTGACATCAAAAGAATATACTTATGGTGCGCCCTTATTACAGCAATTCCGTAGGAAAGTATGCATTGAAAAGGTCAAGGAGAGAAAGAGAGAAAAGAAAAATACAAGCAGATGTTCATAAAGAAAGAGAGTGAGAGTGAGAGAGAGAGAGAGAGAGAGAGAGAGAGAGAGTGAGAGAGAGAGAGAGAGAGAGAGAGAGAGAGAGAGAGAGAGAGCGCGCGCGAGAGAGAGAGAAACAGAGAGAGAGAGAGAGAGAGAGAGAGAGAGGTAAAACAGAGAACGCGAGTAGTAAGACAGGAAAGGAGAGATAATAAAAGGACAATTGATTACAAGGTTGCTGTGCATAAAATAATGAGATTTAGGGAAAGGAAAAGCAAATAAGAAAGTTAGAAATTGAGAGAGAGAGAGAGAGAGAGAGAGAGAGAGAGAGAGAGAGTGAGTGAGAGAGAGAGAGAGAGAGGCAGACAAAGAGGAAGAGGGAAATAAAACAGAGTTAGGGAGGAGAACGGGAAGAGAAAAAAAATGAATATGAGAGAGAACGAGCGACATAGAACTTCATGTTTGGCAATTGATACGTGTACATGTTCACTTTTGGTGTATAATACTAGATGCATTTGATTGCAACTGGCAACAAGCTGATAAGCTCATACATTGTAACATTTGTCCGACCCTTATTTGCACTCAATAGTATGTTTAGTGAATGAAGGGCTTAAAAGGATATTCTTTTTACCCCAGTTTCACTCTTTAACCATACCGTAATAAAAAAAATACATACACACAAAGACACACGCATCATTACACGCGCACATAACCACACACAAAGAAACCACTACACTATATTTGGGTTTCTTTCCAAATTCTCTTGAACCCTCCCCACCTCCCCTGTATGACATTTCCCCCACCCCCACCCCCACCCCGCCCCTCCCACCTTTCTCCAGCCAGTCACCATAACCCCAACACCGGTTCTTTCCAAATTCTCATGCGCACTCCTCACCTCCCCTGTATGACATCTCCCCCACCCCCCACCCCCAACTCGTCCCTCCCACCTTTCTCCATCCCGTCACCATAACCCCAACTCCGGTGTAACAATATAATAATACAAATATGGGAATATTTTAGTTTAGTATACAAAATCATCCGATCAGAAAACACTGTTGTATTAAAGTAGGAAGCCACACCGTTTTATTGGTCATAGACACACAATCATCCGGAGCAAACACTATTACATTAGAGTAGGAAAATATATAATTTTATTTATTATGTACACCAAATCATCGGGAACAAAGTAGATTAGGAAAGTGGCGGGGGGGGGGGGGGCATTATGGCTCCCCTCGAGATTTCGCCACGGGTCGCCCGGTTGCCTCAAAATTTTGCACAAGGGCCAAGAATTATGTAATGTATAAACTTGTTAAGCTAAATTTACGAAAAACCCTTTAATTTTTTTTAAATTAATTAATTTATGCTACTTTATGTGAGAAATCATAGGTTTTCATATTCCTCACTAAATAAAGCCTCTTTTTGGTACAAATGTCTTTCATAACTCCCTCATATTTTTTTTTTCAATTTTCGTATATATTTAGGGTTAAAGAACATCACAGAGGTCAAACATGGTGTTGTGCTCCGTTGCTGATGAGTATGCCGTAGCACTGATTTGTCCACCGTGTGACATCCAGCACCTCTAAGTAACCATCTTGGCTGATATCTTCTCCTGCCAGTGATGATGACAGGGATTTTGTAGAATTTTCTAGACTTTCTACCTCGGTGATTTTTACGTCTCTTTGAAACCCCAAACTGATGAATAGTGTTCCAGACATCCCTTTTCAATCTTACAAAGTTTGGGTTACCTGAAGTTAATGGGTTAAGTGCATGCAGTGAATTGCTGTCATATACATGGTGACGTAGATCATTACAATATTTTATCACTTATTCACTTTTTTAGCAACATATAGATATTTCAGTATTGAAATTTTGAGCATTACTTCATATCATATTTTTTTTATTAAAAAGAAAACCCTGTGTAAGACATTTAATATTTACATTAAGTCAAACTTCGTTCACGCAGCGGGGACAAAAAAAAAATCCATTCGTAACTTTGTTATTAGCTGTCCCCTTTAAGAGTTTCCCTGTGATGGTGAGTAACCAATCCAAAACAATTCAATTAAAAACATTCACATTTTTATATAACATTAGCGACATTACTTAAAAAAATACCTGAAATCATTAAAGCATTTTGTTTACTTGAGCATAGTGCCATTAGGCCAATTTCAAGATTCTAAAGCATTTATTACTGTTATAAGTAGGTAAATATTGTAGCGATTTGGGGTGCTGAGTAATATGTGAACATCAGCATATCAATAGGGATAGGTCTACAAACAAACTACAACTATCTATTACATGCAGTATATTTTCATTTTCTAAACAAAAGTGAAAGAATGAACTTGTCAAATATTACATGTGTATAAAGTTAATTAGAAACCAGTTGATTGCATTTTTCAATTATATTTTTAGGTTTTCAATCTGCAACAACAATTATGGAGTTCTTTTCACACCGCTTCATACGGTACGTTCCGCCCATCGTTGCCAGAACGCAAACGTACTCTACAATTTGCCCTTCAGTCTGCTCTCTCGAGGGGCCCTAGTCCGTAGCTTGAAGTGCTCTGGAGGGAGATCGTGGGCCCAGCGCCCTCCTGCTAGGATCAGGGCTGCCCCCATTCTTCCGATCTCATCGCTCGACTTGGCACCCACCCCGTTCATCCCGATAAGGGCCCCGACCCGCGAGGACACCATGTCGCAGTAGAGCCGGCCAGACGGCGTGGACGTCACCACACAGCAGTCTGTGGTCAGGGACACTGGACACAAATCTGATATAAATCGCCCAAAATAAAATAATTTTCTTAATACCATTGCCATTGTAAATCATGTTTGTATATGTCTATAATATTGCTATGTTTTTGCATTGTCATGTTATTGTGCTGGTGGAAAGCAAATCTCCATGATTTTGTACTGAATGAAATATCTTGTATCTTGTATCTTGTGTTCACAGGCTTAACTCAATAATTTCATGTATGTTTTATTCCCAGTAATGCGCATGAATCACACCGAGCAGCATTTCATCTGGCATTCAGATAGCGATACATTGGCACGCCCTCTCTGACTCACATTATATCCTCTGTACTCACCCTACTCCCGGCCATAATCCATCAGCGGGAACCAAACCATTCTTTCCGAATGATGAAAATATCCAAATGATTGCTTTATAAAATCCTGAAGCATTAATCAGAGATTGTAAATCAATGAATTTTTAAAAAGTAAAAAGTAACATTTTTTTATACTTCTACTAACTACTATAGGCGGACGCATTCGAGATTGAGTTCACGATGCAACGCCATGAATCTTTATCCATCATCAGTGTCTGCAACTCCCAAGTTTCACACTGGATGTCCCTTGCAATACAGTCCACATAGTCCAGAGGCCCCCTTCCTCTGTTAGGGCATGGAGTCTCATGCAGATCACATCTAAGATTACTTGGTCATGTTTTGTCATACTCACCTGGGATAAGATTCCTGAGCATTTGGATTAAGTCCCTGACAGAATCGTGGTTTCTTCCCCGACTGTTAAACCATGCTGCAACTTTCTCGATGTCGTCCATTTCATCCTCAAAGCTGCACCACAGGCCAATCTTCAGGTAATACTTTCCTGTGGCACAATCAAAAGATATGAGGAGATACTGATGAAAATTTTATATGTGTTAACGATCCATGAAACTGTTGGGAAACATTGCACACAATATAAAAATAACGGTAAGATTCCGATGAACAGTAGCATGTACTTCATTCTAACATCAAACTAATCTAACAGTATACTGTAATAAATATCCTTGGTTGGTATTAAGAGTCTGGTATGTTTGAGGTAATTGGAATGCTTCGTTGAAGAACAGAGGTGACAATGTTTTGTATGAGTTCAATTTTCTATTTTTAGCAATCCATCGTATATATCCGGTATCACTCAGTCTCCTCATGGATTTTTGAAAACAAGGACTTTGCTCTTAAAGCATTGTTCTGCTCTGACTCTGAATGCTGAATTGAATAATAAGGTACAGAAAGCATGACAATCATGATTACAGATACTCACTATTATCACAATACTCACTTTAATCAAGAGCTTCTCTGTACTAGTGACTTATCATTATCAAGGCTCAAAGGTTAGTGCATGAAGCAGTGCATGAAACAATACAAGTTCCGTAAAAGAACCATTTAGGCCGGAAGGGCCGGAACAACTGACCACATGGACAACTGGACATCACAAAAATGTTACGCTGGCAAGGTGTTTCCGATGCTTTCCCGCCCAAATCACCACATATGTGACGTCACTACGGAAAGCCTTTTTTCAAAATTGGTAGGAACATAATCAATAATGTAACGTAACATTTTGCAAGAATGCGCGTTAAATCGAACAAAATACTAGGTAGTTTCTATATGCGCGCATCTAGCCTGTGTTACTTTTTGCTTGAAAAGTTTTAGCTTAAACTTGTTTTTTTTTTGCATCTTTCCTGCTTTTTAAAACGTTATTTATGGATATTACAGATGTGCACATGACACTGTGCACATTATAAAAATGTATTGATGCATGGCAGGTGGTGCTCATAGCCGTATATGACATGTATATGACATGACTTCCTGAAGGCCGGTTTGCATCGATAGAAAATACCGCTACATTTACATGGTGCAATCAAATAATTATGACAAATCACGCGATTTCATCTTTAAAATCAATAATGACATTATTTGGCTGAGAAGTAAGGGGAAGAAGTGGCAAAGACTACGAAACCAGTAATAAGTGGAGTTCCGTCATGTCATAAGTAATGGTCTCATTCCAGTTTGAGTTCAGGATACCACGGATGATTACGTGATGTTATTGGTCAGGAGATGACCACAAGCGTGGCATAATGTATCATCCGTACATGTTTCGAAAGGCAGAAGAAATGTAAAAAACGTATAAACATGTCCCCCCAGAAAAATGTCGTACGGTTTTTGAACCACAAGGATCCAAAAAGCTCCAACCAAACATAACACGCATCCAGAATATGCACGTATATACCTGTATTCAGCAAATACGCAGTATTTTGTCCGGTTTTACGCCAGGGTTTTACGCCATTCTTTCAAAATGTTATGTTACATTTTTGGTCAGCAGATGACCGTAGCAAAGACAAATCAATATTTTTGAAAAGAGGAAGAAATGCTAAAACTCCAGAACATGTCCAATACCAAAAGAAATATGTCGTACCGATTTTGAACCACAATGATCTAAAAGGTGTTAACCAAAAAGAAACGCGCATCCAAAAAAATATGCATAGACCGTACGCAATATTTTCTCCGACTCTACGCGCGCATTCTACCAAAACGTTACATTCTACTATTGGTCAGAAGATGACCATGGTAATATGTCACATATAACATATATGTTTTAAAAAGCTGAAGAGTTGCCAAGCACAACCAACTGAGTTTAAGATAAATTGTTGGTTTTGTTTTTGAACTACAAGAATCGAAATAGTTTCAATAAAAAAAGAAGCGCCCCCCCCCCAAAAAAACCCAGTATTTTGCCGATCACATAGCGACCTGCCGTCGTCATCGATGTCGCCCACATAATTGTCATTGCCAAACAAACTGAGTGATGATGTTACCCTTGTACTAAGGGAACTAAGCGGAACGTACCAAGCAAGTTAGATAATGGAGCATAACAATATGTGTTTTAACAACTTTGTCAAGATGGTACCGTGTATTTATGTTCCTAGTGACGTCACATAATGTGGTGATTTTGTCAATAAAGCATCGGATACACCTTGTCAGCAAAACATTTTTGTGATGTCCAGGGTTTGTCCTTTCGTTGTTCCGACCCTTTTCATATAAATAAATCTTCGGGGCTCCCAGCCTATAATTCTTCCATGCCCAGGGAGGCCATTTTTGTTTGATTTGAGGATCCCACAATTGATTGTCTGAATAGGCATTGAAATCAACTTCAACTAGTGATGATGGAAGAAGAGTTCTGCTATGGTTACCCCAGTATATTCTCCTTAAACGTTTCCTTTCCTGCCCGATACATGAACCATTAAACCTTCCTTCCCTCCCCCCCGCCCCCCTCCTCCTTCTTTCACGCCATAAATTACCATCAGGATACTGTATGGGTGGCAGTACATATGCCCTTTTGTGATCCAGGAAGACGCTAGGCATGTCTGCTAGCATTGCAACATCGTGAGTACCCAGTTCCGCCTTGACAACTAGGTTCCTGGACAAATTTACATCAAGTTCTGTTCCACCGGGCAGGAGATCGTGGAAGTTAGTAAAGGCGCCGGTACACAGCAGAACCGATTTGGCGTGGATCGATTCACCGTCCATCGTCTCGACCTCAACGAGTTTCTCTCCTCGCTCGGAAAAGGCCTCTCCGTAACCCTGACGACGACGCGTCGGATGATGTCGCAGCCATTGGTCTGAGCGATTCGCTGCTGTGCTGCGACGAGTCTACGTGGACTGATGTGCCCGGCGTTGTGAGGAGTCCAGATGCACTCGCATTGGGGGTCGATGCGGAGGTAGGGGTACCTGGTGTGGAACTCGTTGGGTGGGTACTCCTCGGTATGCGCTCTCAGGTCGTTAGCAGACTTTCTGTATTCCTCTAGACCGCGTGAGCCTCTCTCGTCAATGAATATACTGCCCACCTCCTGGCAGAACTTGATTCCTGAAGCATTCGAGTTCATAGACATAATTTTTCAGTCTCCCTAAATATCAAATTATATCAAATTCCTCATATTACCATTCCATTCAGGTTTAAAGATTGTTCGTCCCTTTTGCAAGCTTAAAATTTGAAATCGTCTATCACGATCGTAAATTGAAGAAAGTGTGATTCAAGACCATTTCTAAGAATATAGCATGTTGAAGCTTTCTGTATATGTAAAAAATTTCAGCCGTTAAATTTCAAACCGAGTTTTTTCGTACCACGAAAAAAGTATTAGTCTTTGTTACAGTATCTATGTGGTTATTATGCGTGTGTGAAATCCTAATTTTATGAGTAACTACCAAACTTTGGAGATGATTCCTTCCATAGAACAATTTTTTTCATAATGCGTTTGATAATTTAATAAACAGATTAGTCAATAAATCAGATATTTCAACACAAACTGCTAAGAGCCTGAGGTAAAGACTATTAATCAGACGTTGTTTACGTGCATTATTTGAATTTTACACTACGTATCAGTTTCAAATTGTGAATATAGAGCTTGCTAACAGTTCTCTTTATGTTTTGCCAATGTTTCGATGGTTTTGTGGTGATCTGAAAAAGGGACTGGCTGTCTTTAAACAAAAATGGGAAAATGCGCCAAAGTAACTGATATGGTTTCTGACTACAGAGTATTACCATTCCAGATCAAATCATACTCAAAGTATATCAAAGATTGATTAGGATATTTTCTGCTTACAATGTCGTGGTATCTGTCCTAAGCGTACAAGCAATATAGCACATGAAGTACCTTTTTCTTTTATGGTCCCACCATTTCCATGTACTCTCTGCAGAACAGTGCAAAGTCTTTGTGCTTCAGCCACCTTCCTTAAACATTAAAGGGCATATCTGCACTGGGGAGGCAAAAGGCCTTCAAAATGTAATTGTTAGCAATCTTCTTGCCAATGGTCTTAAATTCATGTAGTGACCATTTTAGAAGCTTGCTGAAAGTTATTTGCACTCAAATGATCCACATATGGAGTAATTAATTATTAATGATTAAATCCTCAAAATGTTCGGCCCGAACATTTTGAGGATTTGTGATTTAATCACTCATTACTCCAAATGTAGATCATTTGAGGGCAAATAACTTTCAGCAAGCTTCTAAAATAGACAATACATGAATTTAAGACCATTGGCAAGAATATTGCTAACAATTACATTTTGAAGGCTTTTTTGCCTTCCCAGTACAGTATATGCCCTTTAAAGATCAGTTCGTAAGTTTCCCTACCGGTGATCTTTGTACACTGATTTGAATGTTATTGCATTGAAAACTCTTGCGTGGTTAATGTCCTTGGTGTGGGAATTAACACATTCCATTTAATTTATGTTAACAATGTGTACACACTCTCTTCATTCTAGAAAGAGTACTCAAATACCATCGCCATATTCACTAATTATATAGATATTAGATGTTATACGTCTCAACTCTGCCAAAATGAAGGAAAGAAGTAAGAAATAGATAATTGTATGGATAACTGTTGGTCAGTTTGTAAAAGGGATGAAAATGAGTTGTAATCATACCACTCTCTTTTTCGATGTCTCGATATCTCTTAATAGATCGTTGAGCAAGCAGTCCCCAGTCGTAATCCTTGTCGAGCTCCCTGAATACTCGTCCCTCATCGTAGTGTGACCCGAAGATCTGCCTCTTACCAACCAGCCATTCCTGTTTCCATGGAGACACATTACAATATAAGCTGATCATTGCTTTTACTATAGAGGGTTCCCACACGCAGCCAGATTGAGGACAAAACAATAAATACCTGTCCATCAGACCATGAAAACAATTACTTTTCATATGGTCTCATGCACAGGTTTTTGTTGTTTGTTCCCCAATGGCTGCGCTTGTGGGAACACTCTATTCAATAATGCATCAGTGGTACTGGGCTCCAATCCACATAATCAAACGGAATTAATCAATTGACACTCAGTGTTGTGTTGTACATCTACAGTATTCCATAGTAGCATATACTGTAAGCACTAGGGTTATGCCCTGAGGTTAAGGCCTCCGTAAGTCATTTTCTTTACAAATAATTAGCAGAATGTAAAAGCATCTGATGTGTCTTCAGTTCATTTATACCAAATACATGTATAAACCTACGTACATATGTAGGCTATTATATGCAATTAATTGTCATGAATCTCACAAAATGTTACTATATACAAATTTAATGTGAATTACGGCAAGCTTGTATACTAGACATATCAATACGTATCTATAAATATTGTTAAATTATTTAACTTACTTCTGTACTTGGTTCTGAGGGACCAACCAAACAGACTTTCGTTCCTTCGTGACGTGATAACCATTTTGCAGCAGCAGATCCCGTCATCCCAGCACCAACAACACACACATCATAAATCATCTTGCAATTGTTTTGACCTTTCAAGATCAGCTTCAAAATGTCGAGTTCGTCCTAATACATGTACTAGCATATAGTGACAGTATTCCAGGCTTATAGACTACAGACTATAGTAGAGAATAAAAGTAGAGACAGAGTCATGACAATAAATGGCTATGAATTTCCCAATGGAACCCGCACAGTGCTGTGCGTGTAGATGTATAACTTTGTTATGGTGCAGTGAATGTCCACTGTAGGCCTATTATTTGTTTGCTCCAGGGCAGTTGTGACCTTCACCTGTAACGATCACACGACTGACCACATGATCATCCGAGGAGAGCGAGATAGAGAGCGAGATAGATAGATAGAGAGAGAGAGAGAGAGAGAGAGAGGGGAGAGAGAGAGAGAGAGGGAGAGAGAGAGAGAGAGAGAGGGGTGGGGGGTGGGGTGGGGGTGGGGGGTGGGGGGAGAACCGTAGTGAACGGAGGAAAATGAAAGAGAGACAGAAATAGCTTTTTATATTCTTGTAATGCTACAGCGATAATGACATAACTCGATGCACGGTATATAGGTACAGTTAATTCGCAACTGATGCTCTCCTATTATGTTATGTACTACTTTTCCCATAAATAGCATTTTTTAATGCTCTTTGATGAAGGAATACATTTTTTTCATGGCAATATGTGTGTAAATGGGTGTAAAAACATGTTTCTAATGATATATCAAACGCACAGGTGAAATGATAAATATCCTTTTCAGAAAATCCATTTTCCAAAAAAATTGTACACAACATTATGGGAGAGTGCCTCGCACGTGACGTCACAAAATCAACAAATTTAAAATAAAATAACTTTCCTTTCCTTTGACCGCTTTTCGTCAAACCGTTTGGCTTTGAAGGATATTCTGTTTTTCCAGTTTAAAGGGCATATACTGTACTGGGAAGTCAAAAAAGCCTTCAAAAGGTAATTGTTAGCAATCTTCTTGCCAATGGTCTTAAATTCATGTATTGACCATTTTAGAAGCTTGCTGAAAGTTATTTGCCCTCAAATGATCCACATATGGAGTAATTAATTATTAATGATTAAATCTTCTGGGGCCCATTTTGAGGATTTGTGATTTAATCACTCATTACTCCAAATGTAGATCATTTGAGGGCAAATAATAATTTAAAACCATTGGCAAGAAGATTGCTAACAATTACATTTTGAAAGCTTATGGCCTTCCCAGTACAGTATATGCCCTTTAATGATTATCTACTAACATGCACATCATACACAAGGCATATGCATTAACTCACATGGACAGAACCACAAACAAAGAAACACCTACACTTCTGTATCTCCCTCCAAATCCCCCTCAATCACTACCTGCTTCCCGCGTGCCTGGCATCTCACCCTGCCTCCCCCCCCCCTTGCCCGCCTTGCCCAAGTGCCCCCTAACCGGGCACCATAAACCAAACTGCTCTGAGAAAGTACAGTCACTGTGTATATGTTAAATTAAGTGCACAAAATAATTTTGAGCAAACACTATATGACATAAGGAAAATACAACATTTTATTGGTCATGTGTAGGTCAACAAACAGGCATAATTTCATAAACTCGTTTACATTTGAAAGATAAAGGGGCATAAACAGGGTACATGTGTATCAGTATTAATTGAACAAGGAAGCATAGAACAAAAAAGAAAGTATTCTGTTTTCCCAGTTTCATTTTCCAGTATCATAAAAATGATACAAATTTAGATAAACGCATTCAAACGTCGATCGCTGCACGATAATTGTTTCTTCTTAGAATGATTGTTGCCAGCGAAGTAATAAAGTTGTCATGATAGTTGTACTATACTGATCATTGTTGAAGCAAGGAGGTGGGAGTTGACTGGTTGTAGTATAGTCAGGGAGGTGGGAGAGACACCTCGATTCCTGGTCGTATCACAAATTCAGTTTAGTGTTGATACTGCTGCTGCACGATCACATTACCGGTCACATGATACCTCACGTGATCCTTATCTTGCGCTGTGCCTTAGCTGCAGCTAGCTAGGTGCCTAGGCTATAGCGTATGATTTGAACGGTACGGCAGATTGAACTAGACGCAAGTACCCTAGAATAGTGTTACGTGATTATACTTTCAACGGAGATAAATTGAAATGCTAATGCCGATTGATCTAATTCGAGACGATTTGCGTTATCAGTAACGTGAGATTTTAAAATAATGGGCCTCTTTCTGGAAATCGAGTGAAGCCGTCTTCGTCCTTGTTCGGCCCGGCTCAGCCTCAGCGAGCTCGATCGAGCCATACGCACCCTTCTCTCTGCTCACTTTCCGCCCGGGTTCGCCCCGCGAAACACAAGAGCGAGAAGTATCGCTGCAGTTTGCTGCGCGATAAATCGTCACCAAAGGGGAGATGGCTGATCTTTCTGCGACCATGGACGGAGCTCCGTACGACGTTTGCGTGGTTGGTGCGGGCATGGTCGGATCCGCTGCAGCCAAGTGGCTGTCCCTCAAGCCCGGCACCAAAGTCTGTCTCATTGGACCAGCGGAACCAACCCCAGAGGTACGTCACTTGATTGTAACTTGTGTATCAAATCATCATTACATATAGACAGGAATAACCGTCTCATTCGGGGCGTTCTTTAATTGAAATTACATTTTGTGACATACCCTGAGTAGTACCGATCCAGCTCAAAGGAATTGGCATAGTTAGGGAAAGGGAAAGAGAAGAAAGGGAAGGAGCCGCAGTTTTAATCCGCGGTCATGGCGGTATAGTTTGTCCAGTTCAGCATGAAACATGATGCATTAGCCTAAAATTAAAAAGCATCATGTTTCATGCTGAACTGGACAAAATATACCGCAGTTTAAAACTGCGGCTCCTTCCCTTTCTTCCCATTCCCTTTCCTTCTTCTTCTTCTTCTTCTGGTAACAGTACAGGCCACCATCTGGTGTATCATCGTACTGGTGAAGTGCAGTGTGCAAGTGTATGTACAATGTCTGATAGAAGATTGCTTACAGCGTGCAAGTAAAAACAACCACCGCTACTAACGGAGCTGGGTCTTTTGTACCTCTTGTTTAAAGCTGTGAAGAGAGGTACAATTAACAGTGCTTTGAGGGAGGGAGTTCCAAAGTCTTATCGCATCTGGGAAGAAGCTCTTTTGGTACACAATTGATCTGGCAAAGGGAACAAAGATCTTCCGAGAATGACCTCTATGTAAGGATGTGGATGGCGTGATGAACGAGGGTGGAATGTCAATGAGTGCGTTGGAAATGCAGTAGATCATCACCACCTTGGCTTGTGCCCTACGCTCTTGTAAAGTTGGCCATTTGAGCTGGTTCAGCATGGTTGCTACACTGCTTGTCCTACGGTGGTCGTTAAAGATAAAGCGTGCGTAGCGTCGCTGCACCATTTCAAGCTTTTTTACATTTGCTTGCGTGTGAGGGTCCCATATTATGCTGGCATACTCCATGATTGGTTGCAGGAGGGCTTTGTAGCATAGTTCTTTGACCTTTCTTGGACATGGCCGGATATTTCTCTGGAGAAAGGCACGTGTGGAGTTGGCCTTTTTTGTTACAGCATTTATGTGTTGATTCCAGCTGAGGTTCCTCTGCAGCTCCACACCAAGATACTTTGCTGTGTTTTTGTCAGGTATGGTCTGTCCATGGATAAAGTAAGGCTTGGTGATGGGTTTGCGCTTATTTGTGACATGAAGCACTTGACACTTCTGTGGATTGAATTCCATCAGCCAATCACGCTCCCATTGTTGCAGGGAGTCAAGATCCTCTTGGAGATGTACGGCATCTTCGTCTGTCTTGATGTTGGCATAAATCATACAATCATCAGCAAAGAGCCTTACTGTTGAGTTGTTGGAGAGGCACTCTGGCAGGTCATTGATGAAGATGAGAAAGAGCATTGGCCCAAGGACACTGCCTTGCGGAACGCCTGATGTTACTTGGCTGGTGTTGGAGATGGATCCATCCAGTACAACTTGTTGGGTCCTGTTGCTGAGGAAGTCTGCAATCCAATGGTGAATATGATCTCGGATTCCATAAAATTGAAGTTTGTGTAACAGGCGTCCATGCGGTACTTTGTCCCTATGGCTATGCCAATTCCTTTGAGCTGTAGTGTAGTGTATGTTACATTTCTTTCTGATATCATCGGGCAACTCAGAAGTGTCAGGATGAAAGAAAAAACAAAATAAAGAATGTAGAAGAAGAGAAACAAATTTATGTACGATCCAGACCAGATAAGATTCAAACCTGCATACATTGTGCATGGGCATAGAGTATGAGAGACAACTGAATTGAGGCTTAAATATGGTCATTCTATTTAGTAGGTTGGTTTTTTATGTACAGCTACTGTATTACAGCTTTGAATGAAAAACCTTGTTCGTTAAAGAAAAAAAAGGGTCTTTCTACCCTAGACAGGAGCTCTTGTATCAGGTGCTAGTTAAGCCATTTTAAAAAAGTAATTTTTTAGGGTCTACATTACACATGACTTTAATGTACAGTAGATATGATACTGTATCACTTAGTATACTGGATTTTGAAACATGTTAGAAATGGGCATAGATCAGCAGTATACCCTAATGATAACTTGTCTCACAGTCATGATTACACAGGAAGAGTGAGAGACTCTCCTTGTTTACAATTGCAACACCCCATTTTATTGTGACTTTAGTCTATACTACATTAGTATATATATATCTTATATTGCAGTGGCTATGAGAATTGGTCGTCAGGGTTCTGCTCGCACCAATGTATCATTGTGGTGCAGTCCTACTATTATTCAATTATTTGGCATATATGCATGTGTCTTCATAACTCTGTAGGAGTGGAAGTCCGAGAAGCGAGAGATCTTCTCTTCCCACTATGACGAGGGGCGTATGACGAGAGAGACGGACAATGACATAATCTGGGCCACACTGGCACAGAGATCCATCGCAAGATACAGGCAGATTGAAGCAGAAAGTGGTAGGGATCCTCAGTCTTCGTTTTTCATTTTGATAATGACATGGAATTGATGATCATATCATTATCATTGTTTTTGTTTTTTCTTTTACTTTTTGGGTAAATAAATTCTCAACATTTTTCTCCCATGATTATATTAAGTCAATGTTAGTGTTTATTTATTTTTCCTCTTTTGATTGACAATTATGGTAATAACTAAGCTTTTGTTTGATAATCAAAAAAGGAGAATATAATCACCTATAGAAGAACATTGGTATTCCCAGGGACCAGAATTGATAAGCATCCATGTCATTTTCTGGTTCCTTTTATCAGTTCACAAATCAGTAATTGCATTTGTGTCATTGATTACATAATTTGTATTTGTATTTCGCTCATTGGATGATAAAACATTACAGTTCAAGTTCAAGTTGAACAGGTTTCAGTTGAGAGAGATTCATATGTTTCTAAGTTGTGGATTGCATTTAATGCATGCATTTGCACCAATTTGAGTGTACACATGGATAACTTTCCTCAGAAGTGTAAAGATTTGAATGATGATAGCTGTATGTGAGTACCAATAAGCAGTATTTGTATTTTTTCTTACTCTCAATGCTTACTCTTAGGTGTAAGCTTCTATCATGAAGTTGGGTGTATTCACTTTAGCTCAGACCTTCCACACGTGATCAAAAATGCTGAAGCGATGGGCATCACCAAGTACAAGGTACTGACTGCCACTCAACTTGAGGAGCAATTTCCTTACTTCCACGCCTTCCCTGACCTTGAATATATGTGGAACTCTCAGAATGCTGGGCACATCAGCCCGCGGCGTCTTGTCGCAGCCCAGCAGAAGATCGCCAGGTCGCACGGGTGTGACATCATCCTTGATGTGGTGGTCGGAATTGAGGATGGATGCGGGGAGAGCGGTGAGGACCTTGTGCGAGTGACGTGCAAAGGGGGGCGCGTGCTGTATGCGAAGCGCGTCCTTCTCTGCACGGGCGCCTTCACTAATTGCTATGACCTGTTGCCGGAGGGTAAAGAGGTAGCGATCCGTACTACCAAGACAGCTGTCGTAAAGGCAGAGCTGACTGAGGAGGCAGCCAGCAGGATGAGAGACATGCCGAGTATCTACTCCCAAATTCTGGGGAAAAGATTCTATTTCTTGCCTCCAATCAAGTACCCAGATGGTGAGTACCAGCAGAATGTTTACACAGGGGCTCAGGGTGGTTTAGCCCTTGCAAATTATAAGAGCACCTGAAAAAAATTGTGTTTTCTCATATATTTGGGGGCGTATCTTTCATTACATCAAATTTGAAAAGTAGCCTCTACAAATGATATTATAATTCTCCCCTGATGATCATGAATCAAAATAGCTTCGACAGTTGTTGTTCTGAAAACCCAATTTTGAAAAAAAATGCGCTAATAGGATAATCATGGTTAAGGATCGAAGGGAACTTACCGAGTATGTCAAAATTTAAGTATGTTTCCAGAATACCACCCGAGTAGCTCACTCCAAAGAAATGTTTTGCAAAATTGATCTTCATGAGATGCATCCCTCATCTCGTTATAATTTTAACTTTCGTTGCGACATCACTTCTCTTCAAAACTGCTCTAACATTTTACGTAATATCTAACAAATCTAAAGAATCTACATTTTGAGATTTAACTTGACTTCAATGCAGAATTTAGAGTCCCTTTCACAGTATTACACCTCGCCTTGGCATGTGTCTCTGTTCTGCAGGCAAGCACTACTTGAAGATCGGTGGAGCCATTGGAGATGAGCTTCGCGGCCATCAGGAGCTGGTAGATTGGTTCAGGACACAGGCAGACCAGGATGACTGGAGGCACAGGGGCATGGAGATCATGAAGGAAATCATTCCAGGTAGACAGAATTAGCCTACCATCCATGCTGTCAGGCACTTCCAATCCACACGACAATAAGTAGGTCTGGCTGCAGTAGACTAATCATTCTAGTCACTGTATCATTCTCCTCTTTTCTCAGTCCATCTCCTTGTGCGTGCTAGTCTTAGAGTACTAGACTCTAATTGTAGGTTGGGATCAGATATGTCCAACAGGCTAAAAGCCAGGTTAAGACAGAATGAATAAAATGTACACAATACATGGTCTGGAGTTTAGTACAACATGTATGCACTGTTTACATTCATAGAAAAGAGAATGAAAGAGAGTTTACTTAGAATTGCATCACACTTAATAGGATGAAATGTGTTAACATGATGTGCTATGAGATAACTAGTTTATTATTCTTTGTATGGGTTACTGATTGTAATATTAAAGGCAAGGACAAGAACATTATAAGTGCTGAGATTTACAGACACATGCATGTTGAAAGGCACGTACGTTAACTTCAAAGTGCAAAGTCCTCTCTGAGAAACAAGGTTGATAATACCCGTCATAAACCATATGATAGCACTTTGAAAATGTTGAAGCCATCTGTGCTCACTGCATACACTAGTCCTTGATACTGTTCTTATAAAGATTTGTGGTTGATCTCTACTGGATTTTAATTATTATCAATCATAACTCTGTACATTAGAGATAAGAGATGGGACTTGCGATCGAATCAGATCAATAGACCAGTTTTGTTATGTATGCAAATGCATGCAGTTCAAACAATGTAAACCCCAAAGCTTGTCTGATTTTTTTGTCCGAGTAGCAACAATTAATAAATTCCAAGTGCATTCCATCCATTGAATCTGAATGACTAGATACAGGTGAATGCAGTAATACATTACTTCACAGTGAGGGGGAAGTTGTGAATTCATAACAAAAATGGTATATTGCAACTTTTCATAAGATGGGGCCAAAATAAGTTGAAACCCTGAGTGTTTGATCTGCCCCCTCCCATCAGATCTGGACCCCGTCTCCGTGACTACGGCCTGTTGTGCCACCAGCCACACCCCCTCCGACAGGCTCTTCTGTGACATGATCTCACCCCGGTTGGGGGCCACGGTGGGCTTGACAGGGCGAGGTGCCAAGTCCAGCGACGAGATCGGAAGGATAGGCGCCCTGATGATAGCCAAGGGGTCTTGGGATTATGACCTGCCTGCTGAAGCATTCAAGCTGCAGTACCGGGAGAAGGCTACACAGAAGTAGCCTGCCCCCTTCCCCCCCCCCCCCCCCCCCACATCCCCCACCCACACCATTTGGCGTTTATGAGGTGCAGTATGATGAATGACATTAACATACATTATACAATATATAACATGTGATTTGACACTTTTATTAACTTATAAGTTTTGCAGGCTTGGCTTCTTCCACTCAGATAGTAAGCAGTGTGACTCCCGCATAATTTGCTGAAAGGACAATAGATGAAAGGCCATGAATCAACATCAAATTTATTATAGGGTGCAATTAGCCACATCCCTTTGGTTACTGTAGTTCCATGCCAAATTTCAACATCCTAACTGGACTGTGGTTTACCAAGCCCAAAAATCTAATTGTAAGCAATGATATTTGTTCTACTAATATGAATAGTATTTAGAAAATAGTAATATTTTTGGTAAGACCATGTGGCTGTATTCTTTCAGGATATAAGATAAGATTTTAATTACTGTTATAAGTCTTTAAAAGAAATTGTTTTGATTAAGAGAAATTTCTTTTCATGATTTACTGGCCATTCTTGATACCTATTCGCCAAGTAAATGTCATATTACCTGCTAAATGTACAATAAAGACATTATGCTTAGTGTGCACACTCTCAGCACAATCAGCAAGCAGATATAATTTATTTCATGTCTAGGATGACACATACAGTGAAGGCTATTGTGGGTGGTTAAAAATAATTGTGATTTGAAATGCTATCCTTGTTTGAAAAATTGCAGAGTAAACATCGAATTAGTATCATCTCTAATGACTATTGATATTTCTGTACTAAACAGAATGCTGCTCAAAAACAATTATGTGGATAAATAAAGCAAAAAGTCAGAAGTGGGGTATGTATGAAGGTTAAGTTTGAATTGTGACATGTGGCGTTCAAGTATTGATTGGATCTAGGTGTCATTCATGTGGCCGTTGCAAATTGTTGAAGAAGTTATCCTTTCTTATATCTGAATGCACTATGTGGCAAAGTTGGACAAACAAATTATTTGTATCATAGGTTTTTATATTGATTTATTTTATTTATACACGGATATAGATGTAATGTACATCATTGCGGATGTAACTGTAATGCATGTATTTTTTTTAAATGAAAGAAAATGCTGTGAATGCTTTAAAGATAAAAAAGAGGTGGATAACTGCGTTGATTTATTGTTCTGAAATACTTATGGGTAAAGCTTAGGAGTGGTAATAATCACTGTAAGCATCCTCAACTCCTCTACAGTCATCACCCGGTCCAGATTTAATTTGATTTCTATGATTTTGAAACGATTCCTTCCTGGTATCCTGAAATCAAACACGAATGAGACCAATGAACATAGCAGAACAGCACTCCATTGATCATGTGTCACATAATCTTTACCACACCTAACCCTTATTCTTAAAGATTTACAATCAAATAATGATTTTATGTATTTAATCAGCATAATTAATTAATGAAAAAAAAAATTTGAATAATTTTGGCGCAATCAATGGAGATTACGTTAACAGTGACGTACATGCCAATTTTCGTCGCGATCGTGCGATCAACGGTCGAGATCTTAGGGGGGAGGGGGGCTGTTTTTGCCCCCCCCCCCAGCTATGCGATTTCAAAATAGCCCGGGCTGTATAGGATTAAAATAGAAATCATAATATATTCTCAATTTGTATGAAATATAAACTTTGTGCTTGTGTATTTTACCATTCCATGTGTTGAAATAATTAATGGTTCTTTCTGAAATATCTCATTTTAAAGAAGAGGTGTTTAACTGCGTAACCTTATTGTTCTGAAATACTTATGGGTAAAGCTTAGGAGTGGTAATGATCACTGTTGGAGTCTGTAAGCATCCTCAACTCTTCTACAGTCATCACCCAGTCCAGATTTAATTTTATTTGGATGATTTTGAAACGATTCCTTCCTGGTTTCTTGAAATCAAAGACAAATGAGACCAATGAACATAGCAGAACAGAACTCCATTGATCATGTGTCACATAATCTTTACCACAACTAACCCTTACCCTTCAAATAGAAATCATAATATATTCTCAACTTGTATGAAATATCAACTTTGTGCTTGTGTAATTTACTATTCCATGTGTTGAAATAATGAATGGTTCTTTCTGAAATATCTCATTTTAATGTGTGTATAATGTGAGTTAAATGTACATGATAAATGAAATGTCATGTGTGCCTTAGTTTATGCGCAACAGACCAGTTCGTAATTGCACCACAGTCGGACAATCCACTGAATAAATACTAGTAGACTGCTGACTGGGATTGTTTTATGAAGCTGTGTTGGATAATGGATGCAAAGACATTTTTACAGTGTGCCTGGAACATCAACAGAAGCAGGTGCACATGGTGGAATGTTCTTTCACTACCTTCTCAGAGCTGTTCCCATATTTGCATAATAATACATTGAAATGTGGTCGACTATCAAGTGAATTCCCATTTTACTCTGTGAGTAGTGAAATTTACCTGAGGTCGTGTTCTACCAACAATAATGTGCTCATGGGAAAAATGCAATCAGGAAGTGGCTTATTAACAAACATTAAAAGCAAAATTGTACAGAAGTGTCTTGTATAATCTTTATGTGATAATTATATATATATGTGTTTGATTTAATCACACGAAAGTACCTACTTCATGTACTGACTTTCTCATTGTATGTACAAAGTACGTACACTGTGTATTGCACTTGTCGTTGATGTGTACCAAAATTGATTATTAAATAGATACATGGACAGACATAATTATACCTCATTTATCAGTATTAAATGAAATACATGTATTTTATAAAAGTACTTCATTTCACATCTGAATGTGTCTTGCAAATGTTAAGAGTGATTTTATGTGGCATTTTGATTTGTTACGCTATATTTGTTTTCAATAGATTCATTATGAGCGACGTAAATCAATATATATACATTTTTGTGAGTAGTATTAGGTAGTGAAAGGGTATTTAGGAATGTGTAGTAAAACATTGGTGTACATGTACCTACGTATGGAATGAAGAAGGAAGAGGGAAAAGGGGAATGAGCCTAAGAATGGTTTTTAAAAAGTTGTTAGCTAGTCACAGGAGTTTTTTAAAGGAAAGAAAAGCAATGTGTTGAAAACAGTAATCATTGCAAAAACTACAATTTATTGAACTCTTTAAAAGAAAAGAAATATGGGAAATGTACTTTGTCTATCATACATTCATCTGAATGTATGTGTAGCATACCTATATACTGTATACACAGAATGACAGGAACAAAATACTGCTTCAGTAATTTTCAGCCATTGAAGTAAATAATTTACAATATCTATCTCTTTGGAACAATGTCGCCATGAAAAACGCCCCATGTTCATTTTCATGCGTTTAAGCAGTGATTTACAAAACATTCTGTCATTCAGACGAAAAATTTATCTTATTGATGTTTTTGTATATGCGAGATAGATCGTGTAGTTTACGTGCAATACATGTACTTTTGCTGTCGCATGTTTTGTATAAAATATATATAAATACATGTATGTGTGTAATATACATTTGCTCCGATTATGTCCTTTCATCTTAATTATGACATGTCTGATTATTGACATGATATAATCATAAACGCGACCAATAAAATGGTTCACTTTCCTAATCTACTTTGATCTCGATGATGTGGTGTACATGAGCAATCAAATTATGTATTTACCTATTTGAATATAATAGTTTTTGCTCCGGAAGATTGTGTGTCCATGACCAATAAAACTGCGAGTTTTCATACTATAATATAACAGTGTTTGCTTCGGATGATTTTGTACACTTAACTAATACATTCCCATATTCGCATCATTGTATTGTTACACTGGAGTTCGGTTAATGGTGACGGGCTGGAAAAAAAAAGAGGGGGGGGGGGGTTGTTGAGATGTCATTCAGGGCAGAGGTGAGGAGTGGTCTTGAAAATTTGGAAAGAAACCCAAATAGTGTCGGGGGTTCTTTGTGTGTGCCTATGTGCGTTTGTGATGATGCGTGTGTCTTTGTGTGTATGTGTTCATCAACGATATGGTTGAAGAGGTGAATTTTGGGGGAAAACCCTGTCGAGCCCTTCGTTGACTAAACATGTTATTTGTCAGTGCAAATATGGGTCGGACAAATGTTGTTACAATGTATGGCCTTGTAACCAGTTTCACTACTACTACGCGCGTGATCTATTCCTCTCTCTATCTCTCTCTCTCTCTCCGCTCCTCTCTCTCTCTCTCTCTCTCTCTCTCTCTCTCTCTTTCTCACTCTTGATTTCTAACTTTCTTTTTTGCCGTAAATCTTTCTCCCTATATCTATTTGCGTTGTTCAGTGCAACTTTGTAACATTTTGTTCCATTTCACTCTGCTCTCCTTGTTTATCTCGTATTAACCTTTTGTGCAGTATCACGACTCTTCGTGTGAATCGGTGGAGGCTACTCACATTGGGCGAAGGACACATACCATGGATCATGTGACCACTCATGTGATCGTTAAAGTTGAAGGTCATAACCGCTTTGAACTGTTCCCTGGAGTAAACAAATACGTCTACATGCACTGCACCATATGTCGTACGTCTGTACATGCACAGCACGGTGTAGGTTCTAATGGGGAATTCACGGCCATTGTCATGACTCTGTCTCTACTTCATTTTCTACTATAGTCTGTAGTCTATTAGCCTGCGATACTGCTACTTTATGCTAGTACATGTATAAGGACGAACTCGACATTTTGAGGCTGAATTTGAAAGGTCAAAGCAATTGCAAGATGATTTATGATGTGTGTGTTGTTGGTGCTGGGCTGACGGGATCTGCTGCTGCAAAATGGTTATCACGTCACAAAGGAACGAAAGTCTGTTTGGTTGGGCCCGCGGAACCAAGTACAGAAGTATGTCACATAAACAATATTTATAGATACGTATTGATATATGAAGTATACAACCTTGCCATACTTCACATTAGATATTTGTTCAGTAAAGTTTTGTGAGATTCATGACATTTAATTGCATATGGTAGACATGTAAATGTACATTTGGTATATATTAATATCAGATGCTTCCGCATGCTTCAACTTATTTGTAACAACTCGCGGAGCCAAACTATTGTCTAGAGTATTCATGGCCTAAAGCTGGTGCTTACAATATGCTATAATTGGCTACTATAGATGTACAAATATATATACAACATTGAGTGTCAATTGACTTTAAAATCTATATTCATTCAATTTGATTATGTAGATTGGAGACTAGTTAAAAACATATAATTACCACAGATGCATTGAATAGTATTATACCAAAATACTGATGATTAACTTATTGTGATAATGATGTCGCCATGGAAACAGGAATGGCTGGCTGGTAAGAGGCAGATCTTCGGGTCACACTATGACGAAGGACGAATATTCAGGGAGCTCGACGAGGATTACGACTGGGGACTGCTTGCTCAACGATCTATTAAGAGATATCGAGACATCGAGAAAGAGAGTGGTATGATTAAAACTAATTTTCATCAACTTTACAAACTGACCAACAGTTATCCATACAATTATCTATTTCTTACTTCTTTCCTTCATTTTGGCAGAGCCGAGACGTACAACATCTAATCTCTATATCATTAGTCAATATGGCGGTGGCATTTGAATACCCTGTTTAGGATGAAGAGAGTGCCTACACATTGTTAATATGAATTCAATGGAATATGCTAATTCCTACATCAAGGACCTTTACCACGCAAAGAGCTGTTAACGCAATACGATTCAAATCGGTGTATAAAGATCACCTCTAGGGAAACATATGGTTTTTAAGGAAGGTGGCTGAAACACAAAGATTCTGCATTGTTCTGCAGAGAGTATAATGTAAATGGTGGGAATATAACAAAAAGGGTACTTCATGTGCCATATTGCTTGAACATTTAGGGCAGATACTACAATATTGTAAGCTTAAAATGTCTTACCAATCTTGATGGACTCTGCAAATGATTTGATTTGGAATGGCAATACTCTGTAGCCAGAATCCATATAAGCTACTTTAGCACATTTTACCAAAAAAAAACCAAAAAAAAAAAAAACACAAAAAAACACGGAATGGTAAAAATGAGGAAACGTATATCCGAGGCTGATATAAATTGATATGGAGTGAGTCTGACAGATATGCCTATGTATGAACACGACTGCTTTAATCAGGAATCAAGTTCTGCCAGGAGGTGGGCTGTGTGTTTATTGACGAGAGAGGCTCACGCAGTCTAGAGGAATACAGAAAGTCTGCTAACGACTTGAGAGCGCATACCGAGGAGTACCCATCCAACCAGTTCCACACCAGATACCCCTACCTCCGCATCGACCCCATATGCGAGTGCATCTGGACTCCTCACAACGCCGGGCACATCAGTCCACGCAGACTTGTCGCAGCACAGCAGCGAATCGCTCAGACCAATGGCTGCGACATCATCCGACGCGTCGTCGTCAGGGTTACGGAGAGGCCTTCCGAGCGAGGCGAGAAACTCGTTGAGGTCGAGACGATGGATGGTGAATCGATCCACGCCAAATCGGTTCTGCTGTGTACCGGCGCCTTTACTAACTTCCACGATCTCCTACCTGGTGGAACAGAACTTGATGTAAATTTGTCCAGGACCCTTGTTGTCAAGGCGGAACTGGGTACTCACGATGTGGAAATGCTCGCAGGCATGCCGTCCGTCTCCCTGGAGAACAAAAGGGCATATATACTGCCCCCCATACAGTATCCTGATGGTAATTTATGGCATGAAAGAAGGAAGAGGAGGGGGGGGGGGAGGGGAGGAAAGTATTAATGGTATTGGGCAGTAAAGGTAAATTTAAAGGAAAATATACTGCGGTAATCAAAGCAGAAATTTTCTGCCATCATCACTAGTCTAAGTCTCATTTGATTTCAATTCCTATTCATGTTGAGACGATTCCTCCGACAATCGTGGGATTCTCAAATCAAACAAACATGGGCCCATGGGGATGGCAGAACGGATCTTTTCCTGAAATCGTATTGTTTTATCAACCACTTCATGTACTAACTGCTACATTTAAGCCTTGATAAGTCACTAGTACATGGAAGCTCTTGATAATAGTGAGTATCTGTAATCATGATTGTCATGCTCTCTGTACCTAATTATTGAATTCAGCATTCAGAGTCAGAGCAGAACAATGGTTTAAGAGCAAATTCCTTGTTTTTAAAATCCACGAAGATAAAAGAGTTATACCGGACATAATGGATTTCTAAAAGTAGAAAAAGGAACTCGTACAAAATATTGTGACTTCCTTTCTTAAACGAATCATTCCAATTAACTTAAACATGCCAGACTCCTACTACCAACCAAGGATATTTGTGACAGTAGACTCTTAGATTAGTTTGATGTCAGAGTCAAGTACATATTACTGTTCACGGAATCTCACCATTACTTTGAATATTGTATGCAATATGTTCACAACAGTGTTATGAATCGTTAACACATGTTCAATTTTCATCAGTTTCTCCTCATATATATTGATTGTGCCACAGGAAAGTATTACCTTAAGATTGGCCTGTGGTGCAGCTTTGAGGATGAAATGGACGACATCGAGAACGTTGCAGCATGGTTTAACAGTCGGGGAAGAAGCTACGATTCTGTCAGGGACACAATCCAAGTCCTCAGGGATCTTATCCCAGGTGATTTATGACAAAATGTTTCTTTTCTCTTTTTTTTTTAAAGATTGTATGTAGCAGGCCACTGATTTACCATTTCTGATTAATGCTTCAGAATGCTATAAAGCAATATAAATATTGTTATAAATGTTGTTAAATATGTTTATCAATGTGGATAAATCGCTGGTGATAATTGTTTGTGTCGCATTGTATGGTTAGCGAGGAGTCGAAAAAGATCACGACGTTTTGTGCGCCGCTGCAACACTTCAGCAGGTGTGATACAAAATTGTTGTTTAAGTACCGTTTGGTATTGGATAGTGTCATTATTCGGAAAGAATTGTTTGGTTACCGCTGATGGATTATGGCCGGGAGTAGTTTGGATACAGAGGATATAATGTGAGTCAGAGAGAGCGTGTCAATGTATCGCTATCTGAATGCCAGATAAAATGCTGCTCTATGTGATTCGCGTGCATTACTGGGAATAAAACAAACATGACATTTAAGGAGTTAAGCCTGTGAACACAAGATACAAGATATTTTATTCAGTACAGAATCATGCAAATTGGCTTTCCACCAGCACAATAACATGATAATGTAATACATATAGCAATATCATAGACACATAAAAACAATGGCAATGGTAATAACAAAAATAATTGATTTTGGCGATTTATCTCAGATTTGTGTCCAGTGTCCCTGACCACAGACTGCTGTATGGTGACGTCCACGCCGTCTGGCCGGCTCTACTGCGACATGGTGTCCTCGCGGGTCGGGGCCCTTATCGGGATGAACGGGGTGGGTGCCAAGTCGAGCGACGAGATCGGAAGAATGGGGGCAGCCCTGATCCTAGCAGGAGGGCGCTGGGCCCACGATCTCCCTCAAGAGCACTTCAATCTCCGGACTAGGGCCCCTCGAGGGAGAAGACTGAAGGGCAAACTGTAGAGTACGTTCGCGTTCTGGCGACGATGGCCGGAACGTACCGTATGAAGCGGTGAGAAAAGAACTCCATAATTAATACATTTACTAGAGATTTTTACGGTACGCCATGTTAGAAAGGGGAAGATTAAACTCAACTCAGTGCATGCAATATGTTTTTATAATCTTGAAATACTACTTCAATACTAATATTTCTTACTTAAAAGCATATTACTACCTGCTAACAAACAATGTGAAGTATTTTGGTTTGGTTACTTACCATCACGAGGAAACTCTTAAAGGGGACAAGTAATAAGAAAGTTACGAATGTCCACATTAGGTCCTGTCCCCGATGCGCGATCGTAGTTCGTAATTTTATTTCATGTAAATATCAAATGTTTTTAAAAGGTTTTTCAATGAAGAATTGAGGGAAAGAAGAAATGCTCATTGATTCAATATTCAAATATCTTTATACATGTATTGCCAAAATAGTGAATAGAAGATGAAATAGTTTAATGTTTGACAAATTGGCAACTCATTGGTAATCTCACAGGTTCACATTCTTGTTACTATTTTGCAACATCTGATAGACAAAATTGTCTTTTTTTTTTCAAGAAACTATTTACCTAGTATGTTTTCATTTTTCATTGTCATTGGTAGCATCATGCTACTGCATGTACGCATCTGCAGAGAATGAGTTTGTTCTTTCATAAACATAATTTGATTAACACGTTGCAAATTTACATTTACATGTTGCAACATTTCTTTTGTGGGATAAGGGAATCAGTCTCAGACAAGAAATTAAAAATCGAATATGAAATATATGCAAAATGCTAGGAGAAATGAGCATGTGACACTATAAACTTATAACAGAGATGCAAACTTGCCTCCAAAAAGCAATACATGTATCATTTTATTGAAACATCAACAATTGTAGGAAAGTCTTTAGATTGTTTTTGCTTTGCTTCTCAGATTTTTTGTCTGCTTTTATTGCATCTTACTTAACTAAATAACCTGGATTATTCTAATTTTTTTACATGAAAGTGTGCGGATTGATACTCGGTATGATGTATGAATGGCGAACAAAACGGTGACAGGCTTTCCTTGTGTTATAGAAGCTGATAATTCAGAAATATACGTTGTTTTAGGTATTTTAATAGGATCGTTATCGCTCTTTCTAAAATCTTCGTTCACGGTATTTAGAATCCCGTACATGTAGTTGGGTCCTACCAATATACAGACAGTGACAGAGGAGCTGTTGCATAGAACTTACAATTGATGATTATTGCACTTTCTATTCAAACTTTGCATTTGATTGGCTGTCAAGCTATGTTACCAGGGTAGTAACCATTGATGACAGAATTACCATTAACTCCTTATCTGCCATGAGTGTATTTTTTCACATGTAATGCACGCAAATCCCATAGAGCAACATATTATCTTGCACAGGAAGGGTTAATGGTAAGTCACATGCAACGGGGCCATAATGTCCGTCTTTTCGCTGGTAACGCCGCGGTCAGACTACAAAACATTATATTTCAACATTGTCATTATGTTTTTTTTTTGCAGAAATACAGCATGAACTGATTGTTTAAATCATACGTCTACTGTTTACTGCTCGGCTCGGCGCTATAGGTTCAGAGAGTTTAAATGAGAAGAGAGAAGTAAAGGGAAGAGCATTAGTGAAAAGGATTGGGATAAAGGAAATGGGAGAGAGAGAGAGAGAGAGAGAGAGAGAGAGAGAAGCAAAATGGGAGTGAGAACAAGAATAAAAAAGAGAAGTGTGTTAAATGAGATTTAGTTACAGAAGAGAGAAGACATCGCGAAAAATATTGATAACGCATTGTATTTTACACCGCCCACTCTATTTAATGCAGCGAATCAAAGTACTTAAAAAAAATAAGACAGGTTTGCCATTTTTAGTACAACAAATCAAATATAAGTAACACGGAAAATATAAGAAAATAGTGTATAAGTACTTTTCTAACAATGATAGAGCTGGAAATCGACTTTGAGTGGAATTATATCGCTAGATATCGAGTAGCTAGGTTCTGAATTTTTCAATGTATCCCTCCTTTCGTTTTTTAATGTCCCTCTCAGACAAACACACACACAACACACACACACACACACACACACACACACACACACACACACACACACACACACACACACACACTCTTTCTCTCTCCCTCCCTCATGTACACACAGATGTATTTTATACACACACGCGCGCCCACGCCTACACATGACATTACATACTGAAACATGTACATACACACCAACACATAGGCCTACATACATAATAACGCGCACATCTCATACATACTAACGTACAGGGAGTCGGAATGAGAGTACAATTTTCTAGATATCTTCGAGATAAAAACAAGACGCCATATGTTCCTTCTAAACTGACATCACAGCCTCAAACTGTTTCTTAAATATTTTTTCGTTTTTGTCGAGGGGATCTAATCTTTAGACCCAAAATCCACCTAGGTTGTTTCAAGCTCACCAGGAAAATTGAAGTTGGATTTGCGATTGCGCACTCCGCCTCAAAATGATTGATTTCAATATCAGGAGACGAATGAAAAATAAACATGGATGCACTAGGTTAGTGCTGGAAACCGCTACAGAAAAAAAGATCTTTTAAGGAAAATCGAAACAAAATAGTCGCTCTACAATCTCGCAAACGCCAAATCAATCACGGACAAAATGAGCCAAACAAACGAGAAATGGCAGTATGAGTGAGAAAGGAAGTATGACATGTTTATTTCTAGTTACGTATCAATATGACCTTTCAATTTGTAGTCACATCTTTTCATAGAATTTCACATCTAATTATTTATGTATTATTATATAAAGATTGAACTGAACTGAATTTGAATTATCTTTTATTTTATTTACAATCTTTATTTTGTTTTACTGATTAGTGCATCGGTCACCATACACAATCATATCAAAAGCTAGCAATGTCGCATACTCGTCGAAGCTAGATCCAGAGTAAATAATGGTAATTAAGATAACATTGCACTTGTAATTTCCTTGAGTAAATACAAATATTGCCCCAATAGAGTACCGAAGTCGTGTCGTCATATGAGCATATTGTCAAGACAGTTGGCTTTAAAGAAACTCACTCCAGTGAGAGGTCAAGCGGTCCGAAATTGTTGATCGGGATAGTGTCGGGCATTCCCAATTACAGTCCCCGCTGTGATCACCGCTGCTTGCTCTACCCTCATTGTTTAGAACAAGTTGTCTTGACAATAATGCTCAAATGACGTCACACTTCGGTACTCTGTAGAGGATGATCATAGCAAGACTGGCTGAATCGCAGGACCCGGCCATGTGATTTGTACAGGTAGGTGACGTCACATTTCAGTCAATCGTAGAATCGTGCGAATCATCGTATCGTTTCGTGTACAGTGGTCTTTACATGCATGTAACATGTGTAACGTGCATCGCGGTGGCGATTCCGAAGAAAAATCCCCACCCCCATATTTGGTATGATGTATTTTCAAATAACCATTTCTTTCTATTTATTCCACACTTCTCACACAAAACTCAAAGCGCGTAGAATAATGATCACATAATGAGGTAAGAAAGAGAAAAGCAATGTTACAACTACAAAATGCCCGAAATTATGTTTTTACAGCATTTTCTAAAGGAATTCACTTATGAAGATTATCTAATTGAACATGTTGAAAGTGGTACATCATTTCAGCCTTTCGAAACAGATGCAGTAACATTAAAGCATCATGTAGTACTTATAACCACGAATCACATTTCTAAAGAAAATTTGTATGGGAAACGGAATTTCAAGGATTCCATCTATTCATACCTCGCCTTCCACATTCTCGTAGCGTATTGTTCTCGCGATTGCGCAGTGCCTTTCATAGTGCTGACGAGCCTTGACGAGCCTCTTAAAACATGGCACCCTTTAATTGCGGACGATCAAAACAAATATTCGGCAATTCTCTTCTGCTTTTCATACATACTTAATCATTCTTTTCACCCTTAAAAAAGACCAGAATCTCGGTCTGGAGGCGTACATGTTGATCCCACCTCCAGGGGATAAAGAAGATTGAAGTAAAGCTGTCCACTTTCAAAAGGCTTAAAATATTGGGTTTTTATTATACACGTATATAGGTACGCAGGCTGCTCCAGGCTAGCCACTAACAATTACATGCGCAACATTTATTTTGCTACTATCACCACAACGGCACAGCACGTACGAGAAACAAACACACCATTTATTTTGATACTATCATCACAAAAACACAGCGCGTAACAGTAACATCAATTTTGATACATGTACTAACATCATGACAACACAACATCTCGGAACAACACTTCACAACATCAAGATCAAATCCTTTTCTATTTTGTTGACCGTCTGGTGTGCTCGCATTCACAAAGTCCAATCGCAAGATTGACATTCACTCGGAAAGACTGATAGTAATGTAAGCAGCATGCATTACATTATGTTCATTAACATTATTTTACAGGATGTCCTTGTTATAGAATCGCACATTAACATCTTTAATTCACATTTGTATTGATCATATAAGGAGTTTTGAAGTAACAGAAACTTACAGACATGTCATGTCTACGTGACTTTTGTATCACGTGTATAGACACTCATCTTCAGCCTTTCGCAAGTTTTTAATTAACAATAATATTCCTTTCATATATTTATATTAAAAAATCAACTGCTCTTGCTGCTCAATTTCACTGTTTTGCTATGCTAGCTAATCTTCTTTCAATTGGCTATATTTTTTCAGTAGAATGCCATTTGTAAAATAAAGAAGATAAGGTAAATTACAGCTACACTGGCCATTGTACATCTTGTATGAGTCTCTTTGGTCTTGAGACGAAGCAATGGAGGCGGGATTGGGGAGGATTAGAAGGTGATTTTCACAGCCACGAGTACAATCAGGAGAATGTTCCATCCAAAGAGCACACCTATTGAAAGACATGGAAAGAAAATAACCAAAGGAAAATAAAGCGAGATACACAGAGAGAGAGAGAGAGAGAGAGCGTGAAGGGGAAGATGACAGCAAGAAAAGAGTAGAAATAAGACTAAAATTAAAACGTGATTATAAATTGTCAATAAAGTACATTGTTTTCGTTCATGCACAGACAAATTTTGCTAAATTTAGATAATGGAGGATGGAGTGATTTCCAATCGGTCTGGATCGCGAGAGACGGGCAGGGCATGGCGAGATGTACGAACCATACTCTTATCCTTTCACTCGTCATGCACAATGGCGCCATTTACCCCAGGATAAACATACGTCTCTCCCGGAGGAGCAGTCCCTCTGGCAAGGTAATCAAAGAGTGTCAAATCGGTCAAGCCACCCAAAGAAAAAAACACAAATAATTTTTAAAGGGATATTCACCCTAAAACTATTTTGGTGTGAATAAAAGGAGACACATGAAAAAAAAAAAGACAGATTGGTGAAGGTTTGACGTAAAATTGGTCAGAGGAAAAGAAAGTTATTTGATTTTAAAGTTTTGATTCTGTGACGTCACGTGCGAGGTGCTCTCCAATAATATGTTGTGTACAATTTGTCTGGAAAATGTACATTTTCTCAAAAGGATATTTTTCATTTCACCTGTGCGTTTGATATATCATTAGCCACATATTTTTTACACACATATCGCAATGAAAAGAAAGTATTCCTTCATCAAAGAATATAACAGAAAAGAAATTTATAGAAAAAGTAGTAATCAAGAAATACATTTTTTCTCATTGCGATATGGTGTAAAAATAGAAATCGTATCAAATGCACAGGTGACCGATTTTCATCAAACCTTCCCTGATATGTTTCTTTCACGTGTCTCCTTTTACATGTTTTATTGAAACCCAAATGATTTCAGGTTTAACTACCCCTTTAACGAGTACATGAAGTATCCGCATTTCATCCTTGCTTTACCCCGTTGTACTTTACAAATGGATGGGGATGTGGTTTCGAATGATCTTCCTAGAACACGCCCATCCACTTTCATAATTTACACGTAGTTCCCACTGTCGTGCGATCCGCTTCGATTGGCCATTCTATTCGTAGCTGATCGTGGAATGTTTGTGATAGCCTGGCCGGGTCAACCTTCAGACCACGAGCAATGGTATATCCGCCAGAGGGTCACAGTTAGTTATGGATCGTGGGTGAGCGTGGTGTTGGTCTTGTCCAAAGTTGATCCCGATCACATAGAAGCACGATCAGATACGATCTGTCGCGCTTCGTCACTATTATGATGCAATGATCATGATCGAAAATGAATCGCATTGACAGTAGGAAATACACCGTCCCAAAATTTTTCTACGATCAACACAATTGCCGCCACTGACCTCAAGATCGGATAAGATCTGACAGGATCACGACGATTACTCCACGATTACCGCCACGAATTCAACCTTGGTGTGAATCGCCATAGTAACAACAAAGCAGAATCAATTTTTCATACCGCATAATAGGGAAACCAGTTCCTGCCCAAATTGCACTGCACAGCGACATCCTAGTCCAGATACTGGCCGTGTTTTATCGTCCGCCTCTTCTCCCACACACATTACGCCACTGATTCACATAGTACGCACACCGCGCCAGACCACTGATTGCGCGACTCCACGAATCTGTCCGCCCGAGGGTGAAAATTTGTTGTATGTGATGCGCCACCAACGTTCGTTGTCGGCGGATTGCTAAATACAGTCCAGGGGCACAGAAATAGAAAGACGTCTTTCTATTTCTGTGTCCAGGGGGTGGACTACGACATCCGGGCTTTTTCGCAGTCATGTCCACTTTCTGCCTCATACACTAGTACAGTAGAGTGGAAGCGAACGTGACTGCAAAGAAATTTGAATATGGCTGCGCGGTGCACCATGGGCTAACTTTCCCTATAATGGCCACTCGCATGTAATCATTTCCACATGTAGGATTATGTGTTAAAAAAGGGAATTTAGCAAAATCATGAAACGTAGATGTTAACAATGAGGCTATACATATTTTTTGTCACAAATAGCTTGGCAATCCCGTACAGTTGGGGGACAGGGTATTCCACTAATTTTATGAATATTAACCCTAAACCTAACCCTGACCCTACACAAGATTTTCGCTGCTTAATTCGTCCAAAAAAAGTGATTTCTAGGTCACTTTCTGATGACGATAATCAGTATTGCAGCGTTCCCATTGCGTGCATTATACATGTGCGATATCGCCTGGTACGGGATCGGCAATAGCTTATCCCTTGCCTGAAGAAAATTTAAAGGGCATTCAGGTCTTCGGTTTGATTTTTTGCTGAAACCTGAAACTGAGGCTACCGGCCATTTTGCGCAAATTTTTAGCTTCTTGCGCGACTTTATTAAAGCCCCCGTAAGTTCAGTTAAGGACCTTTTTGTGCTCAACCATACTGCTCTGGAGCAAAAATAATTTCTCTTTACACTCATATGAAAACAGGTTGCTAAAAATATTCAACTGATTTATTTTGTTTCAATGATGATGTCATCTTTGGCACACTTTCTTTAGGGACCCCCCGAATTGGAATTACAGGTGAACATCCATATGGGGCATGGAAAATAAGTAGTACGTACGTGTAGCGGCGTTAACGCAGGTAATAACCGCCGTGTCGCAGTCATCGGGCACGTGGCCCCACGCCGTATGATCGCACGTGTAGAGTGGGCCATTGCAAGTTGATGGAGTCGAGATCTTGAACCAGGTCTTGAACTCGGCATCGAGGTAGGCCGCGGCGGCAGAGCCAACCACCGGTTTCCCGTACTCGGAGGCATAGGTGTCGTTGTAACCGAGCTCTCTGCACACCGTCTGATTAGTCGAAAATGGACAAAATTACACATCAACGTAACCATGGTAACGGGAACATCTCAATTTTACTGACACCACGCAACAGAACAAGCGAATAGATGTTTTCGAACAATTGTATCAACAAAGCAATGGGCAAAATTAATATTCTTGATTTAATTTTCAAACTTTGAAATGCCTTTTATTTTAGGACACACTTTAATATTGTTATAATTGAATATTCATATAGGTAAGCAGACCCACCGGTCATTTCAAATATTCCATCGCCATATATTAAAAACAATGATTTGATTTACCGAAGGATAGTAAATCCGAAAATTAAAAAGGACAACCTACACGAAACCTATGTTATCTTTAGAATAAGGAACATTTTTTTTTTCGGAGAATCAAACCTTCGGAATATCGAGTTGTAACCGCATGCGCTACACTGGCAATGAACTGGATAAGATACATGTATGGAGTTCCCATGGTTTAACAGGGAGGCCGAAATGAAATCCTATATGACCCATAATCGTGAAGAAACAAACTCCACGGCCTTGAAAGCAGATAAAGTGTTTACCAGTGCCAATCCTGGCTGGTTATTGTGGCATATCGCTCCCCATTCTCCGTCGTGATAGATCTCCAGCCGGCCGGTTTCGATGTTAGCTTCGCCATCGGCAGACACCAGTCTGATTGGGTGGTTGGCCAAGAATTCTAAGACGGAACAAGGTATCAAAGAACTTGAATGAAATCGGGTAAAGTAAGATGCA
This sequence comes from Arbacia lixula, assembly GCA_963669155.1. Taxonomy (NCBI): domain Eukaryota; kingdom Metazoa; phylum Echinodermata; class Echinoidea; order Arbacioida; family Arbaciidae; genus Arbacia; species Arbacia lixula. Next base: position 24,059,062 of record OZ022578.1, on the reverse strand, counting down.
GAGTAAGTCATCATCGGCATCATCATCTCCAGGTGGCGCTGCATAACGATACGTAACAGAGCCATCTTGAAACAGAGTTTGGCCAACTCGGTTTCAACAGTTAACAACATGGCGCTTGTTGCTTTGTTGGGCAAGCGAATTACAAAAGAATATGCGCCATGTTGTAACTGAATGAAACCGAGTTGGCCAAACTCTGTATATAGATGGCTCTGCTACGTAACGCTACGTAACGCCATTCACCTCTGAGCAAAGTGGGTCGCACTTTATAAAAAAAAAGAAAAAAAAAAGACTCGTATATAATTCATAGACCGTCTTAAAAAACAAGAATTCAAACTCAATACAGTTATGACTGAAAATTCGTTTTTTTTTTTATCGAGACCTTCATATCTATCACGCCAATCTGTCATAAATTCTGAGCAGCAGCAAATCGACCTGATTAGCTTATTTACGATTCACCCTGGAAGAACTGATCCTGATGGCGTGAGCAGCAATCAATAGATAGACTTATTGATGGATGTTTTAAGTGACTATTGGTATCTGGTGTGACACACACACACACGCACACATACACACACACACACACACACACACACACACACACACACACACACACACACATATTCACACACAAGGTAGTTAATTTATTAAGAGACAGGCGAGTATTGATACTTACCATACGGCTGACACACCACGCCTACTTCCGTGCGCGTCGAACCGCCCAAATCGACCAGGTCGTTGGCACATTCGTAATATCTGTCAAAAAGTTTCGTCTGCACCAGACACTCGGCAACCTGACCTGTCCCCACGCCGAACGGACTGGCGGCATCATTGTAATACGTCTGTAGACTCCTCTCGTAGCCTAGATTCTTGCAGAGATAATCACCGAGGGCGGCAGTAGAGACAATCGACCCCCATGCTCCACCTGCGCGGTACTCCACTCGTCCCTGCTCGCTGAACTCGCTGCCAACCATGCGAGTGTCTGCGGTATAATACCAAACAAGGGCATGTTGCATATATGTTTTCAGTTATTGTAACTTACCATCAAAGGTAATAGCTGCAATAATGAGAGCTCATAGGCTGTTTTCATGGTACGTGTAGTTACCATTGATAATGCGTTACAATAATTGGAAACCTATATGCAACATGGCCCAGGACTGATTTTCTGGAAGGTCCACGATTTGTCTAGAGTGCCTAACAATGACGACAATGAGTGTATCCAATTATTCTGACAAAATTATTAGTAAGCACTGCCCCAAACCAAATAGATTATAGTTGACAGTTTCCTAAAATTTTCATAAAGTTATTTGACTTTGTTTATTCATATTGATGACCGAATATTAATAAACGATTGCGATGTTATTATACTTTGATGAAAAGAATGTGAATTTATTTGATTTATGAAGACATAATGCATGTGACTACGTAAATAAAGCACTAGAACCTTTTTATTTACCACAGTAGGGCAAGATCGTCTTCTTCACCATTAACCCTTGGAGTGCCAGTGACGCTAAGACTCTAGAATTCGTGTGCGTTCAACGTTTGAACATACATACACGACACACAATAGGGGCGTCTTCATTAGCCCTATGTGGCGAAAAAGCTAGCTATTTCGTGATTGGGATAGTACGCCAGATCACGAAATAGCTAGCTATTTAGGCTAGATGGCCAAACAGCGAGCTAAATCGCGGAGCGTCTTCATTAGCCTTAAAGTTTCTCTATCCCATCATGCATCAGCGCGCGTTCCCGAGCAAGTGGAGCAGCTGAGGCATTAATTTTATACGTGCGTGAAGGCGAGCTCACAGCCGCTGTTCACAGCGAAAGCCATGTGGTAATCGAGCTAATTTATGCAGCCCGAGTTTCGAGCTAATGAAGACGTGATTGCAAGCCTCGTTTCCAGGATCAGCAAACTATATTGTCAGATCAGGCTTATGCAGACGCACCTAAATAGTTGAGGACAGACTCCTATGACCATCACGATCGTGACTCTTACCTGAATTGCCCGCTGTGCAGGTAACCTGCGCAACGTTCTCAGGGTCACAGGTCTGATTAGCACCCAACACCGTTGTCGGGCAGTCTTCCAATCTTGTCTCCGGTCCCTCGCAGTTGTATCGCTCCGTAAAGATCAGCTCCGAGTCGGTTACCGGTATGGAGACCAGGGTGGTGGACTTTGCGCCTCCTTGGTAGCCACTCATCTTGCATACGACCGTAGCCTCCTCGTCGCTCCAGTTCTCATCGCAAAGCACGTACGTCTTCAGGTCCTTGACGGATCGGTATTGTACAACCCCTTGCGAAGATACGCCCCCGCTCAGAAAAGTAAAGACATCCTCATCATTTGCTGTATACGTCGTAAGAACAAAGACAAGACAAAGACGTGGATGAAGCATGTATGAACCATTGAACTCCAGGGCAGGAAGTTTGAAGCTGTGAATAAGTTTTGCTACCTTGGTGATATGTTGGCTTCCAAAAAAGGTGAGTCAGCAGCTGTGACCGCAAGGATTCACAGTGCTAGAAGAAGTTTCGTAATCTCCCTCCCTTCCTCACCTCAAGGGCACTCCCACTAAAAGTAAAAGGCTATCATTATGTGAGAAAAAGAGAAACGAAGACCTACCCCAGTCAATGGGCCTGGTAAGGATAGGACATGTGATGAGGAAAGAGCAGGCTGAGAAGGTATGGCCATGTGGCTAGAATACTAATTTTCACACGTGGGAGATCTCGCAAAACAAGAAAAAAAAACGATCACCAAAATGATGTGTTTTTGCTTTATATAACGATTAAGATCATTTCATTTTTCAGAATGGGAACTATCAGGCTTGTATAACTAAATCCTATAAGGACAATAATTTTGGGCATGACCATGTATAGAATTAAAAGTTATAAGAAGAATTTTGAACCAAACACAAAATTTAGTTGGAAGGCAATAAACATTGGATTATTGAAAGACAAAAACCAATCGTATTAGGTCCAACCTAACAGATAAGTAAAGTTTAGTGTTGGGTATTTGTGAACAATGACCTTGAAATGTTTTTTGGGTGTGCACCGAATGGAATATCAAGAGTTACACATGGTGGCACCCATGGTAAATTATATTAATGAATTACCCATTGGATGTACAGTGGAGTCCAACTTAACACGTCTGATGTAGATAAAAAAAGGTCATAGGCATGATTGACGTTCATGCACTGTGCAAGCTAGATGTGTGCTGTCTTTGACAAAAAATAGATGTATATATGCATCCCCAGGACGAAAAACCAGTAGAAACTAGTAGAGAAAAACCATTAGAATTTCTACTGGTTTCTACTGGAAATGTTCTACTGGTTTGAATATGGAAAATGAAATGACTTCCAGTAGAAACCATTAGAAAAATACCAGTAGAATACCAGTAGAATTCCAGCAGAATTCCAGTAGAAACCAGAAGGAATCTTTACTAGATCCAATAGAAGACCAGTAGAAGACCAGGAGAATACCAGTAGAAACCAGTAGAGACCAGGATCCAATAACCAATGTTAAAAATATTGATCTAATATTGATCTACCTTTATCTTAGGATGATCCAAAGCATGGCATATTCCTAAATTGTCTTATCTAAGACTACCCTATCCTATAGCTATTCCTATCCTATCCTATCCTATTCCTATCCTATTTCCTACTCTTACCTTCATACACTTCCATATATATAGCAGTACGGTTTCACTGGTTTCTACTGGTTTCTGCTGGTCTTCAATACTCTACTGGTTTCTACTGGTTTCTGCTGGTTTGACTTTGCAGTTCCTCTTCAGACCAATAGACTCTACTGGTTTTACCAGCAGAAACCAGTAGACGCTCTCTACTGGTTTCTACTGGCTTCTATGGGTATTTCGACCTGGGTCACATCAACTGTGTACGGAAACTTTGTAAAATCCACAAGCGGGTCCTTTGACATATTTGATGAAGGTCCCCGTAATGACCAATAGATATGCGTATGTGTAAACATTGCTCCCCTCTCTGGCCTATTACATACAATATTAGGAATCGAGTTTCTACGGATACTCACGTTGGCATTTGACCCCGACATCGTTGCTATGACTACAGTCTGAAGTAGCCGGAACTAACTCAGTCGTGCACTTAATCAAATCACTCCCACTGCATTCGAGACTTACGACAAGACTCGTATCACTCCCCCCTTGTGTAAACGTCTCCAAGGATCCCCGTCTGAAACCCGCTGTTTGGCAGGCTATGTCTGAGTCGTCGTCCGTCCAGGTTTGGTGGCAAATCGGAAACCCGTCCGTCGTCGGCAGGCCAGTGCCATGAAAGATGAATACCACACGGCCGTATTCAGGAAATAGCTGTCCGCTTATCATGCCGTATGGTTCGATACGTATCTCTAAATGAGTATGTGCGTATGTGTGTGTGTGTGTGTATTGTTGGAGGAGGAGGAAAAGGAGAAAAAAGTCTCATACAATGTCACCCTCATGGTATATTTGTATACATACATATCTATTTATCAAGGATCGATGTAGGAGGCTGGTTATATCATCTTGTATACAAAAGAAATGACATGATGCAGAGCGGGGAAGGCTGTCTGTACTCTGTCTCTTCACACTCACATACGGCCTAGTGGTGAGGGAAGTGGTGTTCTAAATTCCACCACAGATGACACGATCCGATCAGTCGCGCGATTAGCGCAATCACAGGACTCATGAAGACATCGTATTTGTGCAGTCGCAGGCCCTTACGACTGCAGAATCGTGGACAAATCGTGTCGTGTGCGGTGGCCTTAAGACACACACCCGGGCTCTCCTCCCTGCTGAAATTTTGTGTCTCGCAATGCAGCGCACTATGTTTGCAGTCATATCCACTTCCGGTCTTAGGGTATGAAACAGGAACTGCGTATGACTGCAATCGTGGGCGCTGCGCGGTGCATTGTGGAGCGACTTTTTAATATGTAGTATAGTGAGTTGTCTACAAACTGGCCCCTACCCTTGAAACCGGCCCCCGCAGATTTCTGATCATTGCGCGTTATCGAAGGGTGGTTTCGCGATGTGTTGTGCATTTCCCGTCGATTGCAGAAAGTTTCCCGACATTTTTTTTTCATTCCGCTGGAAAGAACCTGATCGAGAAGCAATACTGGCGAAATGTCGGAACTATACTCACCGGATTGACGGAGATATCGCACATTATTGGAAGGGGCCGGTTTCAAGGTTCAGTGATGTGAATTTGCGATGTTTATGCTAAGCCCTTTTTTTGCCAATCTTCAATCCAGAAAGAACATAATTTTAGTGTTTGTTTGTTCATCTTGGTACAAAGATATTCAAAAGAAAAAAGGAGCCCGTTTGTGGCACTCGCATCATATAGATAATTTCAGCTAAAACCCACCATTTCCGCCATCTTCTAAAAATTTATTTCTTCCTTCATGTGTTTCTGTTGTCATGGCCCCACACGAGACCGCCATACTAAATGGCATAAAATGACAAAAAAAAAAGAAAATCGACAATACGGCGTAATTGTCTGATTTGCCTCTCCACTCCTAGAAACACAGATGTATTGGTAACCATAAACTGTCTATATCTGGGGTAAATAATGTTTGACTCAGATTCACCCCTGATAACTTTGCCCAAAATGTAAACAATGCTTGGCCCAAAGTTTGATCTGTCAGAATAGCGATTTTTTTTAAATTTCACCTTTGACCTTCTTCCTATGTGGTTCAAGGTTTCATCAATAATAGTGCTGCCAGGATGCACCATTAGTTATCACGTAGGTAGAAAAGGTCCAAGATTTGACCTTGAGCTTCGACACAGATGACCAAATATCATGTTAATTGATTGTTCTTCTCTGTAGTAGGCCTACTACGCTATGTGATCATGGTCAAATATTCATTGAGTAATTGCGTAGAAAGTAATGGCATTTCGGGATTCGACTTTTGAATAATGCGACCCAAAACATGATATAATGAAATGTCCTGTGCTTGTTTCATTCGATCCAAATCTACTCGAATCATCAGGTAAACAAAATATTCCGAACGTATTCTACATCTCGCAATCTTAATCTTGATATTGATAATACAATGATTTGAAAAAGCAGACGAATACATAGTAAACAGCATGGCAAATGTTAACAAAATAAGGTTTAGTATGATAAATTTGTGCATTTTCGAATATCTTTATTACTAGCCCTGTACTCTGTACATTAACATTATCACGGTCGTGATTTTGTAATTTTTCGTATCACTTGTGTACCATCCATAAACCAAATAAAGACAATACCCTGAATATCACTTGTATTTTTTTCAGTGGATTGACAGACCAAAATTATAGGGCTTGTAATATCTTTAAATCGATAATGAAGTCCTTATACTACGTCTGTTTCGCAAACATTTCTAGATAAGATAAAGTCTTATTTACAGAACGAAAAGATTAATTCTGTGAGTGTACATTAAACAGGTCAATCTCGTGATTGTGAAAACACATTTTTATAACCTGTTTCTTTTATGAAATGAAACTCCTAAAGTGCTTTGTACATCTGCTTATTCGATTTTCCTGATTACTTTGCTCAAGTTTGATTTCCGTTTAATTCCACCATCCACTTCGTAGCGGAGGCATAGATATGATCATGCATTTCATAAACACATACCTTTTGGCACCTCACTTTCACAAGTAACGTGAGCGGACACGGTGTCGCCATTGCAGCCTTCGTCATCTGCCCATTGCAATGCTGGACACTCGGAGAAGGAGTCTTCCTCGCCCTGGCATCCTATGGGACTCACGTTGATGTCTGGCCAAGCTAGGTCGGAGTCGCTGGTGTCTGCCACCGAATTATATATTAAACCGCTCGACCCGAGGGTTCGGCAAAACACACGAGCTGCCGCGGAGGTCCAGCCACTGACGCATATGCTGCCCCATTTGCCCCCGTAGTACACGTACGGCTTTCCGGTATAGGTGCCCAAAGGCCCAATGTACGAACCTGATGACACACAAACAAATTTACAAACCTAATAACTGTTATATATGTTTATGTTTATATAAATATATATACGACCATCTCATCCTGTTTCAACTGTTTTTATATGTATATGACTTACCATGTTCAGAACTTGTCATCATGTTAGTATGAGTGCACCTAGCTTTAGCTGCTCTTCTCAAGGAGATTTATCTTTGAACCTTGCCCGCAATTATCTTTTCTTCTTACTCGACTCACTTTCCACTGCCCTCTGAATAACCTATATGTCATACAATAGAAAGCTAAGATCAAGTTCCTTGGCTGTTGGCCTTTCATGGACATAGATACAAGGTGTCCCATATGCAAAAGTCATGAAACTCTACAGGAATCAGCAGCATATCCTAACAATAACGTGTATGACATCTCAGGGTCAAAGCGTCATGAATATTTTCAGGAAAAGTTAAAAAACTATCCTTGTTTACGTTTGAAATGTACCAACCATATTTTACATTCATAATCGTGTTGTCACTCTCAGCGCGCGATTCGGGCATTGCTCCAGGTGAACGCATGCAATGTGGTGCGTACCATAGCGCAAAGTAGTCTCCTGTCTCTATAGCTATAGGTTTTGTACGACGAAACATCCTCGCTCCTCAAAATGTATAGCGATGACGATAATTTCACTTGAATTTAGTTAGCAGTTCTAATATTGGTAGGGAAGTTCTGACACAGTATCTTCTACCATTTTCCGTGATTCTTACAACATTATTTTTTATTACCTGCAAAAGGTACACTCTGTCTTTAACCCACATGTCTTCAGTTTGTCTATTTGATTTATTGATACACATGCAGCTACACGCATACACTCTGCTTATCCAGGTGTTCTTAAGATATTGCATACTCGTGAAAGTCTCCCGAATTTATTAGGCCTATTGTCTAAATTTCCGATGTCATTTGAAAACAGGACAGACTAACACATCTATTGACAACTGTCAGAGAACTGAGGATCTCGTACAACAGTTCACACGGTATCTCTGCCTCGCAGAACCGTTGTGCCGTCTTGGTGATGATCGAAACCCGAGGTTTCGCTTTTCCGAACACATACATTCCGTATGCCTGGGGGTCCTTAATCCGAAGGTTCGTTCTTCAGAAGTTTTATTTTTCCGATATTGAAATAAGGGTCGGTAGCCTTTAAAACTATATATAAAACGTATACATAAACATATTAAATTATATCGTTTGACATTTGCGGAAAATACTACAACATCTGCACAATGTTCAACTAAGCCTGCAGGTGGCAAGCCGGCAGCAACACATCACTGCCATATGAACTAGCGCCTTGTAATTTCACAATCATACTCACGATGAACGCACTTCACGCCAAAATCTTCGGAACAATTCGCGGGATCGAAGTTTTGATCGATCGGACACAGCTCCAGTCTTTCCTCTGTCCCCTCGGAGGAACATTGGAAGCCTCCCACGCGTAAGTTTCCCGTTCCGTCTGGAACCGAGACATCATATAAATCGTCCACGTCCTCTGGCCACACATAGTTCACGGCCGGAAAGCCGAGCTGCCGGCACGCTACCGTCCAGGCCAAGGCTGTTGTTAGCCCATCCTTGCACACTCTGGCCCATGCTCCTGTGTCCGTCAAGAACTCCACCCGGCCGATACGATCGGAATCACCAATAGGGACTAGTCTGAGGGAACCTATAGAGGAAATATCAAAACGGAGTTGGCTTATAGTACAGCATTTGCATCTTTGTAAATGAAACCGCGTTTGTGAACTTGTGCTTACTCTACAGAAACATTGCATTCTGAAGAAGGATAAAATATTAAGATGCGAATCAGTTATGTATGAGCATAATTAGACAAACATTAAAATAGCCATGGTAAATTCGACTGACATTCGACCGATCCTTAACTTGGCAACACACGTGTGATGTAACATGCTAGTTTAGAATGCACTGTATCATATAGGGCAAAACACATCTCATTGTTTTAAGCTCAACTCAAAAATTCTATGTCGAGGACACAAAGTATGAAATGAGTATGGTATTAACAGCTTTAGCGATGGTATTCTGTACGCAAATCATAATGAGCAGTTCTCATGCAAATTATTTGACATCACAACCACATTCCTCGTGTTCTAATTCTGCAAATTGCCATCTTTTGTTCTTTTTGTCCCATTTTACAGAAGCTTCCACTAATTTGATTCCCTCACTCATTTAGTATTTACAAAAAATTATCGAGCTCACTTTCCCATTTACACCTCCGCATATACATGGTCAGAAACCTTGATTGATTATCATTGGGAATAGTGGTGGATGGCGAACACCTGACACATCTCAGATTTGCAGATGACATTTTACTACTTAGCCATACACCTCAGGAATTGGAGAAAATGGTCCTAGAACTAAGTAAAGAAAGGAGAAAAGCTGGACTGAAAATGAATATCACAAAGACAAAAGGAATGATGAGCAGTAGATTCAAAGAACACAATATCACAGTTCGGGGGAGGACCGTAGAAAAGGTACACAACTACATATATTTGGGCAAAAAGATCTCCATAGAAAATGAAACAGAAAGGGGAGTGAATAGAAGGATCTAGTTGGCTTGGGCAAAATTTGGCAAGCTCAACTTTATCTTTCGTGATGAGAAGCTCCCTCTTTCTCTCAAGAAACAAATTTTCAACGAATGCATCATACCTGTGCTCTCTTATGCAGCAGAAACATGGACCACAACTAAGAGACTTGAGAGAAAACTTAGAGTAACCGAAAGGGCTATGGAAAGAATTGTGATTGGTGTTACAAAGAGGGACAAAGTTAGAAACTAGGATTTGAGAAAGAAAACTAAAGTACGGGACATAGTACAGGAAATTAAATCAAAGAAATGGATGTGGGCTGGTCATCTGGCCAGGAGGAAAGATGATAGATGGACTTATAAACTAACCATCTGGACCCCCAGGGCTAACACCAGAAGAAGAGGCAGGCAAAGTAGGAGGTGGATTGACGATATTAGAGAATATGGTAGTATGACATGGAAACGAACGGCACAAGATATATCAAAATGGAAAAATGATGAGGAGGCCTTCCTTCAGCAGTGGAGAGAAATAGGCTAGAGATAGAGATAGAGATAGATATACATGGTCAAAACGTTCCGTGCTTTTTTCATGTTCAGGATTTAGTCAGTTCCATGAAAGAATAAACCTAACAAAACTAAAGACTTTTCACGGTTTTAGAGCAGACAGGATGGGGTTGGATTGATGGGGATGATAAATTACGTGAAAGGGGGGTGGGGGGGGGGGGGAACTGCGGTACCATAGCATGTCCAATTTTAATATCATCTCACAAAGGTTAGCATATATTCGAGTTTGTGGCTCAAATTAATCTTTTTCTTTACAAACCTGTGGACGTGCAGACCACCCCGACATCCTCGGCGTGCGTGCAGTCTGTGACGCCGACGTCATTGTGGGTGCAAGCGAAAAGGTCAGCCTCTGTTCCTAAGCACGCCACGTTATCCAGCACGATGTCGCCCGTACCTTCCCCGAATGCAGCCCCTATCCTCACGTCGTCGGCGCCGACGAAGCCGAGCTGTTGGCACACGACCGTGGCCTCTGTCAGAGTCCAGCGATCGTCACAGACCGTCCCCCACTCGTCGTCCACGCTCTCCCGTACTTCTACTCTCCCCTCCGACGGCCGAGCACCTCCAACCAATTGTACTGGACATAGGAGACAAAAGCGACGACATTTCTAAATTCTACAGCTGCAGCTACATTTGAAAATATTTTCAAATATGAAAGGTTTAAATATATTATGACATCTAATGCCATAAATATGATAAAGGCTGGAAGTGAAGACTAGAGATCAGCGAACTCACTCCGGACCTGATCTTAGATCCTGTCGCGATGTTGGTTATCATCGGACTAAAGACGAATTGAAGGCTCATTCCAGACCGACTGACGTGTCATTTCTTTACATATAAGGGGAAAAAATGTGGATGGTGCATAATGCCATATTACCATGATCACCCAGTCTAACATAGTATTTTTCTTTCTTGGGAGGCTCTCATACAATGTTGAAGGTAGCGTCCAGAAAACATCATTGTCATCATCATATACAAACGTCATGAAGTTAAACTAACGCACATTCTGTTAATCTTGTGAAAGTTATAGGGTTCATTGCGTGCATATTTCACAGTAACCTAGATACATTACATTAAATTAAATTGGCTTTTAATATATCTACATATAGTTGATGCACTCAAAGAAAATATAATTCGTGTTGTTCTGCATTGCAGAAGTGAATTTACACCGTTAACTCGGACCAAATGATTTAACTCCTTTTAAATGGAGCAATTTATAACCTCACCATGTTCACAATCATGTTGTTTTCGATACGGATCAACATAAATCCATATATCCACTTATTACAATACACAAGTACATCGTGGTAAAAGATTTTTCTGCTGCGAAATCACCTCACACGAACAAATTCTGATAATTGTCAAAAAAGACACACTCCTAGCAATATTATCAGCATGCACCACATATAAGTCAAACTACCCACTTACCCAACTTAACGATGTAGAAGTTAACCTGTTGAATCAGAAAGTCCATCATACGATAGTAATATGACAGCTTTAGAAAAATAATAATTTGATTTGCCGTCTGATAGTTCACTTTAGATTTAAAGAAATATCGTCTTGATATATTATGATTGGTACGTATAGTGAATTTGTCAACTATCAAAACATCAATATAACATGAATCGTGTGGGTAATACACACAGCAAGATCAGGATGGCAGATCATAAAAAATTACCGGAAATTAGAAGAAGAGAATGTATGAAATATGTGGGCGTATGAAGACGCATTGGAGTGGTGACAAGTGCTGTCTGAGCTAGGAGAGCTAAATAGTCCAGGCATGTAGATTGCTCTACAACACATGGACCTAGCTAATATATTGCTATAAATCCTCGAAATTCACGACTTTAACCCCGAAAAAAATATGATATATAGGGGAGGGTCGATCCTTAACATTTCTTCACGTTTTATTTTCTGCTTAGTTTCCAGACACACGTCATTTCATGTTACATCATGTCTAAAAAAAGAAACAGTCAAGATGAGAGTGGATATATAAAGTTGTCATTGTCTGCAGTTTTATTACTGTTTGCCTGAATATGACGATGGATTTGATTGCGAACATATTAAGAGTGATGTAAACAGAGAACGGGGCGTTTCGGGGTTGTCTGTGTGTGTACTAACTTCTATTACTGTGTGTATATTTGCTGCTGTAATTGTTTTTAGGCTATGAGTTAGATTGTTGAGCATTTTCATAACTCTTTTTATAATCCCTTATGATCATTAGTATAGCGAGTATCAAGTTTACTTGCACGCTTATTCAGTTAACAACCTTACTATTCATTTTGTACTTGTGATGTATGATATACTTTATATTTTGCACTTGAGAAGAATATTATAAAATCATTTAATTCTTATTTCATTACTTAAACACTACAATTTGCTAGTCCATGAACATTAAACAAAATATTACAATGACAAAACAAAGTGAATCGTGTAGGATGTTATTATTTCAAACCAATGTCAAAGGATAGTTTACTAATCGTGAACACAATATTTGCACCATCTTATGTGCCGAATATGTTGCCAGAACTGAAGGCCACCCATGTTTGGCAACAACGAACTCGTTTAAAGGATTTTTTCAAAAATTATTCTTGCCTGTGACGCATTAGTGCCATGAATAAGACCTTGAGTGATTTGAATACTAATACCTAATTCTTATGACTTCAGCGTATGTGGTCTCAGAAACGCATCAATAAAATAATAACAAAGACATTCTAAGCATATTTTGGGTATGTTATGGGATGTAATGAGACGGACACGTGTAAGAAACGAAATCGATGTTAGTGTTCTACCGATAAAGAAAAAAAAGGCCTACAACTTTACTCTTCAGTCTGAGCCTGGTTAGAATGAAGAAGCGATTCGAGGGAAACTAATACTATCACAATGAGGAAAGCTGAAGAATCCATGGGGGTTGCTCTACAACAGGCAACCCTCGCAATGACGGATATCTTAAGAAATACACACTGCCTCTCGTAGGAATAGGATAATGTCGTTGGAAGGCATACATTTTCTTTTCATTGGAATATCTCATTTCTCCGCAAAAATACGACATGCCATACTTTATCGTTAGACTACTAGACTGAGTCAAGTCTAAAAATATACCTTTCCGTCAATATTTGGCTATATCGTCAAAGCGTCATCTAGCACTTGTTTGCAGTGCTGTCGAGTCTGCTTGAGCTTAGTTGGAGCATACTGTAATTTTATGTGCGTTTAAAGATTGCCCGTCCCTTTTGCAAGCTTAAAATTCGAAATCGTCTATCACGATCATAAATTGAGGAAAGTGTGATTCAAGACCATTTCTAAGAATATAGCATGTTGAAGCTTTCTGTGTATGTAAAAATTTCAGCCGTTAAATTTCAAACCGACTTTTTTCGTACTACGAAAAAAGTATTAGTCTTTGTTACAGTATCTATGTGGTTATTATGCATGTGTGAAATCCTAATTTTATGAGTATTTATCAAACTTAGGAAATGATTCCTTCTATAGAGCATTTGTTTTCATAATGCGTTTTATAATTTGATAAACAGATTAATCAATAAAGCAGATATTTCAACACAAACTGCTAAGAGCCTGAGGTAAAGACTATTAATCAGACGTTGTTTACGTGCATTATTTGAATTTTACACTACGTATCAGTTTCAAATTATGAATATACAGCTTGCTATCACTTCTCTATATGTTTTGCCAATGTTTTGATGGTTTTGTGGTGATCTGAAAAAGGGACGGGCTGTCTTTAATCTACGAATAAAATGCATTGATTATTACAGCGTCTTCATATAGTGTATATGTATGAGACAGAGAGATAGAAGTAGAGTGCGGCAAAACATATTTGAATTTTCTCGCAAATTGGTTACGACCTAGAAATTCGACACTTTAAACATGTATGTTAATATGACACTTCTTTCTTATACATGTAAGTATTTGACTTCATATTTTACATCTAACAATGTCCGACAGAAGAAGATCTAAAAAATAGTAAAGTCTTCCAATTCTTTTCCTACGCAGCAACATGATAGATATGGATTCCAAAATGGGACACAGATACCCATCAGATAAAGGTAACTTTTCTTATTAATGACTTCAAGGATGAATTATGGATACAAACATGGATCCTTTATGATTTTAGATTTCATATATTTGAGAGGCATAGGTTCACACACATGACATATTAATGGCATTTGCTTTCTGTTTAATTGTCATATAGAGGTTTTTTCGCTAAATTTTGAAGTTATCTGTCTCAAGTTCATAGCATTATTGCCCATATTGTGGGTGGTTCAGCGCCACGGCCGAATTGTGATTCAATGTTTTGATTTTGCAATCCTCTCTCTCATACTGGACAGACATGTGCCCTTGCTTTGTTAATGAAAACAAGGCATTTTCATTGATATGTAAATGTGTTCTTCTCTCATATATTGTTGCCGCTTTATTTATAAATGACAAATGTTGAAAACTACGATGGATTCCGTAAAAACGTTAGACTTTTAAAAAGCGAATATCTGAATAAAGAAAAAAATGAATTAAAAGAGCCAAGGGCCCGCATTGTGCCCAACTTGTAATATTTGAATCTCGAGTAATAACTGTAAGAACTTTAGCGGGAAAACCTATAACAAAGAGAACGCCTGACTGGCTAATCCTCCATCTGAACAAGCATCCATCAATCATATGCAAACAACGAACCAATAGAATTTTGCAATCCATAGGATCGAAAGGAATCAAACGGCGATCACACGCTTCAAACCGAACGTTAAAAAGCTTATTACGTTCCTAGATTTCAGTTAGGAGTTGGCTTTAACTGGATGTAAATAACTCTCAATATTGATATGAAAAAATGGAGAGAGCGAAAAAAATAAAATAGAACGACACAGGAAGAAAGAGTTATAGAAAATTAAAGAGCGAGAGGGTTTATGAAAGGTAGATATAAAAAGGGAGTGGATAGACAAATTCACGGAGTGATATTCATATATATTTATTTATATATACCCATATATATACATGAGTATATACATATATACATATATATATATGAGTATATATATATATATATATATATATATATATTTATATATACACATATATACATTAGAATATGCATATATACATATATATATGAGTATATATATACTGTATATACAGTATGAAAGCACGTAACTGATATGTGAAATAGATTTTAATACATTATTTATGTCATTAGATTTCTTCATAAACAGAATCGTTTCCCGTTACCTAGACCATAATGTGTTCACTATATTGATCTAAGAAAATGTTGTATTTTACACTTGACACAACACCGAATTCTGTGTCAAGGCACACACAAGAAACATCTTAACATGGTTACCGGTCTACTTCTGGTTTCCACTTATAATGATTCTTAATGTATGTCTCTCAGATATTGCACTAAATGGCAGGTATTATTTGCGATTGCTTTGGCCAATCTTAGACCAACTTTGATGAGAAGTAATTGAATTGTTTCTCAGTGTCCGTTTCAGAAGTTGTATTTCCTCATCTTTCATCGCAATAAATTTAAAACGTTAATGGCATATTTTGAGGTCTTGATTTTCATGCTTATTCTCATTTTAATCATGGGTCCTATAACGTAGAATTGTAGAATTTCATTGAATATAAATTGACTGGTTCATATATCATGTACAGATCTTGTCCAGAACCATGGATTTTGTGGCATATTTTTTTATTCTATGTAGATATATGTTTAGCATCAACAATCCGACTTTATAGCCTGTAAACTTGATAAATGGACGAACAATTTTCGTCAAAGAATGATGATTGACAGCAAGAAATGGATCTAGAATTCTCACTATGACATGTAAGAAGAAGTTTTTACCATCCGCTGCTGTAAATGTAGGGTGTAAGTTGTAAAGAGTAATACCGGTATACAAATACTGTAATACACAGGTTTGAATGGGTCAGTATGAATTGTGTGCACAAGATCACTTTGCATGGTCTAAACGCACAAGAACCTAACAAGGCACAGATGTTTATCCATAGCATCAATTCTTTTGAACTATATTGATGAATATTAAGTAAGAAATACAAATATTTGATTTTTTGTGTGGGATGTAGGCCTGCGTGCTTTCGTTTTCACGCAGCAAAATCGGGTGTCCTAACAAAGAGCCGGATGATCGTACGCGTTTATAATGTGGCGACCATTTTGAAACTTGCAAATATGGCGGCAATATGGGTGTGTCTGAGTAAAAAACGCATCTTTGATTTGGGCTTTGTTCATGCTGTAATGATTCCAAATAATATATCATTTTGTAGATCACATCTTTTCCACCAACATTCTATCAACGAATTCGTATCACATGTCATAGTTAACACGACATATGTGTAATCTCAGAAACGAAAATATATTGTGGAACTTGTGCCGAGATGAAAATAACAGAATTATTGCAGATAATTTTCGTAAACGAGATGGAGAAAAAACTCGAGTGTAAAATGTATGTTTTTTTCAGCAGATAACAAACGTATATTAACTTACCAGTCTGAGCCTGAGTCGAATGGTAAAACAGCACGTTGGTAGTAAATGCTATCACTATCAAGAGAACTGAAAAATCCATGACGATCACGCAACAAGCGACTCAAATTTGTTATTATACTAACCCTTGAAACACTCCCGAACGCTTCGCACGGATGTATGATATGTAGAAGAGAAGTGAACGCTTTATACCTTTCAAACACTGCACTGAGTCAAGTCTAAATCGAACAAGTAGCTCATGATATATGGAATTTATGGGATCGGCATTGTGTGCCTGATAATGTAAATTTGTACAAGCGATGACGGATGCTATGTGCACAATACGCGTGTGGCGTCGATTTGAGTGTGTGTATGTGTGCGTTGTGTACGCCAGACTACGTTTCTTCATACTTTATATATTAATGTGCTTAGGAAACACTTATCAAGTAGGATTTCACTTTTGCACAATTTACGGCTACAAAACGAGTTTGTATCAAATAAGTAAATACTTAAGTGTGTGATCATATTCTGAATTAATTATCTGATATACATTATAGTCCCAGCTTGTCAAAAAGTGCTCAATATCATTAAGAATTTACGTATGAAATATAAAAAAAATGCCCATAAATGCCCCTCAATTATAAACGTATGTATATCCAGTTTGATTCGATAAGGGCTTGTGAGTAAGTACTGCCGATTAAGAGTGTCATGTTTTATTAGCATCCCTGTGGCTCTCGATCATGAGGGTGAAGGTTCGAGCCCAGCAGCTGTCATTTGTGTTTTTCAGCAAAACATTAAAGTCATACCTAGGAAAGAAATAGGGACCAGGTAGGATCCGTTGATCCAGTCACTGGGGTAATAATGCAAGGCCCTGGTGAAAAGTAGTGCTATCTCTGATGAGGCTAACCTAGATAAGTAACACCATATGATTATTCGTACTATTATTGTTACATTTGTGACAACTTTTCAGCAAAACATTAAAGTCATACCTAGGAAAGAAATAGGGACCAGGTAGGATCCGTTGATCCAATCACTGGGGTAATAACGCAAGGCCCTGATGAAAAGTAGTGCTCTCTATGTTGAGGCTACCCTGGGTAAATAACACCATATGATTATTGGTACTATTATTGTTGCATTTGTGACAACTTTTCAGCAAAACATTAAAGTCATACCTAGGAAAGAAATAGGGACCAGGTAGGATCTGTTGATCCAGTCAGATGTACATTGTTTAAATGTATTGTACACTCACTCATTGAGTGTATCATAAAATATAATACTCGGCCCTCAACTAAACTGCTAAAAGCCACCTAGAGCGGTCAAGAGGCGTATGAGAACGGTAATAATTAGCAGCTAAGAGTACCCCAACACAGCAAAAAAGCTGCCAAGAGCTTCAGAAGACACCACGAGTCACCGAAGACACACAGAAGAGCTCTGTAGGACTAATAAAATAGTTTGCTTAGTGAACTGAATCGGTATTTCAGCAGAATTTTGCATTAAGCGGTAAAATCTCTTTCCGGTCTCCGCGCGGCGATACTTCACGATCGCGTTAACGAATACGAACTCTTGGCTACCTCTTGACTGCCCTCGACGGCCTTTAATAGGACTCCATATAATAACAATCATAAAAATACATAGACTCAGTTGCCATAGTGTATTTCATTTGAAGTGTCATGTTTATTTTTAGAAGTTGACATCATTGAATTCGTTGTGCATTGATATATTATATAGCAGGTAGACAAAGAAAGGGATAGTGTACTAGCCTGTCTTCCAGTTGTTAGGTAATTTTTCATTCCATTCCTACAATAAAAATAACACACACCAGTAGCCCAGTTACTCTCCCTTCCTTTCTCGGCTCGTCGACAAACATATAACAGAGGATGATCAGCATTGCTAATACTAGACCGGAACGTACATGCGTCATAGTGTGGATTGAAAATGTCACACAGTCTGGAAGAACGACTAGGACGGAAACAACAAAGAGCAAGGGCAGAGATGGTCATACTGCACGTAGATGATGTAGAACATATAAAGAAACTAAAGTATATCAACTCTTTGACAAACAATATGCGTCAAATACTTTTGTCGATAATGTTACTATCTACGTAATCACCACAATGATATCGAGACTTATGCTGAAATTTAATTATTCATCACCGAGCCATGTACAAACTATCATAGGCGCACCAGACGACGGGGTTTTATTACGTGTATACCTACAAACATTGGCGTATACAGAGGGACATTTGTCGGTTAAAGGGGAATTTCATCGGCATGAGGAAAATGTTGGCCCAACTGATTTTCATTCTGGGCGACCAACGAACTTAAACCAAAGAAAAATACAGCAGCACTCAAGAAACTAAAGAATTCTGCTAATGTTCCAACAATTTGTAGCATGTATTTTTAGAGTTGCTTGCACTGAAAATAATAAGGTTACACGATAGAAGAAACAGTACGATTTAAAATAATTTATTAAACATATTTTTTCTGTTAATGTACATTTGCCTTTCGCACATGATGTGCCCTCGCTTAGGTGAAGAAACTTGGATATTCGCACCCAAAATTAGTAATATATCCTGGAAGAATACTCACATATCACATGCATGTGTTAAAGGAAATACCCTGTTTTCATCTGGTCAAAACGGGAATATTTGTGTCCACGGGTGTGTGTACGCATGTGTGTGCTTGATTATGGGTAAAGATTGCGGCACATTCGATTGGGCTGCCACCCCCCTGAAACATGAAAAAGCTAGCTACGCAAATGCGTTGGAAGCGACCAACGCCGAGTCTTAGTTTCAAAGCCGAAAGGTTATCTGTATCCCCCGTTTCGAGACTAAGTTGAGGAATGACGTTTGCGATGAATCATCAGGTTAATAGAAATGATGCCCGGCATGCTACTTAGGGAGAAACGAAAGTATGTTTATCATGACCGTAGTATATCTTCGATTTTAACTGTAACATCCACTTCAGACAAAGAGCTATAAACAAATCAAATCTCTGTCACCTCTTGTATTAAATAGATCATACCAACGGACAATACCTTCTTAACTGTTATGACGTATATCACAATTATTGGTCCTCGTATACTGAGTAAAAAAAAAATGTTTTGAAGACAAAACAAAACTTTGTAAAACTGCATGAACCAAAAGGACAGAACAAAATTCGAATGTGTCTAGTATTTTCCCCAAGCCGTACAGAGGCGTAATAAAAATGAAACTCTGTTAAGGCGAATTATTAAAAATAAAGTGCATAGTTTGTACATTTTGAGGGAAATATGTTTTATGCTCCAACGAATGCATTTGTCATGGTATTTTTACAACATCATGTATTCTAAATCTAAGAGTTTGACGAATTACATCAACAGAAAAATATCATAATTCATTTGTTTATTTCTTTCAAAAATCTACCCCAGTACCCATTTAATAGAGCATTGCCATAACAGCAATCATCACGATAAACATATAGCGTTAATCCTTGAAGTATGCAAAAAACGATAACTTTTTCTATCTGGATTGTGGCAATTCAATGATGAAACAGGTACACATATCAATTTGAATATCATCAAACAAATCTGCATATATGAATGGATTTGTATATACATGTATTTGAAAACATGGATATAATTCTATAAGCTGTTATTTGACAAATGTGACTATATTGCTAAGAAGAGACGAGAAATTATTAAAGGTAAAACATTAAGATATCATTGTTGATTTCAATGTTCATGTCGCATTAAAAAAAGCGATGAGCGTAATATGTTTTCAGGCAATGTTTGAATAGTACATTACTCATTACTACTATATTTCACAAATGTAACATATATATATTTATGCTGTCCTTGGAGTTCACGGAAAGATTCAAAAATATGTTTTGGTTATCATATTGATGATATCACAATATAGCTATTATTTAATGTAAGATTACACCACGTAAAATATTTATCCAATCTTGATTTTAGTACGAAATTACACCACGTAAAAATACCTATCCAATTTTAATGTTTGTATTCACTTATGATTTGAACTCGAATACAATATTCATGTTCGAGTCAGTTTTTTTTAATCCACATGTTTCTTCTTTGAACAAATTCTGGCTAATATCTTTATGAAAAGGTACAAACATAGTATTAAGACACAAACAATGAATGCAAGGAAAACAATCACGTCAAAGAGCATTAGTTGCATAAAAGACAAATCATGTACCGGGGAACGCATGTAGCTTCCGCCATGTTTAATCACATGATTCACCCAAAATGCAGCGCGGTCTGCTGGTTTCATGGGCCTGTCCTTGAAGATAGCCGAAATACGCTGAGATGTGAGGCTGTACTTGGGATCATTGATCACTTCGTTAATGTGGTGGTAGATCGCGTCTGCATCGAGCTCTTTCTTATCGAGGTTTAATCCAATAACATTCGCAGCAACCCTGGACCCGATATCAATTTGGTCTCCAAAGAAGGGAATCACAATGAGCGGTACGCCGTGGTAGAGAGCCTCTTGGAATCCATTGTTGCCTCCATGGTAGATGAACAGGCGTGTTTTGGCATGACCTAAGATGTCATTCTGCGGTAGCCATGGCGACACTTTCACGTTTGGAGGTAGTTCGCAGCCGGGAGGCAGGCCATCCATCTGCATGATGACTTTCTGTGGGATACGACCGAACGCTGTGAAGAACTCATGAAGGACGTCGGGTCGCCACGCAAAGAAGGAAGCGAAATAGGTACCCAATGTGAACAAGATGATACCATGCTCCCCGGAGCTCTGCATGAAGTCCTCAAGCTCTTCGTCAAGGTCTCTCGCTGGTCTTGCCGTTAGCCCACCCACTGCAATCACCTTCGGCGTCAGAGGAAATGGATACTCGGCCGCGAAGTCAGCATTCATGAGGTAAAGATCCGTAAGTTCATCATAGTATTCCAAAGATGATTTCAGGTTTGGGTGCAGATCATAATCCGTGATCACATCTGCGTATAATCTAGCGACGAGCTTGCTGAACACTTGGAAGGCCACAAAGAACAGCGTATTCGTCACTCTTTCAAGAAAGTTCATAGAAGACGTGAAATTTGACGAAAGCATTGGCTGGTACGCAGGGTTAAATGGTGACCCCGCAGTTGTAAGCATCAAAGAAAGAGGTGTAGAAGGGGAATTAAGTATCAGCGGTATCAAAGAGACGTTCATGTGCCTCAAGAGGTATGATTTAAGATAGATACCACATGGCCACGCATAGTCTACGACGAGTGCGTCCATATTTGCGATTCGCTTCATCATCTCCCCGTCACTTAACACACCTCTGCATGTCTCCACGTGGTAGTCTTTTATCATCTCAAAAATCTGTAGAAATTGGATAAAGCCTCCCGATTGCGTAAAACCAATGTCTACAACTTGTTTTAATTTCGCTTTTACACTAAATTCCGGATCCGAATATGGAAATATCTCAAAGTGGAATACTTTAGCAAGCTCTGGGTCTGCGGCTCTGTAGGAAAACTCGTCGCTGATGAGAAAGGTGACATTATGTCCCTGACGAACGAGGCTCTTCCCGACTGGCACGAGTGACAAGAAGTGGCTCCCCTCCCCAAAACCTCCCGATAGTAGGACATTGGCAGTATCAGACCCTCTCGCGTTCACAAGAAGTATCACAGCAATTGAAAGAGCATACCGCGGTGATGACGATCCCATCATAGAAACGCCCTCCATATCCTACTTATGTGAAGAGGGAGGAAATCATGCATTAATGGTTAAATGGTTATGTCACAGTAACATCTGGCATTGCAATAAAAATATTCAGCCATTTTTATTAAAAGCAAGAAAATATCTTACAATATTGATTATTTTTTCATATTAAAAACGTATTTGATTGACGCCTTGGGTGACTTGTTAGCTGGATATTAGAGGGAACTGAGCCGAGAGTGTTGAGTTGTGTGTGAGTGTGTGGTAGGGGAAATCGATTTGGAAAAAGGGGGTATCTTGAGTACTATTTATAAAAACTGAAGCGGTGGGCATGGTGGGGTAAATGGAACAGGTCAATAATTTTGTTTCATAGTTTCTGTTTTGCTGATAGCTGATAGCTGATGCAAAAAGGCTCAAATGACAAATACACCCGGGGCGAAATGGTTATGCAAAATCCAAGCTCACTCAATAGCTCATTAGTCATTTACTTTATAACAAAGTGTGATTATCTGAGTTGATGTCAAAGTGAAAGACGCAATATTCTACTAAGACGTACCATATTTTGGCTAAGCGAGTGAGTGAGTGTGAAAAGTTTACATAATAGTTAATGCAGAATTCGGGGATTATCATGATTATGTCTACGAGCTCATCTAGTAAATGGGATGGCAACCGAAGCAAAAACGGGAGAGCATGTAATGACTTGTGTGTATATATCAAGTTTTTTTTTTCTCAAATGCATCATTCCTCAGCACAAATTTTGATTTAATTTGTTAGATCCTTTTGAAAATTATCAAAATGACCACTGCTTAACTGTTATTAAGTAAGTGGAACATGACAATGTATCCATTTGGTGCATATTGACACAAATGATACACACAATTCTCATAGGGCGGCACGTTTTAGACATAAAACGGGTCAAACCCGTTAATCATCACCAAAGGTCATGCATGGTAAGGCCGTGTAGAGTAAGTGACGAATTGCATGTGTTCACAATTCCTAAACGTATGATCTCGTGCTTTGTACATGTTCCGTTAAACCTACCAATGGAACATTCGTAAATCACATAACAATTTAGGCTCTCTTATCCCCCTCAGATAAAATACTTAGCATTTGATAATTTGGCATAATTTGCTAAAAGCAACAACAACACACCAATCACATGCATGCCAATGGTATCTAGATAGTATCGTGTATGAACGACTTAATTGATCTCCAACACTTGGTACACTCCGGTAATAGTAATATAGAAGATCGTCCAGAAACATTGCGTACATAGTTAGCAACACAAGCCAAAATATCACTCTAATATAATGAAATACGACAATGCAATATAAAAGACATGTCTTAATGGATATATTGATAATACCTTCACTGCCAAACCGGTTAATGGACTGTACGGTCGATGTACAACGGTAAAGCCTTGCTGTTTTGACCAAGTATTCAGTGCCTGTGATGATTGAATGAAACGTTCACTGAGCAGGTCAAATATTTACACTACAACAAGTTCAAGTGCTTGGGTCATTGGCGTAGCGAGGGGGGCAACGGTAATCAAACACTCCCATTTTCCATAGCAAAAATGTTTATTATTTGTGTTTACAGAAGAAGCAGGAGCCCATTTTTATCCCTGTTATTTCTGTTGTGTATTCCGCCTTGGTGAAATAATGACTTTTTTGCTATTTCGTTTACATAGCAAACTGTACAGCGATAATCTTGTTTGTATTGACGTTATAGCGCGCGCGTCATTGGTTGGGGTACCACGCGGTAGACCTGCTTCTTGCAAGGTGAAGGTCAGTGCACAACGTTCATCGTTCAGACTACGTACCACACCGTGCTCATGTTGGACCCTGTCGGTAACGATAGAGTCACGTACTGGCAGCAGGGCAGTATAAGGCCTAGATCGAGGCACCGGGAAAGGGCGGGGATGGGGGCGGCTCCGTGTGGGGGGTTGGGGGGGGGGGGGGGCAGGGGGGGGGGGGGTGTGTATCGTGGATGTATTGTGCGGGTGAGCTTTCCAAGGGTGATTTCCAAGAAAGATCTTTATACATGGCAACCCTTTTTATTAAGAAAATCCAAACACATAGGTTACGTTAAAAAAAATGTATACGTGAGTCCCTCTTTTCAGTTAATTTCCCCTCTTCTACATATCCTCCGGAATTTTGTAATTTGCTCCTAAATACTTGAATACTAGAACTCGAACCTACGTTGTTAATGCCTCAATCTCTTCCTGTCTCTAAAGCTGTCTGTACATTTTCTAAATAGATTCGAGGCCAATGATTTTATATCCCGAGTACAATGCAAAGGTCGTAAACTCATCCCGAGAGGATATACACCGGATATATACCGGCAGACCCATCCCAATGACACAATGTGCGCTAGGTCTGTTTTCCGCCCGTTTAGGAAAAGTTTGATTCCAAAGAGTTTGTCAATCACAATAACGACCTTTTCGTGAAATATGACAGTCGTCAATGTCGTATTATTCAATTACCACAACGTGTGGAGGGAAGAGGGCAAATCTGGGGCTAGGAATTGAATAATCTCAGGTATTTTACAGGTGAATTTCTCTACCATGCCTGTTTGGTAGTCAAAAGGGTCTTTCTATCTGTCAACCTTACGATAAGCTCATACCTCTTCTGTTAGTGTGTCTAGGTTGCAGTGTTGGAAGTGTTGGCCATGGAATAATTTCAGGTAGGGGAAACACGTGTCACTAAGGACCTTCCTGTAGTTACTTGTGTAACGCTAAAATGATCGATCTTGCATGCTTCTAACTTTGTTTAGTGTTATAAAGGCATTGGAAATGGCGATTCAATGGTTAAACCTGCTCCTTAGTGTGGCGTTTTTGTTAGGGATTGGCTGCACGATGTGTCAAAGCGGAAAAGTAGTCTTCGCGGGCTTATATTCGAGTGGCAGCCACTTTCTCGCAATGGTGCCCGTCGGTAAAAGTTTGGTTCAGCGCGGTCACAGTGTCACATTTCTTCTCCCTAGCATGTTTGATGATATCGCGCAGGGGCCGGAGTATAAGGATACATTCTCCTTCGAGAGGTACTCCTGTCCAGAATTGACGGAAGATATGTCGCGAAACTATGAACAAATGGATCGACTTTTTACTACCACCATGCTGGCGGGACAGCTCTACGAAATGACTAATTTGTTTGCTGAACCAAATCGCGTGGCCTGTTTAGCCATTTTCAGAGACAAGGAACTCTTAGAACGCCTGCAAACATATGATGCCATCGTCATGGATGTAGTTTGGCCATGTGGAGTGTATATCAAGTCGTTCCTAGAGAAACACAGGAACACAACGTTTCGGTCAATCGTAATATCCACCATGGCTTCGTTCCCTCACATAAAACGAGTCGCCGGATCAACAGCGAACCCTGCATTTCAACCTGCCGAAATGTCCACATTTACTTCTTCGATGACATTCACCCAACGCGTGAAGAACTTCATGTACTACTTAGCGTTAGATATTTTTTCGTACCACATAGTATCAAAACCATTCTTTGATATCGTGGATGACTACGACTTAGACCTACAGTTAAAGAGCTCTCTCTACTGTCATAATGACTTGTATCTACTTAACATCGATTTTGCACTGGAATTTCCTTTTCCATTAACACCAAATGTAATTTCTGTTGGTGGACTGACTTCGAGACCAGCTGATCCACTCACAGCGGAGCTGGAGAGCTTCATGCACAGCTCCGGTGACGACGGAGCCATACTCTTTTCACTTGGAACCAATTTTACATGCATAACAAAGAATAGACCCGACTTTGCACAGGTTTTCATCGATGTCCTTGGTTGCTTCCCACAGAAAGTTTTAATTCACGTTAGAGAGGCCCTGCCTGATCATATTGATCTGCCAGAAAACGTCAAAGTGATGTCTTGGGTGCCTTTGCAGGATGTCCTGGGTCATCCCAAGACGCGATTGTTTGTATACCACGGGGGCAACAACGGCTTCCTTGAGGCGGTGTACCATGGAGTGCCGCTTGTAGTAGTTCCTCTTATTGGCGACCAGATCGACGTCGGAGTAAGGGTCTCAGCCATGGGACTTGGGACAACCATTGATAAAACCCAACTTACCGCAGATCACATTTATCAACAAGTTGCGCAAGTCCTTGAGAACCCAGAATACGGGAAAAATGCCAAACGCTTGTCTGCCATCTTTAAGGATCGACCACTGGCTCCTGCGGATCGAGCTGCTTTCTGGATCGTACACGTGATGAAACATGGTGGCGACTACATGAGGTCGCCCGCTCACGAGTTGTCTTTTATCCAGTACAATTTGATCGACGTTATGCTATTTTTGTTCTTTATACTGCTAACCCTGGCTTACATTCTCTATCGCTTGATAAAGTCATGTATGTACTGCTGTGTGTGGAGCGTTACGAAGACCTTAAAGAGTAAAATGAAATAATACGAAATGAAACGATAAAAGTGTACGCCTAACTAGAATCTTA
This sequence comes from Arbacia lixula, assembly GCA_963669155.1. Taxonomy (NCBI): domain Eukaryota; kingdom Metazoa; phylum Echinodermata; class Echinoidea; order Arbacioida; family Arbaciidae; genus Arbacia; species Arbacia lixula. The sequence continues at coordinate 24,032,426 of OZ022578.1, read as the reverse complement.
AGGATATATTTCCGTACAGCTACCGTAAATATTTCGTTATTCCTTTCTATGATTTCATCTCTACCTAATCATGTCTGATGTTTTACTCGTTGTGACTCGATTGAGTTTTTCGTTTTGGGTGTAAGCTGGGTTTGTTACGCGTTTATTTGATTGTACAAGTTACTGGTAAATATGGTTGCCCTCTAAAATTCTATGAGGAAAATATATTTACTCCGAATCGGGTAAAACAAATCGTCTTAAAAATCAATGTTTATTTTATAACTTTCCGTCAAGAAACCCGTACTAGTCCAATCATTTATAATTGATGACATTGATCAAAGATATCGTTTCTTTTCTCGTCCATATGTACTTCACCTTGTACTTTCATGACTCTATCACATTATTTCCTGTAGATTTGTTTACCTTTCTTCATTTTCCACCCTTCACAAGATTTTCTTGTAATTCCATTAATGTATAATTCTACCAAACAAAACTGTGTAATTTAATGTATTATAACGGGGAGTCTATAACCCTCATGCTTCGCCTTTTTTACACCCCACATTGTGTAATATGTTGCTTATTTTCTATCTTGAATTCAAATGTACAAATTGAATTTTTCTTCATGACAAATACATTCAAAGTTCAATGGAAATCATTGGCAACATATTTATCAAGAGGGCGCTGTAATCCGCCAGTCAGCAGACGACAATGACTATGTTTCCAGTGTAACAGTTCATACTGATCATATTAATTCAATGCAACGACGGACATCTGCAGGACCTGATCTTTCCATCATCAATGGAAAACGAACATTTCTTATAGTTTGCAATAGGACAACGTAATTTAAAAAGTTTAATATGACTCTTGATACATTTTTAGTAATAATAATGATAATGATAATAATACTAATGATAACAATATATATATATACCATTTGTATTGTGGTTGGTAATGACATTGAACCTTGATTTTTGGCCGGATCATCCAATGACATAGTCTAGTACCTCCAGATACAAATCAAGTGACTGAATATCATCAGCTTTTAGACAAACATATGCCGAGCAATGACTAAGATTGAATTAATAAGTGTAACTCACCTTTGTAACCGAGTATGGGAGGCACACTATACCAAGTGGTCTGTTACAGCGTACTGCATTTGAATTATACGTCACAGTTTAGTATCATATCTCCCACATCGGATCTCTATACTTGTGGTTCATGTAATATTTTATGACTATGTTAACACGTCTTTTGGCTAGAAACCGCCAGAGATATGAGGTATTGATGAACACACTTGAGATGTCTTTATTATGAGAGGGATAACGTTCAATATACACGTTGCCGTACCTTGAACCCGATGAGGGTTCAATCTAGATTCAATATTTATAGTCGAAGTATGCTAATATCGGGCAAATACATCGTTCGGACATACGTAGTGCATGTGTACTCCAAAGCCTGTTTAGAACTACATATAGCACTGGATGTGTGTGTGTGTGTGTGTGTGTGTGTGTGTGAGTGTGTGTGAGAGAGAGAGAGAGAGCGCAAGAGAGAGAGAAAGAGAGAGAGAGAGAGAGAGAGGAAGAGGAAAAGAAAGAGAGAGAGAGAGAGAGAGAGAGAGAGAGAGTGAAAGATAGAGAGGGGACAAAGAGAAGGGGAGGGATAGGTGTTCTGTATATCAGTAATATTTCAAAGGTCGTCATCTCTACATAGATCCCCCATAGACGTTCATACTTCACTCACGTTTGGAGGTTTGCTATTTATTCACGTTTCACCTTTGGTGACCTACGTGCACGATCAGGACTATATACTTGCTGCCCATGTGTGTAAGATCGCATTATCCACGTGCGATGCGAACGGAGCACATGTATACACCTAAGTAGGCTTCTAAAGGATCCAAAATGGAGTCACGACGGCTAAACCTGCTTGTTACTGTAACGTTATTCGTTGTGCTTAGCTGCTGTTTGTGTGAAAGCAAAAACGTGGTCATCGCGGGGTATTACTCGCAAGGTAGCCATTTTCTCGCTTTGGTTCCCATCGGCAAGAGCCTAGTTCAGCGGGGCCACAATGTAACATTCATTCTCAATGACGTCTATGACGATGTTGCTGAGAAACCTGAATATAAAGATCTATTCTTGTTTGAAAAGTATCATTCTCCTGGATTGAAGGAACATGTAGCACAACAGGATGATACATTAGGAAGGCTTTCCTCGGCCAAGTCACAAGCACGAATGTTTTATGAAATAATAAGTTCGTTTGGTGAATTCAATTACCGGACGTGCTCAGCCATTTTCAGAGACAATGAACTCATGAGACGACTGCAAACCTATGATGCCATCGTCGTGGATTTGGCGTGGCCATGTGGAGTGTACGTCAAATCTTTCTTAGCGAAACACAAGAACACCACGCTTCGGTCAATTGTTGTATGTACCGCGACTTCGTTACCTTACCTCCAGGAAGTGGCCGGTTCACCAGCTAACCCAGCTTATCAGCCTGCCCAAATGTCCACATTTACTTCATCGATGACATTTTTCCAGCGCATGAATAACATGTTTTGCTACTTGATGTCAGACATCATATCTTACTTACTGGTATCAAGACCATTCTTTGATATCGTGGATGAGTACGATCTAGACCCTGAAATGAAAAGATATCTCCATAATTACATCGATTTGTATCTAATAAACGTTGACTTTGCGGTGGAGTTTCCGTATCCATTGACACCAAACATCATTCCTGTTGGTGGACTCACATCGAGACCGGCTGAACCACTCACAGAAGACCTGGAGAACTTCATGCAGAGCTCAGACGACAATGGAGTCATAGTCTATTCACTTGGATCTATGTTCACATCCAAAACGCATAACCAAGTGTTTCTTGATGTCCTTGGTCGCTTCCCGCAAAAGGTTCTGTTTCATATGAAAGATCCTCCACCAGACCTTAAGGTACATGACAACATCAGAGTGATGTCTTGGCTGCCTATGCAGGATGTCCTTGGCCATCCCAAGACGCAATTGTTTGTCTACCACGGGGGCAACAACGGCTTCCTTGAGGCGGTGTACCATGGAGTGCCACTCGTAGTAGTTCCTCTTATTGGCGACCAGATCGACGTCGGAGTAAGGGTCTCAGCCATGGGACTTGGGACAACAATTGATAAAACCCAACTTACCGCGGATCACGTTTATCAACAAGTGGCGCAAGTCCTTGAGAACCCAGAATACAGCAAAAACGCCAAACGCTTGTCTGCCATCTTTAAGGATCGACCACTGGCTCCTGCTGATCGAGCTGCGTTCTGGATCGAACACGTGATGAAACATGGTGGCGACTACATGAGGTCGCCCGCCCACGATTTGTCTTTTATCCAGTACCATTTGATCGACGTCATGCTATTTTTGCTTCTTGTTTTGCTTACCGTGACTTACGTTCTCTATCGCTTGATAAAATTGTGTGTTTACTGTTGTATGTGCAGAGGTTCGAAGACCAAGAAGGGTAAACTCGACTAATCCAAAATCTCACTATAGAGGTTTAAACTCCTTGACAATTGCCAATGTTTCTGGATATGTACTGCTCCCAGATATGAGGAAATATTTACAACACCCACCCCTCCTTGACATTCCTTGCCCCGTTGGCGCGATGATTTGGGGGGTTCTTAACAAATAGTTGTCGACAAATTTGAGGAGATGTCAACTTTGTCCATTTTATTTCTCATTTCACGTTTTGTGTAATATGTAAAAATGTGTGGATCGACATGATTAACAGAATTAGATCATAATTTGAAAATATTGTTTTTAACACTTTTGTTAACAGTTTGGCAGAAATTGTATCTACATGAGTAATTACTGCATTAATCACCTGCAAACACTTGGCATACATGCATATTAGTCTAATGATATTGGTACCATATTGCAAAGCTAGGGAACGGTATCAATATGTTGCTCAGGGAAGTCAACAGTCCATATATACTACGCTACTGGTTGGATTGAAAATCTCCCAGCAAGATGCATATTTCTTGTCCAGGGTTTGGCCTTGTGTAGGGAATGCCGGAGTACAATCTAAGAGTATCAATAACCCAGATTTGAATGATTTGTCACTTGCTTCCTTTTGTCAGAGTAGGGCAGTATACTTGAGCAATGTGTTTGGAATAACCAAGTTTGATTATGTCAATGTCAAATACAATTACAAATGGTTCAAGTGGAAATGACCTTTTTTTCCTCTCAGAAATACAAGAGTTAAAACAACAAATGGTTATATATATGTATATATATAAATATATATATTTGTTTAATGAATATACAGACCAATTTGTATTTTCTGTTCAACATGTAATACAGGATGATGTGTAATCACAAATATATCAACTCTCTTTTCAGTGTACAATAGAAATTAAGATAAGGTGTTCCAGGTATTATGTACAATATTTTATACACCAATGACATATTTTTTTTTTTCAAAATGAGACAACTAAGAACAAAATTATGAACGTTACAGAATCATTGATTACAAACGAAAGCTAAAGGAAAACGGTCTCCTCTTAAAATGTGTTTTAAATGTGTATTTAGCTATTATAAGCTACCATTATTAGTGTTGCGCTATGCTTGCGTTAGGTTCTATTTTGTGATTGTCACTTTGATTGATTCATGATTATTGTTCGTGCAATGAAATATTTGAAGGACCAAAAAAAGCTAAAGGAAAATGTTCATTATAAAATGGTCCCTGATAAGAGTGTGTTTTAAAGTACATGCATTAAGCTATTACAAGCCACCAATATTAGTGTTGTGTTATGCTTGCATTAGGTTCTATTTTGTGATTGTGTTTTTGATTTATTCATAATTATTGTTCTTGCAATAAAATATTTGAAGGACCAAAAAACCTAAAGGAAAATGTTCATGATGGAAAACGGTGCCCCGATAAGAATGTATTTTAAAATACAATTAAATGTATTAAGCTAGTATAAGCCACCGATTATAGTGTTGTATTATTCTTGCATTAGGTTCTATTTTGTGATTGTCACTTTGATTGATTAATGATTATTGTTCTTGCAATAAAATATTTGAAGGACCCCAAAAAGCTAAAGGAAAATGTTCATTATAAAAAATGGTCACCAGATAAAAATGTGTTTTAAAGTAGCCTCCATGTATTAAGCTATTATAAGCCACCAATATTAGTGTTGTGTTATGCTTGCATAAGGTTCTATGTTGTGATCGCGTTTTGGATTTATTCAAGATTATTGTTCTTGCAATGTTGTTAATGAAGGATTTTGGGAGCGTAATTATAGGGAAAATATGAAATTGGATGTTAATCATGTTAATCGCATCATTATTACATGTAGGTCTAAATCATAGGAGGGTTCGAATGTCTACAGACGTAAACCAGTCATCTATGGCAGGTTCAAAGTCTAGCATGAAAACCAAGATTTGTATGGTGATCTTAACTTCCAGCCTAATTTTTGTCTTATCATGCGTCCTTGACCCCTTACTTTTATTGACTTTCGATTGCGACACAAACTCACAATGTGCGCATAGTGTCGCAATCTGTTCTCAATGACGTCATGTATCCGACGTGACCCGTCTATAGTATATTTCAAGCTTATGGCAAAACGTTTTTGTTTGAGATGATTTTTGTTTGAGAAGGATTGCATAGTGGTATGAAGAGGCTTACGGTACACCATGTGTGAAGTCCTGGCAGGACTGAGAGGAGCATTTTTTTCTCTCATCTCAGTCCTTCCAGGGCTTTACACATGGTGTACCGTAAACCTCTTGCGTGATTTTTGTTTGACTATGCATACTTAAACCTTTACACTTGGTGAACAAAAAGTTATAATTTTCGCATTGTGTCGCAATTTGTTTGCAATGACGTCATGATATCCCACTATCAATGTGGAGAACTATACCAAAATGCTCTAAATAAACTTTTCACAAAAATGGTCTTATCATTATCAATAATCAACATAGAACAGTAAGCGATATTCCAACACAATGTAACAACCAAGACGATAGATGGCGCAACTACATTTGAGCATGACCATCATGACAATTGGTACCTAAGAATTGCAGGACTTTACTCACGATAAAGCAAAATTAAAAATACCTACATTCCTGAGGTGAAATGTGCCGAAAGACCCTTAATAGGGTATAGCATTCATTCGCATTTGACTATACAAAAATCGAAACAAATGCTTAAAAGCAGGAGCAAAAGGAATATGCAAAAGATCCCATTCAAACGAAACAGTAAGTTTTTGCATGTATCATGAATGTCGCCATCTATGGCAGTAGGTTGTGATCATTGCGCCGGGACAATACTGCCAGTTTTTGGAATGGGTTGCCAGATAATGCAGATGGATACCATGATTCCTGACTATGATGTGAGTTTATTAGATGTACGGGACAGGAAGTTACAAAGACTCGGCCAGGAAATATTTCAAAATAATGAAGTTTTTTTTTTAATGTAGTACATGGAACAATACAGGAGTGACCTAGTGACGCCTTCATGTAGTCATTGGAGTCAAAAAAATAATATCCTTCCGAGATATACTCATCGTCTTTATCTAAGTCCACTTCCGAAAGCATAATCAGTTACTAATATCTCAAATCATCCTCTCCTGCCAAGGTGCTGTTCCTCCAAGAGGGTTATTAATGACGATTTGAGTGTTTCACACTGCTGTGCCGTGCACTCTGAGAGCAGGGACTTCATGCATGGGGAAACATTTTCCTCCATTCTCCTCGGCCCTGTTGCATGAAACTGGTAATTGGGACCCTGGTATGATGTTTTGGTTGGCATTCTTTGTATCTAGCTGACCATGGTGCCTGGCTGGGTGCCGAGTTTGGGTGAGGTGTTATTCCCAATCACGAGGTATGGCATGCCTTGTCTGTCATTGGTCATTGGCTCAGGTGGGGTATATCCTGTCTGACCACTCTCCACGGTCTCTTCGAGCTCATATGCATTATATATCTGTGCGCCAACCCGACTCGGTTTTGACAACCTTCGGAGATAAACTGCAAATAGTTTATCGAGCAACCCTGAAAATATGTTACAGTGATGGCTACTGATCGATAACTCGGGGTGTGCAGGCTAACATGATAGCAGGTTCAGGGGTTCTCCTTGCATTGGAATAAACTTTTGTGAGTCTTAGTGTGAGTCTTTTGCGAAGTTCGTAAAATAATTAAAGCGTTCTTCTAAAAGAAAAGAAGATTGCCGTCGTATCTTCCATACTAAGATCAGTCATGGTGCGGTGTCCTTAAAACAGCCTTCTACCAGCTTGTAGTCACGGTCCGACAAAATAACGACGTGGTCTTTTTTGCCTCCCTCTCAGCCTCATCAGGAAATCAAGAGTTAATTCGTGTTGCCTACATGCAGTTTTTGCATGCCTAACGTCTGCAACGTTGAGAAGAAGTTGATCCATGTGTAGTACTATCAGGGGGGTGTAGCCCGCTTTTGTACTCGACTGGCGTTTTTAGCGACAAATCCTTAGGCAATCATCGTGAACCTTTCCTATAATATGTCCTTCCTCTCTTTTCTCTCTCAGCGGTATACAAACATGACAAATGCTATATATAGCATCATTATGAAATCAGACCAATATTGGGGTCGACGTCAGATTATCCTTCAAAAAGTAATGTGATGGATTGGTGTCGGGGGAGTGTTGGGCCTGTCAGATGACTGCCAGGTCACCCTCGGATTTCATTCCGACCGCGATCTGATCAATCGGACGCCGTCGATGTAAATGGAGGAGGGATATTGGGCCGCTACCAGTCTTTCATCCGATTTTTCGGAAATCGGGGACCAAAATAAAGTGGTGTCGGATGAACTTTCATTGGAACGCTGTAATTATTGCAAATTAGATCAGTCGGATTAGATTGGTTTCAGATAAGGCTCTGAATGGGGGCATAACGGAGGATGAGACTTCTCCATCACAAAAGCGTAAATTGCGACACCTGTGACCTATCACAGGTGATGGACTTACGTAATACACATAAGACAGTTAAAGCAAAGTAGACTCTCTCAGTCAGTCTCATGAACGTGTTTTTTTCTCTACAGACAACACACGGCACCTCCCGGCCACACCCCCAGTCGTCAGACCAAGGATGCGAGCTTCATACACGCTTGCACAAACTGCATTATCATACCAAGATCATGCGAACGATCGCGAAAGTCGTTTGCACCGAGCACGCTCCGCGTACGTACGTGGTGAACAACACGTACGCACGGGCGACAAATTATGCCCGCCAAAGCTGAATAGATGATGGCATGACGTGCATTCAGTAAATGCGGGAGAACTCGAGATCATTTCCTCAAACACAGTGGCTGCCACTAGTGATCGTGTCATTTATATCCACGTTTGCGAGTTGAAATTATACATCACTACTTCATGCATAGTACCGCGGTTTATCGCAATATCTCATTGTCATTCGTATTTTGGTGACGGAACTTGTTTTTCTGAGTAAATGTGATCATTTCAGATGTCTGGTGAAGGCTTTCTTTCGGTATCGGGTTTGTTTTGTTTTGTTTCCCGGGACCAGCGGCCTAGGGATCCGTGACAGTAGTGTTGGTTTCGGCTTCCCACCACACTAGCTGATACCATCTGAAAGATTGCCCGTGTTGAAGGACTATTCTTTGACAAATCGAGCATCGAAGCCGAGAACAGTAAGTGAAATCATTGACTAATTTATTCACACAAGGCAGAATATGATATTATTCACCATGATGTATAAAAATATCCATGTACATAGGAGTGTAGAAGAAAAATAACGCACTAAAACGTTTACCTGTAACTTCTTTGTATGCTATAACGGGAGGTTCAACGACAAACATTGTGAATCGTTTACCTGAATAATCAAGATGAATGGACAATGTAATGACAGGTCGTGAACACGCAACAATGATTGTTCAGCGGATACAATAGCTTGGTCTTGACAATAGCAGATGACGAAAAAGAATAACATGTACAGACAAATACCTACTATGCCACCCTGCATTGGATATCTATGCATCCATAGCGACAATGGCTTATGAGTGTGTGCGTGTGTGTGTGTAGGGTACGTGTGTGCCTATGAGTGTGGTCACATTTTTTTGTTATTGCTTTTGAGATGGCAATAATGGATGCATGAAGCAGCCTCATTGGCCTTTATCGCGCCGTAATTAAAGCGCGGAAATGAAAGAAATGCCTGCTGGAGACGCGAGCTACTGCCATTGACCTTGGCTAGTCAGCCGTGATATAGGGGGGCGTCGAGCTGGTTATGTATCGCTCCGAGCTCTCTATTCCCAGCTACATTGCTTCGGCGAGACTCTACATGTCTCGTGAACGTGACAAGAAAAGATTGAAAAGTGAATCATCGTTCGTTGATAGTAAGTCCCTTGGATTGAATGTTGTCGATCACAATTGTTTGGAAATCGCCGTGGTGATCATGGTGATGTTATTGTGATTGTGCAGATAGCAGAACCAGACCAATTGTTCGTGTTGATTGTCATGGGAGCTGAATATTTACCACTTTCACCTCTCTATTCCCGCCACATATTTACGCGAGACATTTTTGGAATATGACAAGAAAGCAAAGATTGAACGATGAATAATCGTTAATGGAAAGTCATCTGGGTTGATTGTTGTCTTTTATTGTTCACTGGTAATGTGCAAATATCGAAACCTGCAAGTTATTAATGTTGATCAGTATGGGAGGAAAGGATAGCAAAAATTTGAGCATGAACTATGAAATATCGTCATTTTGCTAGTTGTCTGCTTGCTGCAGGTGTGCAGTGTTCACTATGCTATGTCACGTCGCGATGCTTTCATAGGAGTGGCACCCCTTTGACTGGTATCGCCTGCAGCGTGTGGTGACGGTGAAGGAGTGCTCTGAGAGGTCCCCAGAGGCACAGCGATGTCTCAAGTAGAGACAGACGGGGTGCCACTCACATACAATACAGACAGTGTCAAAAGTAAAAAGAACCAACGAGTCGTACTTTCAGAGACCATCCCGCGCCAGGCCAGTATAAAATCAAAGCTCGTCCAAACTCGTCTCTATGCTCCCTTACCACCGTGTTTCGCTAAGGGTATATATGTGTGTGGTCAATGTGTATGTATGTGTGTCTGTGTGTGTAAGACAGGAAGAGAGAAAGTGTGTCGTATATTCAAAAGAAGTGTTTCCTATTTGCAACTTTACCAATGTTTATCATGCTTGTCAAAGTAAAAATTGACACCAAACAATGCCACAGGATTCAAATAATGCATGAACTTATATGAACATATTGCTAACCTCCTGTGATCTTTTCGTAGGGCTAATGGAATTCGGAATTATATCATTATTATGTGACATTTCATTTTCACTTTGCATAGATCATCAAAGTTTGTCACAAAGCTGACCAGAAATATGTTAGTGATTTAGTCGCTGAAATATTGATGTTTAAGATTAAGTCCTCATTGCAATAGCCTGAAAGTAATATATATCATACTTTTCTAAAAGGTTCTCTGAGGGACTGGTCGTTCGTGAAAAAAAAATGTTTTTCTAGTCGTCTGTTGCAATAGTTAAAACAATGTTATATCTCATGCATGCATGCAAAAGACAAACTTTTTCTATAAGAAAGGGGGTTATCCATCGTGTCATTCTATAGTGGTATCCTTTGAGGTAAGAGCTAATCTGCGACAGCTGCGAAAGTTTCACATGTTTTCGTTTCATCTTCGGTTGAGTGCATGAGTTAAACGTGACACGCATTTTGATTACAATATATTATTATGATTCAATTATTCATTCAATTTTTAGGAACGCGGTCGCAACGTCATCATCCACCTTCATTAAAAAAAAAATGTTATTGGATTTTAGTTTACGAACACGAATGTTGGAGTGGATGCCGTGTTATTGCTTTCTACCGTGAACTGAAAGTGAAGTGGAAACGGCACAAAGTCAACAAAATGACACTTCAATTGAAAATCGCAAATAGCCATTATAAAGTCTTTCCCGTGCTCTAACCGATCGCACAATGACATTAACCTTTAAAGTTTGATTAAGGCGTACTTTAGCCAGAAATCCCACCAAATCCCACAGAGCGGTCCTTTGATGTGCATGTCAGACGGTTAAAGACACACCGTGACGGAGAATAGGGGCATTATTTTTATTTCACATAACCTCTTAGAATTGCCCGTTTCATTCAGAAATTGTCCTTCATAAAAACAACTCTGTCATTACTTGCACCTGCACTATAACACGGGATGCATCTGTTTCCTTCATAACATTTATGATTGATAATCAGAACACTTTTTCGGAATCCTTCAAACAGTATCCTTGTTTTTACAAAGACAAACAACATGTTAGTATTGGTGAACACATCATCATACCAAAACTTTAGTGATATGAATATTATTGCTAACCAGGCTTTAATTTACAGCTTTGGAAAAATGAAAACGGGAGCCGCAAAGACACTGATATATGTAGACATTTCTGCTTGACCAGATTTTTTTGGTGAATAGGCAAGCAGAACATAGGATGCATATTAATGTGATGGGAATATTCACGTGTGATACTTCGATGATGTCATGATAGAAACGAAAACAAAAAAGTGCACCTAGCTTGTCAGGTTGTATGTCATACGACCAAATATAGCTATTGTATTCGTACAATTAGCACACTTTCCATGAGGAAACTGGCGTTAGGTGATGACCATGTGTTTGCTGATTGGTTTAGATTGCACGTTGATGCTGATTCTGCAAATCAGTGGGGAAAAGCAGACCATTACACGTTGCACCACTAGATGCATATCATAGCACGTAATCTAATTCTGATGTGGATATACTACATCTGAATGCATTGATCTCAAAGCGTCTATTCAAATCAGAGCTTTGTTTTTTATTAATAATATGAGATGAATCAAAAAGGAACTTCTGTGTAATTTTTCATCTCAAACAACAATCAAAATGATATCTTTAACGTCAAAGTCTGGAATGGAAATAAATATATATTTTTATATTCATATGTGGACTGAAAATATCTTATCCATATGGATAGTATTTGTATTTAGCCGTTGAATCCTGAATGATCCTTATCATTGAAGCAAAATACATTATGTATATCAAATTACAGTAAAAATGCAAACGAATATGCTCTAAAGGTAATGACAGCTCAATTTAACAGTACAGTACAGTACACCATCTCTCTTGGCAGAGTCGCCGACATGCTTTCCTAATGGACGTTTTGCCGTAAAAATCGTAAAAAAAAAAGTACAAATGATCATGATGATGGGATGAAACAAAAATATCAATACCATACAGAATGGCAATTGTATCCCACGCACGAGAAAGGACTCCATTTCTGACAATCTACAAATGCACGCTGTGCCAGCCCACACAAACGTTATCATATTAGCACTTCTCCTGAAAATCATTATGCAGGGCTCGTTCCTATACAGCAGAATTGTACCCTCGAAACTGTCAGCTGACTGCTTGCATATTGACTGAGTACCTGGCTGTGCATGGGTCGTCTCTTTCTGAAGATTTGGCAGGAAGGGAAAAAGTGTCGTCATAGCAACAAGGTCACACATCTATTAACAAGAGGGAGGGTGTAAATGGTCAGGCCGTCTTGAGCTGTTAGTCGTGGAGGGTAATAATCGAGGGGGAGCAGGATTGACATTTATTGTTGGTGCAGATATCGCCGTGCTGGGGCTGCTTACAATATAATGTGAGGCAGTGAGAGAAGTGTTGTTTTTTTTATTTTTAACCTAAGTATTTTGCTTTCGAAATGTTCTGCATAACTTCTGTTTGTTTGTGTTGATTTGATCTAATTCAAAATCTAATTTCCATACTTCCAAATACTGTAAAAAAAAATGTTATACTATCCATTGACATTAAACAGAGAAATACAACGTATTGGAACACTACATGTTATCATTTCATTGTACATTAACAAAATGATAACACATACATGTAGAAGACTTTATACATCTATCGAACCAAATCGTGTGGTGATGGGGGCGGGAGGGGGGGATGGGGGGGGGGACAAAACCCATTTTTAAGGTATGGGCCCCTATAATAACAACTTAAATGAATCATTCTTTAACACAAGCCAACGAACTAATAGAAATGACCTTCTGAGTGATGCTTTGATCATGTTGATGAAATGAGGGTAATGAATTGGGTGCATTTCAAAATGAAACGATGAAGTAATGATAATGGCCATGACATTATTATGAACAGGGAAGTGTTGAATGCAGAGACGGGTAAAAAAAAATTATCATAAGGAAATTTGGGATATTGCGATCACGGAAATTTAAATCACTAAGAATATGAATATTTAGTAATATTTTGAGTTGTTTTATGTGCCTTAGGAGGTGTTTGATTATTTCATTTGTTTGATTGTGTTTTTTTGAAGTTCAAAGAGACAAGTATGATGGGCCCATATGAACAAGTGGAAGTGTCTGTTTCTATGAGAACATTATATCAATATGACAAAATCCTGACTACAGGTATGCTAGCAAAAACAAAAGATTGATTATGTGAATACATAATCTCAGAGTCACTCTAATGCTATATTCAAGATTGTTCAATAATAGTTAATGGGCTAAAATACCGCTATAATGTTTACCAAAACGCAATCATATTTCGTGTTACACCACATATCCCTTATCCATATTAACGCAAATAAGATGTAAGATGTAAGATATATACCTTTTGTATATTCTGTACATATTATTCTGTAGATATTAATGTGAAGCGCGTAGAGAACCGTTATGGTTGCAATGCGCTATATAAGCTTTACTTACTATTATAAATAAGAAGGGCAGTGCTTGACAGTCAATCTATTTATTGTTTTAAATTTGATTTACAATTCCGATTGAACAGAATTGGTTTTTTTTCGGGCCGGTAATATTGAATCTAAGCTATGGAGTGTGGTTGCTCTGTCTTGCACTGGTGCGACCACATACAGACATACGTCAACACCTTAAATGCGGACTCACCCTTCCCCGTAGGGAAGACGGAAGTATGCATTAAAATAATGTCCAGACTAAACAGTGGTTACATAAAGAAGAAAGAGACCACACACCACATTCTAAAGCCTAGATAACCTGCCACCAGGTTGGCAATCACATGTATACGGACGTAATATAGCGCAGCATGAGATGAAACAGTGAGGTGGGAGGGGGGGGGGGGTAATCTACGGACATTTTTGCTCTTGAATGTCTATACATCACTTGATGCCTTATTTTTTCTACATAACGCATTATACATTCCTCACATAAGCCATCTACCACATCACCGATAGATAATACTGCTTCCATTCAGTAAATTCCATATTTAACCTCATTACGGCAGACTCTTGCTGCATGCCAACTCCCCTGATTTCCCCCGATGCTGAACGGGAGAATCGCGGGGTAGCTAGATATGGCGTGCGTGGCGCTCCATTCACGCAGGGATGACTGGCTCTATACCAGGGTTGATGTGACCATGTGACTCATCAGTAGGCGCCATGGCGGTATCAAGAAAAGCGCTGAATAGATTATCGCATGTTCATGATCAACATGCGCTCCACAGGTTTATAAGCTCGATGTGGCGTGGTGCAAGCCATAAGCCCTCCACGCCTCCCCCCTCCACACACACACATGCCTCACTCACTTCGATACACACAAACACGCACACACAAACGCGCGCGCAAACACACATACACACACACGCACATTTATGATGCCTAATCCATCCGGTAAAATGTTGATAAACCTTTCTTGTCCGGTAATCGTTAAGGGAAATCTTCCATCAATTTCACTATCAATTGCGTCATAGTTGTTTTATGTTCTGAGGTCGTCTGAACGCTGATGCTGAACTATTAAGTTGAATGTTTTTTTTTTTTTTTTTTTATAGAGCAAGGAGGGGCATGGTAAAATGGATCCACTGACCACCGATCTAAAGATAAGCTGTTTGAGCCTAGCAGTTGCCACTTATGTAATGCTGCCAAATAAATGTAATCCAAATAAGCTTTTCTTAAGCTACGTACATCTTTTCTTGCATGACGAGGGACATGCTCTTGTGCTAAATTTGATTCTAAATGAGTAAGCATATCATAAGCTTAAGTTAAAATCTGATCAAAATTCTTGTTAACAAGGGTCTGAGTACAAAGTTCATGATTTGTCAAATTTGATTAGGCTTGTTTGATATTAAATCCCACTGTGTTGAAACTAATTTAATTTACCACAAGAATAAGTCCTCAGTCGTGCCTCATGGACAGCTTGGTGAAACACCCCTTGGTAGGATCAATTGATCGCTCTAACAATAAATTCAGGGTCGTCATTGAATCCAGTGCTCAAATTAATGAGGTTAACCTGGGCAAAATGGACATGATGGAGATGATGAAAATAATGATTATGATCAGTATGATGTATATCAAGAGTGATCTTGGACAAAATGAGCAAGAATAGAAAAAGAGTTGTGAGATCTACTTATACATAACTTGTTATTTTATTACACTTACACAAAATTGTATTTAACTTTTGTGTTCGAGATTTAAGCGTAGATACCTGAAATGAATTGGAAATACAAGGAGAAGGTGGGAAATGAAAATGTTGAGGCTGGAGCACATGGGGCAAAGAAGGAAAAGATAAGAGAAAAAAAAACATTCAACTAATTTCCCAAATGTGACAGAAATGTTGCATTATCGACGTATACATGTATTGTAGTAATTGCAAAAATTGGAAGAAAGTTTCATCACTTATCATTTTCGAAATGCGTCACCCTGTAAAGACTAATCAATAGATGGGGGCTTGTGTAAATATGACTTTATAACGAGATATTGAGAGGGTGTAGGAGGTGAGAAAACGATTTGAGAACGTGGTGGGCGATGAGAAAACGAAGAAGATCTTGAATGTGGATCAGGAGGAAAGTTGAGAGAAGTATATAAGAGAAGAAGAAAGTCCTTATTGATTTGACTGCAATACTTACGGCCTCAGATCTGGAGATAACCGCGAGAAAGGAGTAACGACAGAACACGTGAAATAAAATTGAGAAAGGATAAGGAAGAAAAATATGGAAGAAGTAGGAAAGCAAACCTGAAAAGATGTTGGCATGGTTATGAATAGAAAACATGGCATATTTTATCTTTCCGTATTCATCCGTACACACTTCCTACAATTTATGTGCTATTGGGAAAAAAAATAATCTCCAACGGTGGCCAAGATTGCCGCTGAATTAGATAAATATATCAACAATACCATAAGTGACAATCTGAAAAGACAGTTTGCGGATACAAATTACTCTCCCAAAGAGAATGATCGAGATTAGAGCATTGAGGAGAAAAGGAATATGGAAATGTCATTTTTGTGTGATGAGGTTGGACATAAATTGCTGAGGCCGCCGGCCAAACGGTGGGACAGCTGTTGACACAGGAAGGAGCTACACGCCTGAGCTGCAGTGAAATTAGAGCGACCAGAGCTCACGAGAGGGAGGGCGGGGGGGGGGGGGGGCGTTCACTTGTTGCATTTTGTCTATGTAGGCAGTCACGTGACCAGCTCAAAAGGGTAATATATTCAGTGTATAATCTGGGCTTTGCTTTGGGAAAGGTGATACCGTAACTGTATAGAAAATCAGGTACTCGCTGAGAATGGCGTCGCTCGTCTGTCATTCAAATGACCACTTTACAACAACAACACGACTTATTCCCGAGATGTGGTAAAGGAGATATTTCGCCACAAGAAGGCTCATAAAACCTTTCATAGTAATCTCCCTTTTAACAATATGAATACAAATATACGATTCGCACACTATGAACATTGTACGCAAAGATATCTGAAGCATTTGAGAAGGCAGAAAACTAGATCTGTATCATTCTCAATCTTAGAAAACGGTAGAGATTAAAGTGTCTATCACAAGATATACCATCACAAGTACCTCTTCTCTGAAATGCACTCGTAAAATCATTGAGAAACCATTGTTATATTATATGTTACATTATATTATTGATCGAGTTACATCGTACTGATTTTCTTTACTACTCTGCACGTTAATCTTCAATTAAATATTTTACATTAAATAATAAATGCTACATTATGGTTGACAGCAATATATCAAACATTATCATCATGTATTGAATGATAGATGATGACAAATCATATGTGCTAAATATTAATCACAAGAGATTAAGATTTCACTATCATATTCAGCAGATATTAATCACATATGATTATGATGTTCATGAAATGAATCTCAACTCAAATTGTTTTGAAAAATACCCGACAAGATGCAATAAGATAATGAAGAATTTCACTAGACATATGTAATAAACTCTTCTGTGCTATGTGTACCCCTTTTTACAAGTAATGCACAAACACCCTTTAGAGAAGCCATTTGCCTTTCACAGAAAAGGTGAGAAGTTGGGTCGAACTGATTTGCAATTATCATCAGGTAATCGATCTTTATCAATGCTTTAATGATAAGACGGTTGCATGAAAGAACAGATTTATATTTAAAATATGTCATTGTATTTTTGTGATTAACTGGATGGTGGATGGTAAGCGTCGTTAGTGATGTCAAGTTAACGGAAACCAAACACTTTATTGATAAGGCTAAAACATCTCGCCAGAATTATGTACAACTGTTATTCCGTAACTACATCTTCCTAAAATACCATATGCTCTCATCATAATACTGCTCGCAACGGTAGGCGTTTACATCATTCAAGCACTGGTGTCAAACATAAAACTAGTCGTTCCTTATGACAACACTCTCGCTTCATCTGCAAGAAGTAGATGCAAAGAAGGGTGCTATAGACTTACCATGTAGTCATTTACATGTTAATGCACCAGTAACTCAATGCAGAACGTGTAACCACATCGTGCTCTACACAACCGAAGTGGAACCACATCAGAGATTCTGTTTCTCTCCAAGTATTGATTCGCGCGGGAAAATGAAAGCAGAAGGGTGTCTGCATTGCAGTGGCTAACCCGGGGGATGAATTCAAATGTACTGCGAGGAACAGAAAGGTCGCTAAAAGTGGACAGTTACAGTGCAAGGTACCCGCCGCGTGGAGAAAGTGTCGGGTTCTACGTTTGCCTTGTCAGCAGGTGGAAAGGAGGGGTGCTAGAGCGAGTGAGAAAGAGAAAGAGAAGGGGGTGGGGGTGGAAAATGCGGGCATACATGAATAAAGGGGAAGAGCGTAAAGAGAGGAGGATATACATAGTACTTTCATGTACAATACTGGAAATCTCGAGTTATGAATGTCGTAATAGTAATTGTGGTGGATATAAGATAACATTGACATCAGACTGCAATTTTAATCTTAAGAGGCAGATTCAGACAGAAACACGATATATTAACTTTTGTTGGTCAGTGTGGAAAAAGTACTATTCGTTCTCAAAAGCACGCAATCTTCGCAACCATGTGTATACCAATAATAATTGGTGTGCAGACGGTATCGCTCACGAAAGAAAGTTGACAATATCACCCACCTTGCCTCACACCACCAAAAAATACCGGTTACGAAAAACAATGAAGGTAGAGAAAAAGAAAAGTCCTAGCTCAAATCATAGCTCTGGGAAAATTCTATCAAAAACACAACAGAGCACTTAGAAATATGAAATACTAATGTCATTCATAATCAAAAGCATGTTTTCTGCAGTTTCATGTTTTAGCCTAAGCCGAGTTTTTGTGTCTTTGTAACTTTCACAAATATTAAGTAAAAAAAATCTTAATGATGCACATTTTGCTTATCAATCAGTGGAAGCATACAGCTCACTTGAAATAAATTGCGGTAGCAAGAAAAACAGAATCGGGAAAAGACGTGAAATCATTTTTCTTCATTTTCGTATTCAAAGTGAGGAGTAAAATATTGATCGGAGCAAATTCAAGTGCATTCAGTGATAACATTCGCACTATAGGATGACCTGGATCTGATTGTGTTGAGTCTTAACGTCTTATGTGAGGTCGTAAAGAGCCCGGAGATATTTAGCTCAGGATTATCAACACAAGCGAATTGAGATTATCTCAACACCTGCCGGCGAGAGTTCTCCCCGAAGTCGTTTCCTTCCATCTGCTTTTATCGCGGTTTTCATTTAACCCGTGGCTTGCGGGGACTGCGTGATTCATGTGTTAAGTGTATGGGAATAATATAATCTGCGAGTTGAAGGGTTAATCATCTTTTGCGTGTGCAGACAAACTGCATCCGCTCTATGGAATATGTGCATTTCTTGCGCGGAGATGCATCGGTACCACATTTATGGAGTTGGTCCGCGCACGACAGATATATCCTGACAAGTTATATAATGATGATCCATGCGTCGCCAATAATACTTGTCATGCTATGGGGATGATAAGGTGAACCCGTACTTAAATATTTTAAAGTAAAATTATTGCATTGACTGAGACACACACGTGTGTATGTTATGTAATGTTGCCTGTTGCAACATAAGATAATATTCAACAATTATTTCAATGGTACTTACAACGTGCTTAAAATATGACAACCATTGTACAGGAAAATATGTGTAATAAATGCAAATTAACACAGAGATTGTATTACTAGTGTAAATGGGTATCAGATATTTGAGCAAGTAGTGTATCTATCTGTGTTTGTATAAATGGAAAACGGGGAAATGAAAGCAGGTTATATTTCAACCAAGTACAACATACATGATAGCTCATAGTATTTATATATATCATATATATTCAATCGAATTTGCCTCGTAGCATCAGTCACGATTTTTGTAGAAGTGTGAGCATGTTGATTGCGAAATGATGCGCGGCTTAATTATCTTCACGTACCTTGGATGGACTTGGGATGTACGTCTATGTAATCAGGACAGATGGGGAAGCACAACGGCCTCTTTTTCGTAGTATATCACACGGGTTGAATGCTCTTCCTGGAAACCTCAGCGGGGGATATATTGCCGTTAGAAGGCTTGGTTATTGGAGCGGATTGGAAGAGATGAATGCAAAACTGCATGCTTGAAATATGTGTTGCGTTCCTTTATTGAGGTGCATTTACAATGGCCATGATTGCATTTAAGCACCGTTAAG
Organism: Arbacia lixula; assembly: GCA_963669155.1. Taxonomy (NCBI): domain Eukaryota; kingdom Metazoa; phylum Echinodermata; class Echinoidea; order Arbacioida; family Arbaciidae; genus Arbacia; species Arbacia lixula. Next base: position 24,012,478 of record OZ022578.1, on the reverse strand, counting down.
GAATAACACAAACATTGTGTGCACACGCGTGGAGGTATCGTTATGAGGTCACGAGCAGTGTATCAGCCATAGATACTAGTATCTCTCGGAGTTGAAGACCTCAGATTGCCAGGAATGTGTGCCTACGTCACGCTGGGAGAGGGGTGAGTGAGGGTTAAAGCTGTTGGTAACACCATCACAACCAGATGGGATGCCGTTTACTGATCTGGAACGAATGAAGTGACTGGTTTATTATGCATAGACTCCCGTGGTCGGTCGGAGGCGGGCTCACGCCACACCACGTAGGCGGTTTTGGCGTGAAAGGCGGTGTAGTGGATCTTTCCTCGGAGGGTAAGGGTTCAAGCCAGCAGCTGCTATGTGTTTTTCAGCAAAACGTTTTAACTCTTTAGGCGCCAATTAGGCAAATTTGCACAAGTAATACACACACATCCCTTAAAACGGCAATTAATCTGGCACACAAAGTATTAATCCACATAGCTGCTCCGTATTTAAGCGAGAAATGGGAACCTGGTAGAATCCTAAGTTTGATCCATTGACCGGGATGACAATGCTGGGAACTCATAAAAATCAGTGTTCTCACCAAAAAGCTACTCTGTGTAAATAATACAATATTATTTCATTATTTAGCATGGATAAGTCCATTTTGTGGTATGAGTACCGATTTGCATTTACAATAGCAGAAGCCTTGATAATGTCCAAATTCTGCTCTTATGGCGTTTATTTCAGGGGCCTTGCTATGTAACCAAGATTGGACACATATTCTCCTTCATCAGACATATGCACACCAACTCCCATACCTTAAACAAAGCTTTCACATTCCTAATTCAATCAAGGAACACAATGTTTTATATATGAGCTACAGTTTTACTTTGAAGTGCAGCTATAATGGTACTACCAATCGATTAGACATTTCATAAAACATTTGAGCTTGCATTCAGGACCGATAAGGTGTATGGTTGAAACTCAACAGATTTTAAGTAATGACAATGATTGTGTGCTCCTTCAAACCGTTATTGTATGAATACGCGGAAAATGCATACTGCTGTAAAATGAAGCTCAGTAATTCTTGTTAATGAAGGCCTATGGTCGAATTGCAAGTCCGACCGTTAATCTCCGGCGTTATTTATTTCCTAGTCTTGTTATGATATATATACACATGCACATATATGCCTGTAAATACATATCGACAATGATTCAACATGGTCGACCCATCCGTGTGTATGTACATAATTCCCGGGTGACGGGACTGTAAGTGATACAGCAGACGAGCTCGAATTAGGCCTCAGAGCGGTGCTGAGGAAACCCAGTCCGAATCTCGTTACGAAGGAAAAAATCTCAAGACTGACGCACAAAGAACTGGTCATGCATGATTTATGCAGAGCTTCTGAAATATAAATTATATTCTCATGATCATACTTTCAGGATTTTATTGGGAGGGGCAGAGAAAAATATTTGGGAGGGTGTAATTTACGCTGCTACTGACGTCATTGACGTTCGTTCCAGAAGATTAACCATTCTCACGGCAAGTGGGCTGTTGGTACAATTTGATTTCCTGTTTTGTTTCGTATTGATTAAGTTTTAGAACACAGTGACTAATCATTATAGCCTTTATACACATTTAAAAGTATTCAGTCAGAATGGATGCAAATATTTGATAAAATTTGGTTTCTCTAGACAATACCGGATATATCAAAAAATCTAAAGAAAAAACATGATGAGATAAGATAAACAGATAAACGAATCTATTACAAGCATTGAAATTCAACTATATCTAGTGCTTAACAGTGGGAAATCAAGATAAAGCGGAGAAGATCATGAAAAGAGAAATCGACATTTAGATAAGGAAAATAATGCGAAAACGAGGGATTAAGGAGGTGTGGAAGAGAAATAAAGAGAGAGAGAGAGAGAGTGAAAGAGAGAGAGAGAGTGAGAGAGAGAGAGATAGTGAGATAGATAGAGAGAGAGAGAGAGAGAGAGGAGGGTGGTGACACGGATAAAGGAATTTGACAGTCACAATCTAATTAAGATGTGAACCTCCTCTCGGCATATCAAGAGAGGGAGAAATATAGAGACAGAGACAGGGAGAAAGAGGGAGAGTGGGAAGGGGATTAGAGAGAGGGGCGGGCGGCACGGATGAAGGGATCTAACCACTACAATGTTAATAATCACGATTATTAACAGGAGAGAGAGAGAGAGAGAGAGAATAATATAGAGAGATAAAGAGCGAGAGAGAGAAAGAGAGTGAGAGAGAGAGTGAAAGAGAGAGAGAGAGAGAGAGAGAGAGAGAGAGAGGGGAAGGGACAGAAAGACAGAGGCGAATACAAAGAAAACATAGACTGTGCGCGTGGGTGGGGAAGGGCGAGGGGGCGGGGGGGGGGGGGGGTGGGGGGGAATAGGTAACACGATTCTAGACGGTGCCGGGCAGGGCAGGGCGGATTTGAAGGACGGATAAAAGAAGAACAGACTGATAGGAAGAGCCGTGAGTGACAGATGGAAATCACACAGAATCCAGCATGTCCAGATGTGAATCTCCTCCCCCAGGCATGTGCTGGGCACGGCCGTATAATAGGCCGTATGATTGGCGGACAGACGCGACCGCCCCCGGCCGTAAACGAATCATCATCATCGGGGTGAAGAGGATGTCAGCTGAAGAGAGTGACGTCACGTTCCGAAAGAGTTCGTCGGAGATTCCCGGGTAGGGATCGATGTCAATGTTTTTGTTTTACTACGGATGTATCACTGACATTTAGGACATCTGAACCAAGGGTGCTCTATAACCTTTGCATCTTAAAGAGCAATTCTTATATGGCAAGTTATGTAAACGTTCATTGTTTACCATAATAACTTAAATTGTGTGATATAAAGATGAAAGATGCTGCTTCATGTATATCTTCGTCAGTGTAATGTATCCATGTTAAACACCAACAATTTACAGGGTCTACACAGTTAAGTTTGTACCTTTTTTCAAGCACGACACATTTCGTTTATAAAAAGTCTGATTGTTCTATGTTAAATATACCAATATGTTGCATGAAATTGATATTTTAATTAATTATTTTTATGATTATAACGTGGTTTCTTTCCTATTTGTTTTCCTACTTCTTGTTCCAACTGCAATAGGACAGCATACTTCTGTACCGAAACTCACCGATGCATTTATCAAGTTATAAAACTATTCGTGCGTGTTGTGCTATTTATGTATGCGTTGGTAGGAGTGACTGTGTGAGATCGAGACGGGCGATCTGCAAGTTAATCTGCCTGACACCCCACCTCAGCCGAAATGGGTTTGATGCATCAGCCTATCATCGCAACAAACAAGTTCGCCTGTGATTGATATAGGAGCTGGCCGTAGGGCGCAAACAAGGCAATCATCGATAATTATCGGATCGCCGTTGAAATAAACCCGTACGGGCAACCCGCGTAACATCGGCTAGAAGTTCAGCGAACCTGCGAAATCTTTGCAGATGGTAGAAGGTGTATCTCACTTTCTTAAAATATACGTGTCACTTTCTGTAGTGCTATATAATTGATATGTATCTTTTCACATCGTGTGTCTTTGTATTGCTCCCCTCCTACCTTTTTATATCTCTTGAATACTCTCTCCCTCCATCTCGAACTCCGTTAATGTGTCACACTTCTCCTTTCCGGGAATAAGAAATTGCAGCCTATCGCCATAAATGTGCGGCACCACGTAATTAGACCTCGCAGCGTGTGCGAACGCGGATTGCACTCTGGCGCTGAAGAGCCATTATCTAGGATGACGGGAGCATTTCTTATCTCTCCAACTAAACACAGCACCCCTAGCTGAAGATTTGACGCAATGTTATGCAGAGCGCCGAGGGATAGTATAGCATGTTTGTCATTTTACTGTTACACTATTTTGCTCCGGCTGATATGAACAAGCGCGCGAGTATCCTATTCGCGTTGCCTTCTATCCGAGGGAGCTATGTTCTTATTTGTACAGAATAATTGCATAGCGTGTTCCCGACCTGACCGGCATCATGACACTGTGAAATACGTCGCGATTGAAGTCAACATGTGCGTGGGTATCTGGTTTATGTTCTGTGATCACGATACCTGATCGTCGTGACCGCATATCCACATATCACGTTCCATATCCCACTGTGTGCTGTTGATTTTAAAAAAGCTAACACGTGCGCGTGTCATACACAGAGGGATAGCACAGCAAGTCTTCCATGTCACTGTCTAATGTCTACATTTTGATGGACGTCAACGCGTGCACACGCATGGTATCCCATTCACGTGCGGTCTCATTGTGGTGTCATATACTTTACCGTATGACCGCTTATGAGATGCCTTTCACAACGATCCATGCAACGTAATCGCACACATAGACGAGTATCGTTGCCGAAAGAAAGCCCGGAACAAATGTCACCAGAGCAAAATAGTGTCGGATCACCAAATGTTTTGATACAAAGTCAACTTTAACGTTACAATCCCAATTAATGCTGTGTGTGTACGGAAGGGAGAGATGATATGATGGAGCAGCCAATTATAAGCAATAGGAAATGAGTTACGGAGGCAAGCAAAGGTTCAAACAAACTTCCTGATTGATGGGACCTGATTCATTAAACGTAGCTCGTCGGGAGAGGGTGGGGTGGCGATGGGGGGCTCTTAATGCTGGTTGTAAGAATTGGTTCTCTGCACGATTGACAAATGGTCGACACACCTGTCCTTTTCAAACATTGCATTGAATTACTTTCTTTCTAATTCACAACGATAAATCCTGTACCCGAAGCTTTTACAGGATCATTGAAATAACAATTTGTAGTGCGATATGTTTTCAGAACAAATATACTTTGAATATAAATTATTATAACTTGAATATTTCAATGTTTGAAATTGAAATGATACTTTCCATTGTAGTAAATCCCATAAAATGTTTCATTACTTAAAAACAAAAAATAAAAACATACAAACATTGATACAAAATGAAATAAATGAAAGAAGGTCAGGAGTATGATTATGAACGTGAGGAGGAAAAAAGCTGGTTACGCTGATGATATATTTTTAATCAACCCCTGATACGCCATTAAGGCAAGCTAACACAAGTAATACACGCACAGACTCTTGACTAGTTCGGCACAGGAGGAGTTATAAAACTTGGCAGAAACCATGGTAACAATGTCATTAGTCGATGTACCTGCTTTGTTCTTCAAATATGGTAATCATTCATGCAGATGTGACAAATGTAGAAGGGCAACGAGTATCATGAGACTTCAGTCTAGGCTACAGGAACAGAAAAACATGTTTTGGCGAGACGGATATGCATTTTTAATGATGACGACGTTTTGCCTGTAGGCTCTACGTCCCGAACGGCTCTCCAAGATCCATCTTGTGAAATAGCATGACGGAAGTGGTTAAGAAACAAAACCAGCCAAAACCATGATATGAGAACAACATGAAAATGTTTTCAACGACATTCTTTTTTATTATGATGGCACATGTTCACGAGTGCTGTGTTGATTGCGATTGTGACTGGAGCTAAATGGCGTATGACTACTTAAGCATGACCACTGCGCTTACACCTTGAATGAAAACAACTTCTTTAACGTAAAATGTCATCGAAGCATGAATCAAAGAAACAGTTGATTGGAAGATGAACAAATCGTGATATTATCGTAATAAGAATCCATACTCCTAAGCCATGAGAAAGCTACAGCTATACGAACATTTGGCAATGGTCAGTATGTCAACCGCGGACAAATTAAAGACAAGGTGTGTTATTTGCAAAAGTCATGAAACTCGGCAAGAATCACCAGTAAACCCTAACAATAATGTGTATGGGATTTCACAGTCATAACTTAACGAAAATTTTCAGTAAACATGCACAAGTATCCTCGTTTTCGTTTGAACCGCAGCGAGCATAGTCTACATTAATAATCATATTGTCCCTCTCAGCGCGCTATGCCAACAATTGCTCCCGTTGAACGCATGTACCGTGGAGCCGACCACAGTGCACAGCGGTTTCCGGTCTCTAGGCTATGGGTTTCGGACGAGCCAGGCGAAAACGGGCCGTTTCAACGTAAACAAGAAAAGATTTGTACTATTATTGAAAATGTTGGTAAAACTATGACTAGGACTCTAGCAATTTCTACCCCTTTTGAGATCAGGGAATAGCTTTCTAAATCCCATTTTTCTTTACCTTTTATTTTTCAGACAGTTCTTAATACACTGTGAAATTACTAATCACTCTTCAAAAATGGTTTAAAAGACAGAACCAAATGTTTTCTTCCACCATAACGTCACCAGGAAAGGAGGCAACCCTTTTTTTTGCAAGCGGTGTTGTTTTACAGCAGCCTCATTGCAGCCTTTAGCCACTCTTTGATGCAAAGAGGTATGTGGGATAACATCACGTATGGTTAATGTTTACAGTAGTCTTACCCATGCATGTTGTGATCATAGCCCTCAGTGTGAATCACGTTGTTTGAAGCACGCAGTTTACATTCAGATCCTGCTGCGCGTTCTACTTTGCCAGTCCTCCAGGGAGGGACCGTAAATCTGGTTTGTCGACAGCTCCCGTTTGCAGAGTGACACGTGACACTTCATCGCCTGTGAAACCCCATCCCCTTAGCCAGGATATCGCCGTGATGATATTACACCCACTAGGTGTACAGCGATACATATGGCGCGGCGCGAAATTGCGATTTTTGGCGGGAAATAAAGAGGAGGGCGAAGCGCGCGAAATCATAGAATTCTACGGGTGGGTGGAAGCAGACGTAATATGTGACCTTGCTTCTTCGAAAACATGGATCTGTCTAGACGGAAATATGTGTGTGTTTGTGTGTGTGTGTGTTTGTGTGTGAGCGGGTGTGTTAGGGTTGGGTGGGGTGCAGCTTGGATAAAACACTCCTTTTCCAAAGACACGCTGGTTAGTTTCTTATGTGAAATGTTAGCCCAGACCTTTGCAGAGCGCACTCCACCTACATTAGTAATAAGTGATGCAATTAGGCGGAAAGCCCCATTTTATCGCAAATGAGATTGGTCTGCAGAAGGTACTTAACATTTAACCATTTCCCCAGACAACCTTAATGGACGCATTAATGCTGGACCTTTTGCATCTCGTTGTGATCAGTCATCACTTAGGGTCTCACGCAGGCGAAAGGCCACGGTGAGGGTTCAGCGTGTTAGAGTGAATGGTTAGCGTGAGCCATCCCATCCCATATGTGACGGAAGGTAGATTCATCCCATCACATTTCTAATGAGGAAACACTTATTTACAGTAATATAACAACCGCACGTCGACTATCGTTGTCATATCCCCGCATAATCATCTGAGTACATGTTCTGTGTGTTGTAATGATGGCATGAATTAGTTATCAGCAACTAATGAATTAAAGGTAGCAGGCCTATGCACCAGAAAAACAAGCAAAAGAAAAGCAGATCTGGGATGATGAGAGATAACAAAATCTGGATCTATGGTTTTGATGTTGTTGATTTTGTCACGTGTTAAACTAATATAATATTCATAAAGCGGTATGTGTCAACGAACTATACGTTATTTGATATAGTTATGATATCAGTACGAAAGGCTTCCGCAATGATTCCCCCTCGATAAGCCACATCTTCAGGCCAGAGGGCGCCCTTTAACGTCTGTGGATGTGCAATGTAATTTTCGTAAGGCCTATTGCACATTGTATATGTAAACAATCATGCAAAATTACTAGATTGTGAGGTTTGTTACTAGAAAGTGCATTATCTCGTCTAGTTCCGTCGCGTTTCGGTACTCTTCCATCTTCCGTAGATGTGTACCTAGAATATGATCAGCTCGCGATCCTAGTGGTACGTTTACATGGACGCTCACTGCGACTGCTGCTAACCGTCCTTTGTTTTGAGCAAGGCCTTTTTGGTTTTCAGTAAGGAACGATAGCGTTTCTTGCATTTAATGATTTGTAAACATCAGCGCGGTATATCACTTCACCGGAGAGGTAATACGCATGAATGAACGACAAATCGCTTCCGTTTAAATGTTCCTGTTGGAGGGTAGTCTATCCTTATTTTATATCCTTATCTTTTACATCTTTTTCTTCTGCCTTGTCTCGTTTTCACCCCTCATTTCGTTCATCCTCCTCTCCCTATAGAACGTTTGTCGTCATTAGATTCGACATACTACATGATTATCGTTATCATGCTTCCAATCCTGTACTAGTGGATGCATCACCAAGAATTGTAATGAACATGGCTTCGATTAAAAGTTTCCTCTTAGGTACTCATCATAATGACAGGCCCGTCAAAAGTTAAACATGGCGTTCCGCCTCGGATGTCTATTCACTTAACTCACTCTCTGCTCCCAGAGTTAGAGCATGGAGCTATTAATAGCTCGATGGTTAGAGCTGGCTCTGGCTGTCTTCTGACTTTCCCGGCTGCTCCTCACTACTCACTACGTTACGCGTGGATTAGAGCCAGCGTCGATAATTCGTGACATCTGTCAGCAGGCCTGACCGGCAGGGGTAATTTCCTGCCGGCCTGCCCCGGTCATCTCCCGTAGATAAGAGGCGCATGAGTGGCCTCGGGAAACATGTGTTGACATCTTGGAGCCGCCAAGTAAGCGCGCACCCGATCGGCGCTACTCGTCGTTCCTATGTAGTTCGAGTGGCGAAGTGGCCGGACCGCCCGTAATTAAACCAGCGTCAACGTCATGTCGAGCGCTGAACGGTCTAATCACCCGCCCTATTTCAGTTTTCTCTATCCTAAATGAACATCACCCTCTCCCCTCGTGGTTCCGTTCCAACACGTCAAATTTGATCCACGTCTATGCACGATCTAAAAGCATTTCTAAATGTGTATGCCATTTTCTTTTCCTCATCGTATTATGTATTTTGTGTATGCAACCATGACAGCGTTTTATCCTGATCACTTCATTTTGTTTGCTCCTACTCATTCACATAAGCAACTCTCTTTGTATTTGTTTACCATAATGCAATATTTTTAGATATTTGAATGTATTTGTCTTCTTAGTATATGCATTAATACAAACTACAATGTATACACAATTTCGTGTGGCGTTTCGAATGATGTGAAAGAACAAGAATGAATATTGTAAATGTCCCCATGCATATTGTCCATTGTCTTTGTATAACTAGTCACTGATTTTTCTCTCGAATTACTTTAATATCTGTAAAAAAAAATCAAGGAGCCATTAAATCTTGGGTTATTACAGTTTTTACCATTTTCTCTGGGATCGTTTTAAGTGCTGCATTATGAAAACATTCTTTGGTAAAATTCCATACCCCCCCTGCACAGGTGGTAACGTGGTAACGTGGTAACCATGTAGTCTTCGTGAATCCTCTTACCCTTAAACCCTTTCTCTGCCAGACACATTGTAGTTCTATGGGATTTGCGTGTACTAAATGTTACAAAATGCACATGTGAGATATCGAGAGTTAAGGTAGACTCCCACCGATAGCAGGCATAATAAGAGTTCCATGATTTCGACATATATTCAGTCAGCTGTAGAGAGTAAGTCACGAACATTTCATGCTCGTATTCTTTCGAGGTGAGCAGATCTCAGTATGGATGTGGTGTACCGTTGCTGACACTACAGTATGTAGTGGCGACAAGAGTTATTTTCAGTAGACGTGTTGATTTTTGTGCATCAAAGAATTTGACTTTATCAGACTGCAAAAAGAGAGTATCAACGTCGTCACACCGTTTCATTACATCTAAATATCACTAAATCGCATTTTAGGAGTATCACTATGGAAACGCCTTCGTGACGTACATTTTGAATGAGGGGGTATCTCAGAATAGCATCATGTTATGTCACATTAACTGCTGAAATGTGCTTTCAGTAATTTTATTTTGCCGGTGAAGTGGAATTTCGTGATTTTGCATGGTAAGAAACGCACAATAAATGATATTTAAGAACAACGAAGAGAGAGAATTGAAAGGGGAGATAGAGAGTGGAAGTGAATCCAACTTACATAGAAAAAAAAAGATAGGGAGAGAGAAAGAGAAGAGAAAAATGATGCGATCAGGGAATTGTATAGCTTGAGAGAGAAAGAGAGATTTTTTTTTTTACAAAACCATCAAGCAATAAAACAACTTTCCACTTTTCAAAATCATTTCATAGTTCCTGTTTCACTCTTTTACACTAAATGTTGGTTTACGGAATATTTTAAGAAGCCTGGGCATCCTTCTTTAAGGTTCAGTAACAATTATTACTTGAATGATTGAATAGAACAAAATTATTAAGTTCAATTCAATTTCTTCAGTTTCAAGCCGTGAATGATTAATCGTATTGAAGCGTCTTCTCTGAATATATTTTGACAACACAATAAGGGCTTACATAATTCGCATATTGCGACCTTACGACATTAGAATAAAAAAATACATGCGATATGCTGGGCTTTTCTCCGTGATCACAAAAACTATAGTTTTTTATTCAGATTCCATTCAACAATTTTACAGAGGGGTTGTTGTACATGAATCTAAAATTTAGACAAATGTTTGTCCGAATAATTTCAAAGTTTATACTTAAATATTGTTTTATGTACGTATGATCCCATCCTCAAATAGCTTTGCTGATAATTTATATTGGTTAAACTTCAGTACTTCACAATGAACATGATGAATCAAATCTGTCTGTATTTCATAACTATTACTATGATTTTTCAAAATAACAAAAACAAAATCAAAATGAAGTCATATTGTTCAACTGCCTGGAAATAAATATTTACACCATGCTTTCTTAATTGCAAAAGATTATTTGTGGTATTATCTTGCCCATATTCCATATTTTTGTTTCAGTTAATCACTCAAATTATTAATAGATCAAAAATACCCTCCTTATAACTGGTCTTCAATGAATAAACTCAAATAAAATCGTATTAGGTCAAGCTCAGGAAAAATAGATAGTCACCTTTAACCATTATTTCTTCGGAATTGAACCATATGAATGAATGGAGTATATCATGCTATAGTTAGTCATAATTGTGGCATGTATGTAGATATCGAAGTCTATGTTGACGCATATAGAACCAGGCGATTACTTTGCTTACACATTGAAAAAGGTGGTTACACTTTCAACTTCAAACTATACAGATATGTAGAAAGTGTAGGAGGGAGTTCATTGTCGAATAGTGCAATAGTGCATCAAGAGAAGGGTATTGCTGAAACGGTATGGGTACAACTAGTATACTTTAGTGAACAGTAATCTCTAATATGCAGTGTACCGAAAAGATTTCTGCGAGCTGATAGCTGTTACTGATTTACAAATCAGCGGTAACTAAGTGTAAAATTTGATGATGCGCAACTCTTCTTTGTCAGTGGAATAGCGTGTTGTCAAAGCCGAAGCATATCCCTTCATCCGAAATGAAATAGGGCGGTCGTGAGGCCCAATCAGTGTTTTTTTTTCTGTACCGTATCCTTGGACAACGCGCCAAGAAAGATGAAAGATGAGACGCACGCGTAAATCCCTATCGCAAACACAGCGCTACGTGATGATGTCTTCTCCTCATCGCAAGTATGTACCGTAACACCCCACCCCCTTATCCCTATTTATATCGCCCCTTCGGGAGGAATGAGCCCATCAGAGCCGCTGACAATCCTGGATCTTGACAGCGAATGAGGAACATTAGTTGGAAGATTAAGGGCGCAGTTAGAGGATTGACGAGGGAAGGACGTTTCGAGAAATGTGACGGATGAAATTGGAAGGTAAAGTGTTTAAGGCGCCTCGGGAAAGAGTACATTTACCTACCAACGAAAATACAGTTAAATCTGACTGTTTCAACTCGATTAGTGCTGTGTGTATGATTGGGCTCTTTAATTCGTTGATTGTATCCTTTCAAAACATATTTAGAAAACGCCTTTTTATGTAATTTCTCTATCCAATTCTAATGTACTTCGTCTATACATTCCGTATCTTTTATCCCACTCGAAACACATCAAATATCAGCTAACGTTTTTAATATATACATATGTTATGGAATGCCTTTGAAAACAATTATTTGATGTCAACAATGAACGTGAGTAAAATGTTGGACCATATAGAACTCAATATTCTTTTTTAAAAGCTTAACACAAAGGAGAAAAAAAGGGCGTGGACTTGTAAGTTGTATTAATATTTAACATGATCAATACTGTTTTCTAGGCGACGTTAGTATTCACTTTCTGAATGTAGTTCAAGTTATGCGATATGTAATGGTCATATCACTTTTCTAATAAATTGTCAATTTAGGTCCCCAAATTATACTTTTCTCAGTTGCTCTTCGGTCAACTGAGATATCGACCATGGCATATACAACATAAGCAGTAAAGTGTTGGCGCAAAACGGCCGTCCAAAATGTGAATAACTGTACCTGGTTCATAAAGAACTGTAAAAAAATTGTCTCACACACACGCGCACACACACACAAAGACATATACACATACGTCGTATATGTTATATTTCCTCTGATGAGAGTGCTCCGTCTCTATATTCTGCTATGGAATTCTACATGTGGTCATTGTGTCGCCAGTGAAAAGCAAGGCCACTTTGGATAACGAGTTGATATGTTTCTTTTTAGTTTCTCAGCTGCGCGACTGTATTAATGCTGCAGATCTGGAGTTGTCAGTTAGCATCTCCTCACCCCAGCCCTAAAGACAGCGACGGGGGCCATCTCTATACGGCCAGTCACTGGATGAGGGTTGAATTAATCCTGTTGATACGAGCCTATTTGACAAGCTTGTCGTATTATCCGCGTCTGTTCGTCTCGATGAACTAAAGCCGCCGACTACGCGTTTCCTCGTGGAGTAATCATATCATACTGAGTACGTTTACGTAATCTTATTTTGTTTGGCAAAGAAGAGAGCAATGCCTGTCGTTTTATCGTGAACTACAGTAGTGTATTAAATAGGTTAAATTCACGGGAATCTTGCACCGAAAATACACATTATTCTCAAGGAACAGTGTTGATCCGGCCGCGGAGGAGTTAAACTGTGTAAACCACGCGACATATTCAAGGGACTAGATTAAAAAATGGATGCTCTGGGGATCAGTCCACCGACGTCTATTATCACGATATCAGAATATAGACATCATACAAATCTGTGACCACTTTGATAATGATTGTTTGAGGTATATACTGCCTGTCACTCAACATGACTTGAGTGCCCTCAGCTGCCAGTAAGTTTGCGCGGAACGTGACTTGGCCGCGGTATTTTCACCATCCAGGGCAAATCGAGACCATGTTTGTTGAAAAACCGCAGTCACCGATCGGAGTGGATTTAGTGTGTTTGATGGGGACGGAGATGGACAAACCGTTGGAGGAAGAACTAAATTATTGGTAAATGTGCATATGTGCGTGGTTGTGTGTGTGTGTGTGTGTGTGTGTGTGTGTGTGTGTGTGTTCGTATATTCATGAATGTATTACGGGCTGGGTGTTAAGAACAGAGGTGAGGGGTGCGCTCTAAGGACCAACAATATCATTGCATAACTGTCTTTGTTTTCTCAAATGCAAAAATCACACATAAGAGAGAGAGGGAGAGAGAGAGAGAGAGAGGGAGAGAGAGGGAGAGAGAGAGAGGGGGGGGGGGGGGGAAAGAAATCATAAAGATAGAGAAGGGGATATGACAGATTTCCAGCCAACTCAACTGCTCAATCTGACATGGCTGAGAAGGGATTTCACCTTCCCTTCGGGTAGCTAGCCTCCCCGATGGCACAAATTGCGTCGTCACTCCTGTTAATAACGCCTCCATGCCTCTCATCTGTCAATATTTTGTACGAATGTGCATGTAGACACGTTCCCGCGCCTCTTCCTGAATCATTACACTATACCGCTACCATTAACTCCTTTTATGCCTTTGAAGCATTTTGCGCATGTAATACACACAACTCCCAAAGAGTAGCAGTTTATCTGCTGCATAAGGTGTTAAGAGTACATATTCAACTCAAAGCTTACATCTGTGCCAAATGTAAGAAGAGAGCATTTTGTCTGGAAACGATGAAGGACATATCTGCGTAAGTGTTGCTACAACAACTAACAGAACAAATTGTTCATATCTTGAGGTTACTACGAAAGAAGTTAAACGAATTTTCAGATTTGCAAAATTAAGTATTAGCAAGACTTTCCGATTAAAATAGGTCAGTCAAGATCATTGCATACACAGGTAAGTGATAAGTCAACTCGTGAAGCTGGGATGAAGTGAGCGTCTCATCGAAACCGTAAGGTACCTTTAAAGCTAAAAGACGGCTAGAACCAAGAGATCTCAAAGGTCGATCTCCTCCACATTATGTGCCCACACGAGCATGTACTTGAGCACACTCTACAAAGTCTCACCTAAGGCTACTGGCACACCGAATGACATTCTCCTTCAAAATCATGCCACTCCGGGCATGTTGCACATATAGAGGTACAATGATTACATGCTAGCAGCAGTTGTGATGCTCGCACCTCATTGGACGTTTCCTTGGCAATTACTATTGATTGTACGGAGACATAATCGGAAAGCTATTTATACATCACAACACCACCCTGGTTGTTGTTGTCCTTCAGAGTTTCATGGGAAGTTCGAAAGGGTTCACACTTTAAGTGTCATTGCATTTTCTTTTTGCACAAATAATACACACAAATCACATATAGCCGCACTTAATCTAGCACACAAAAGGTTAAATATTGGTTGCTCGGTGTGATCAATATTATTTACTTGCAGAAAATCTGTACAAGGGAGTGGTTATATTTGTTCTATTTCTATCCGTAATCGTGTAAATTAAGGTGAAACCTGATGGAAATATAATTAAATCATTTCCAACTCACGACGTTGATATTTCCTGAATGTTAATGTCTATCAAAAGTCACTAAGAAATGGAAATGCCTGGAATTCGTATTTTGTGTTATTTCTTTCACCTTTTACGTGTCATTGCTGCAGTTTTGCACACGTGATGAATACAAGCCCTACATATCGAAAATATGTCAGCGAATGCAGGGTTAAGCAAAGTAATTATTAATGGGCGATTGAACATTTCCTGATTTGCGGTTTGAGACTTCCCTTATCTCATCTGACAAATTGTCGGCATTTTTAGAGCATTCTCAGCATTTATTGATTAAGTTATGTTTTCTCTTCAGTTACTCTGCTTAATGTTTCGAAAGAATTTGTGTTACGACGTGAACCTCATTGAAGGTTTATGAAGTACACGGTAAGTATTATTATTATTATTATCATTATTATTTACGTTTTATTTAAAAAGACTTGCCTTTAAGTTGATCAACTTATCTACCAAGAGGCCCTGCATACAATAAAAAAAACTACAATGCACATTTGTTAACACAATAACACCATGAAAATAAAAACAAAGGAAAACAAGTGAATTATAGACTAATTCATAACTCAATGTTACAGATATCTAACAACTACTTTCATGACAAATCAAACATTTAAAAATAAAGAAACAAATTTGCTCAGATTGGAAACTTAGATGAGATCATTAAGTTGAAACAATATACAAAGCCTTTTAAAAGAGTTAATTGATATGGTATTTAGTATGCAAATATGTTCCATATTTTCGAACCTTCATACTGAAAAGACCTTTGTGAATAATCTTTGTTAGGCTTAATTCCATATAACGGATAATCGATAGCATATATTTTGCAAACGCATGCGGAGTATCACCAATATGTAGTGAAGTTATACATGAAATTACCGCTAGATAACTTTTCTAAGACATAGATGTCTGTATAATCCTGTCCGTGTATTTATTTTCTTCCTACCGAAAGCTGATCACACGTTGCTGTTCAGCTGCAATATCTGCACACGTCCACGGCGAGACGTATGGTGCGTTGCCTAGCAAAGTGCATGCTGCCCAAACATTGAATTTCCTGCTCCTTCGTTAAACTTCTCGTGTGCGCACATTCTTGAATCGATCTTCATCAATCTTGTTGTGTCACGAAGACTTCGATGTATGTGCTAGATGTAACATAGGCCTACGCTTCGGAAATACAGCTTGACCGAAGCATATTGATCAGCGCCGGTGGGCGGAGACCGGCCGGGCGAGGGCCGGCCGGGCAGGATGCAAGGCGGTGTGGTCTAAAGCACAGCCGCAGGAAATGTGTCGAGGAATCGATGGTGATAAGGCCAATTTGTGTCAGGGCTTTGTGTGTCCATACAAGACCGCATGATACGTTGACAGTCAGTTCGACATCCCGCCCCTTTTCCTGTATTGTAGATTTTGTTTAAGACATAATTATAGGGATTGCCCCAGATAGATCATCTGTAGATTTAAAGTCCTGATTTAGCAATCGTAATGTGAAATGAATCTATTTCAGGTGCAAAAAATGTCAAACATTTAGAACCGTCTTTTAGCATGCTTAGCGGATTTGTTTTTTAAATCAACGTTGCTATGAATAAATTGATATGCTGTCTATATTATTATCTTGTCAGTGTGTTTTTTCTGACATCTTGTCAAAACAACAATCAAACTTACAAATTACACCGCCTTTGGAATCTCACACATACTGTATTATGCAAACACAGGAACACACGTACACACAACACACACACACACATATATATATTAATAAATGTATATATATATATATATATATATATATATATATATATGTATATATATCTGTCGAAGGGAATGCAAAATTACAATAGTTTATTGCGGAAAAACACACTGTTGTTTGATGCGCCCGTGGTAAATCTTCACCACACCTAGAAAAATTCAATTTAAAAGATATATATGCTAGTAATTGCATACGGTCTTACATACCATCATGCATATAATTATGAATATCAAATAACTTGCATGCTTTTCTAGTACCCAGTGAATCCCAAGTCTAAGCTGTGTGTTCACTTATTTTCTTTCAATATTGTGACATGTTTCCTGACGACTGTGAATAAATGTCACTTGCTAATACGATTACGCCGTCGCTTGTCTAATTGTGCGTTCGACTGATAGCGATGTGCCTCACAGCAAAACAGGCAACATGTTTGCTCGTTTTTGGAAAAGGGGTATCGGTGCTAGAAATGGCAATCTTATATTCCATGCTTGTTTCTAAGCTGTAGTAAAGAGGCAGGCGTTCATTAAGTCTATGATTTATGCAGCTGTGCTGAGATGAAACTATGTCGTGTAACAAGCATGTTTGTAGCCCAATGATCCCCCTCCAATTGTCAATATCTTCTTCTGATGGCATGGAATGCTCAAGTAGTCATGACGCGATGAAAATACGTGATCAAAGTATCTTTTTTTTCTCTCGTTTGAACATTTTACGTAGCTTTATCCCAACGTAACCTTCAGACATTCCTACTCTTTAGAAATACTCCCTGACTGCTATACAGCTTTTTTTTTTTAAAGCATGTAAGAATGTTGCAATGCATTCTTCGGTGTAATTAAAGTGACCCTATATTACCAGGCCTTCACTAGTGTGGGGACAGGCAGATTTCACCATGTCTATATACTCGGTCCAATTTTACAAGAACGGTGTCATTTCCGAAACATGATACGTGGATATTGAGAACGGAACTCTCTCTCTTTCTTTGATCGTCTTTTCCATCTCTCTGTTCTCCTATCTCTCTCTCTTTCTTTGATCTTCAATTTCTATCTCTCTGTTCTTGTCTCTCTCTCTCTCTCTCTCTCTCTCTCTCTCATTGTCACCTCTCCCTTTCTCAATCTTTCTGTACCTCTCTGACAATGTCTGATATGGATTTTCCTATTTCCCCTCTTGTCCCCCTTTTGTGTCCATCTCGTCTGTCTCTTTGTTTCTCTCTTTCACTTGATCCATTTTTTTCTTTCTCTCCTTTGATTCATTCCCAATGTCCTACTATCCACCTCTGCATCTCGACTCAAATCATAGAAGGTAAAATAGTTCGCGGCACCGTTATGTTCTCCCCTTCTTTCTCTCCTCCTATTTTCAACATCTCACGTCGTACAGTCCGGAACCTTGAATATGTCCAGTCATGTATATCCACATGGCGCCTCAGAGCTGTCACCAACATTGAATCCAAAGGCAACGAAGTGTGGCTGCCTCAATCACGTGACCATATCGGGAAAGCGACAATCAATTTACACACAAATAAAAAAACAAGCACACACACACGCACACACACACACACACACAACACACGTATTCAAAATTAAACGTGCGATTCTACCTGTTCCAAAAGGAGAATTTACCCGACAATAATGTGATTTCTAGCCAGATACCCACCGTGTGGAGATATCGATATCAACGACGTCTGGTATTTCATATTGCCACATGTGCCTCTCTTTGGTCTTTAGTTGAGGCTCTGGTTACAATTTTACATTTACTACGTATGGGCTTTCAACAACAACAAAAAAAAAACCTTACCGATTGCCCTTTTAGATTAGAACAACAGTAATTACATTAGTTTTAGGAATTGAAGTCGAAACACATCATAGCTTACTGGAGCGAGAAGGTTTATGGAAATACATCTAGCGGTCAACGGGTAATTAATTTTAAATACATGTATGTGGAATGTGCGTGCAACCCGGGCCCCGTATCTCAAAGAGTTCGCTGCTATCTATAGCAATTTTCCGATTGATCACAAAGTTACTATCTATTGCAACTCAACACATCACAAACCATCACTGCTATTGCAAGTCCAAGCCTACAATCATTGTCAATTGCAAGTTACGATCTATATCGATCGTAGGCTCTTTGTGATACAGATTTACGAGTGATATCAATCGTACGATCAATATATCAGTCGTAGGATTGATCTATCGACCGTACGATCAATCGTAGATTTTTGTGATATGGGCCCCTGGACATATAACCCATACGACTCGTAACTTTTCCTTTAAACTGATTAGACACGCCCCTGTGTTAGCTCGGCAGCTGATATAGCCAACCTGGTGGGTGTTTCACTAAGCTGTTCTTAAGCTAAGAACGATGCATGACTGGTGACCCTTTCTTGATGCTCAATGATTTTCATTCCCATCAGCTATAGTTCAAATCTAATGTTTATGAATTGAGAATTCTTATTCATTGCTTACAAGTGCCAGAACACAAAGTGTGTGATTTGTCAAATTGGATTAGGATTGTTAGAAATGAACTCCCTGATTGTAAAAACAGGAACACATTGGGGTATCTGATTTAGCGTAAGAAAGCGCCAGCAGCATGAGCAGTCGTGCGTAAATTCATTCTTAGCTTAAGAGCAGCTTGGCGAAACACCCCCTTAACATATAACCCATACGAATCGTAACTATTCCTTTAAACTGATTAGACACGCCCCTGTGTTAGCACGGCAGCTGATATAACCATGACGAATGCACCAATCAATCAGTAGATGTCACTTACAAGGAATGACGGAAAGGTCATAGTCTCGGTCAATTTACGACCTGTAACCTCATTCTTTGCGCAAGGTATGCGATGATACAGCTGAAGGGCAGTGCGCCTGGCGCCTTTAAGCCTCTGATAAATGCATCCAGGCCCCAGTTCACATATACTAAGTTGAAATAGAAAGCATCGTTGTGGAATAATTTGATTGCAAAAGGCTTCGATTGATCGTAGGATCGATAGATAAATCGAAAATCCATATCACAAAGCAAACGATACTCTATATTGCAACTCTAAACCTATGCATGATTTTGCAATCAAGCGTATTATAGTTACGATCGATTTACGCAAGTTGCGATGTATATAAATTACAAGTTACGATCGATAGCAATCCTAGGTTCTTTGTGATATGGATTCTCGATTGATCTATCGACCGTAAGATCAGTCGTAGCTCTTACGACCTGGAATAATATATTTGTTGCCCTTATCGCTCACAACGATGGCTTGTTTTAACACTTTATGTGCTCGTTAATGTACACCGTATACACTGGTATAGGATTTATGTCTTTTATTCATGTAAAGATACATCGATGGTGCAATTAGATTCTTAGTCTCTCCTATACTCATCGTCTAAAGCTCGCGTCATACATAAAGGTGATTTAAGAATGCGCGAGAGGTGTAAATCACGTCAGGACTTAAATCATCGCCTACCTCGTGAAGCTAGTTGGATATTTTATGTAGGGCTCGTGGGAATTTATACTGACATAACGTCGTCATATTGTACGATATAGAACAACATATTGCTGTAATCAATTCGTATCAACGCAGTAACTATATTCCATAATGAAAGTAGAAAAGAGATCAAACACGTATTAACTTTCTTTTAAACAGAGCGTCGTTCATACTTCAAAATGTTCAAAAACGTCCAATACAAACTGATCCACAAGCTTGTAGAGACTATACTATTTTACTTGCTTTATTCAGTCTTCGAGCATGCATAATTATTATGAATACATTTATCCATCACATTCTCAGCACATGACGAGTACGCTATGAATGGATTTACAATAATCTCAGGAATGAAATTAAATCATTTAGAGGAATGCACATGCGATGCATTTTCCACACTCACGATCTGACAGGAATGTTACTTAGGCTGCCACTTTCTCAGTCGCAGAAAGATTACCTTATCCCGACAAACAATGATGATATATGATACCAGGTATTGTATAACTATTAAAGATAAAGACTAGACACAAGTTCACTGTACACTCTTCCCCCCGCATAGATTTCTAAAAGGGCGCAGGGATGTAAATATCAAGGATATCAAATTTCATTATGCGTCCTCGGCAATTCTAGAAGCACATGGAACTTCGCACTTATATAATTCTCACTTGGAATGTCATGCCACTCTTCCGGCCACTTTTCAAACTTCCTGATTTCTAGAGCAGACTATTGTAATTGAGGAAACGAGTGTGATTGTGAATTTGTCATGGTCGTCTTTTGCTACAATGATCATTTTGTGGCGCCGCTACAGCCCTCGGTAAAGTTTCTCACCAAATAGCCCTGCGGTAAGAATCGCCTCGCCCCGTTGATGTGATTTAAAAATGTGTCCATTGCATCATGCACCAGTTAGCGTACGTGACTTCAAGGCAATGCCTCATATTTGAAATATATTGATGACGAGACCTGATTAAATTTTGAATACCTACTACTCCTCTCTCTCTCTCTCTCTTTCTCTCTCTCTCTCTCTCTCTCTCTCTCTCTCTCTCTCTCCCTCTCTCTCTATCAATATCTCTATCCGTCTTCTTTTTTTTGTATATCAGTATGCTCTGTAATAAATGTTTCGTTCATTGTTTTCTTAATAACAATCTTCATAATGGCATTTAAATTTTGAATTTGGGTCCTATCAATATCATTTCCCATTAATTTCAAGGACACACAATTTACATTGACCAAATGTATGCTCGTCCTTGCTGCACCAAGAATACCTTTAAAGGTCATCGCATGTATCCCGCTTGTTAT
Source organism: Arbacia lixula (assembly GCA_963669155.1). NCBI lineage: Eukaryota > Metazoa > Echinodermata > Echinoidea > Arbacioida > Arbaciidae > Arbacia > Arbacia lixula. The sequence continues at coordinate 23,991,212 of OZ022578.1, read as the reverse complement.
TTTCCTGCTATCATTTTATTCATTTCACCAATATATACAACATTTTGTATTTAAGGTTGGGCGAGTTATTCAACCTAACCAAAACAAACTCTCTCAGAACAAAGCCATAACAAGGTATTTCACTTTCTGCACAGCGGTGCGTCATACGTAATGGCAGGTTTAAAGTTGCTGAGCGTTCAATTCGTTCAACACCAGATACGCAGAATGCACGTCTTATGCTTATTAAATATGCTGGACAGAATGGTTTACTTTTGCAATTAAAAGACCGCGATAACATCGGTCTAAGATGATGGGTGGTAAGTTTCCGATAAAATCGCCAAGGCGTAATCAGAAATGTCACGGTTTCCACGATATCGGCCGCCAATTCCTAGTCAGAGAACATAAACACGACATCTGTCGGCACATTCCAGTGTTGCCGATTTACGGCGTCTAACGGACTTTACATCGCTCTGGAATTTATGTGGCAGCGTTAAAAGCTTACTGTTTAGACGATTAATTTAAAATAATTGTTATGATTCCTTAAAAGTTTGATCTGGCAATACTTCAACAATAGATCGTATATGGAGTAGGTTAAACAATTAATGATTCCATTATCTTAGGAACAAATACAATAGTTCTCAAATACAATGTGTCTAGCCCCGGTATGCCGCTGAGATGAGATAATATAAAGAGCACGCATATATTGCGAATGATGTTAAGAGGAGTCGGATCATTAAGCCGGGAGCATGATTTATTGCAAGAGGATCAATTATCGTTGATGTTCTTTAAATACGTCAAATATTGTTGCATTCTGTCATAAAATACTCGCCTTTAATGAGGGACTTTAATGAGCGGCTGATTTCACGTATAGCCCCGGTCGTCTCATGCGCATGCCCCCTTGCTCCGATCAATATACACGGAACCCATTCATCACTGCCACCGGGGCCCGGGGGCAAATATATTTTTTTTTACACCACAGTTCTGCCATACTCGCGACCAAATTCAAGAAAACCGGTGGTGGATGAGTCTAACTCGCGCCCCCGCGGCATGCTGAACGAGCTGAGCCTACTATGCATGCTGACCGCTAGCTATATGCATGAGTTTAGAATTAGGTTTAGGGTTAGGGTCAGGGTCAGGTTTAGGGTTCAAATTCATAAAATTAGTGGGATACCAAAGTGAACTAGCACCTTTATAGGCGTAGGCTGCGTACGTGTGCACTGACGAGTTAGACTCATTCACCACCGGTTTTCTTGAATTTTATCGCGATTATGGCAGAACTCTGGTGTAAAAAAAAACAAAGAAACACGCGCGCCCGGGGGCGAACGGCGAGGGTCTGTTGCTTGGGTCATGCTGGCAGGAAGCCAAGGAGTTAGAGGTCACAGGTTCAGGTAGAGGTGAGCGACTGCAATCCTTTGGGTGTCAGAGAAACTGCTACTCTCTTGAATTTGAGTGTACTATTTGTGAAAAAAAGGCACACCTGGCAGAGAAAGAGTTAAAACGTGAGCCACACATGTGATATAATTTCTCCATGTGTACATTTGTAAAGTCAGCTAATATCAGCTTCTTTTCCAATTGAGGCTTCTGCAAAGAGGATGATATGATGCCTTAAAATTAGTCATTTTTTTATCTATTCTTTTTTTTACTCCTGTATTTATTTTTCTTTCATTTGTTTGTATATTTTATATATTGGTCATTTACTTCTTTATTTATTCGTATTTATTTATTCATTGATCAATCTATCATTAGCATTAGTATGTTTATTTATCTATTTATGTACTATTATCATTATTTTTTTTGGGGGAAAGGAGGGGCTTGTACCTCGGAAATGTGTCTTGAAAATGTTGTATGGTCGGGTGTTAAAGGTGGAAAAGAAGAAGACGAAGAAGGATAATCAGCCAAAATGACTGGTTTACAAAGCAAGGGGCTGTTTACCACATTGTGGCACTCCATGTTAGCCTATGTCACAGGATGTAGGAGGGAGCCAAGGATTACGTGACTATATTTACTGAGGTGTTGATCTAAAAAGCCAAAACAATGATGTATTAAACAGTTTTGTATTGTGATATTTTTTTATTACAGAAAAATACGCTTATTCGCCTTTTATCAAAATGATAACGTAATTTGATTTCTTAACTATGAGAGTTAAGACATTTTTTCTGCCCAGGCTCTGTATGACAAGTCTAAGCTACGCGAAGTGTTTGTCGGAGGCTTGGAAAGGGCATTACTGCATTTATATATATAGAAGTACATGTTTTGATTTCCCCCGCATCAGCCTTGTGCAATGTCCGCCTGTACTGTTATCTGGAGTAATTATCAACGTGTCAAACTGCCTGTTAAATCTGACCTTAACATGTCCACCGTTTTCAAGTATATATAAAGTATTGCCCTTTACTAATGAGGCAAACCTTGCCAGGTTGTAAGGGCTGTGATGCATCACTTTGCACTGTGTTTGCACCATCACTGACCATAGCAACGCGTCAGTGATATAGGCAACATAAAAGTTTGTTTTGTGTTGTAGATTATGCCCACCTATCTTGACTTTTTGAGAATTTTGGTTGTTGTCATTTCCTTTTGCTATAAGTAAGTGTGTACGCTTTTGCGCAAACTAGGAACAAGGAGTGAGAGGTACCATAACGGTCATAAAGATAATGTCATCAAAGATGACTTAAGTTCTCTTTAATGAATTTAATCGAAGAATCATGATATAAAAATACTTTTAAAAATGTAATTAAATGCTTTATTTGGTTTGGGGCTGTATCATAAATACTCCCTTTAGATGGGAACGTTGTAAACAAACAACACGATATCTCCATTTAACAAGTGTATGATAATAAAGGTGTCTGCCTATTAATGGAATGTGGCATACATGTAACGGAAATAGTCACATTAATCGTGGAAATTCAAAATACACTCTTAATACAATATTCATTCTATTTCTAGCAGCATCATGGCTGTACAACGATGTATCCTTATATATGTTTTGGGTAAAGATTGGGATGTATTGATTCCATTTGCATATGCCACAAGCATGCATTCTGTGTTCGGGTTGTAGCAAATAGCCTGACAATAAAAAAATCCGCCGACGTCATCTTCACGTGCAATTATAATTGCGTGGATGCTTGCATCATTAACGCGAATTTGATTTGTTACCATGTCAACCGAAGTCCGTGGATACGTGAAGTACATCAAATACGTTCCTCTGTACCATATGGACGAGGCTAATGTACCGTGCAGTAACTAATTGTTTTCAAGATGCTGTTATGTGATCATACATCCGGTGCATGTACGAAACATGTTTTTACTGCAAACAGATAGAAAACAAACCCTAAAACAGGACTATACAATAATAAGATATGAAGAGAGAGGGGGGATATCTTTATACATCTCGCGCATGTACCAAACAGGTTTTTAACTGCAAACAAACATGATATAAACCCTAACACAAAACTATACAACGACATGATAGGAGCAGAGACGGAGATCCCCTGTAGGTGCATGATTTTAATGAGACGTTGTCATGATGTTTGTAAAAGAATACACCGTGTCCAATACTATACCACATTTAATCAACAAACACTTCTTGAAACTGACATGGAAATCGTGGAAGACAGTGGAAGTAGTAACTTAATACCTCTGTAGAATGACCAATTCAACTCACCATAGACGCTTCCACCATTTGTATTCCACGTGTGCTTTATTTCAAAAGTGATTTTGGCAGGCACACAAAGGGTTAAAGGCAATGTTGGCATTTTGCCTCTACAGTCATCACGTAGGCACAACATGATGATAACAATAATAATACAAAAATAAATTATAAAGCGAGACATAAACATAATTGCATGTCTCTATTTGCTTAACAGAACAGAATACATAAAAAATGTAAATGAAAATACTGAAGATTGTCGGAAGGAAATGACCAAATGGGTGGTTAACCATTGCGTGTCAGTTATAGATTTTCACCAGTAATGCTCAGAAACACTACAGGCTAGCTCTCTGATGTAGTGATGTATTTACTGTATTGATTACAAACCTGCCACTTTTGAATGATTGCACCGTTCATAAACGCAAATCATATAGTGTCGCAGATTTTTCTCTGGCACACAAACGGTTACGGGAAATGTGCATTTGTCATACGACAACGGACAGGGTTGACGGACGCATCATCATGTCAGGAACATTCTCCCGGGATCACTCCCCAATCATCATGTCAGGACCATTTTCCCGGGATCACTCTCCGATCATCTTGTAGGCACATCCATGTATTAAATCTAATCCAAATCTAATAGTTATTGACAGTTTTGTCAATATGATAAAAACGACTTAGAACGCATCCACGTTGTTGGAGTTGAATTTCAAGTGGAAGGATATTTTTTTGTGTAGCGATGTAAACATTATATGCAAAATCCAACGGGCTAACGTCTCGTAGGAATCTTTATTATGAGCCGAAATATCCTGATTAACTGATTGAAGTATTCTTTTGATGAAGCTGATAGTGAATCCAATTTGTACGATGCAATCTCCCAGGCAAAGCGTGGTATCGTTATGATCTCAGTACCTAAAACAAGAGATGGTGATTGTGGTGACACGAAATAATATCGTCACAGACACCACGAACACCGCATTGTATATCATATGAGGTTTGGTCGACCACACTCACGCTTTTCCTGGAATTAAATCGCACAACGGAACGTAATTAAATATTCGGTGCGCGTCCATAGAAATCTGCACAATGCGGTATTTTCTTGGTACGGGGGGGGGGGGGGGGGAGGGGGAAGGGGTAGTCATCACGTGACCATGGTAGCGGTTGGTTTCGTGCTCTATCGTTACCTAAGGTGGTCACGTGTTATTATCGATCATTGTGCAGACACAGCATGCATCGTGATGGAGCTGGTAGTCACGAGTATTTGGATACTACTCTCAATATTTGCTCGTGACGTCATATTGTATCCCGTAGCTAATGGCAGAGATAATTTTCATTCGAAGTAAGAAGTAAGATGTGCACGAAGTAACGACTTTCCGCATATTCAAAGGGACCTGTGGTCCACAAAAGCAAATACAAAAGAGTTGATCATAATTACATCCTACCATGACTAGGTTAGCCCAATTGTCAAGTATATTTGCTTGAAATTGTAGCAATATCACCGCATTGTTGTATTAAAAGTAAGTAATTGAGTTTAAAGTTAGAATGTATATAAGGTAAGTACAAGTAACATGCGATACATGCTAGAGTGGTAGCAAACTACTAACTCTGCTTCAAGTGTAGAAATGAAAGCAATAGATTCTAATTAATTCAACGTATGCATGTGATACACACAGGAGGCCAGCGCTAGCCCTCGGCGAGGATGCAAATAATTAGCACACTATACAAAATGCAATTATAACCGCACCGCTGGAGCGAGTAATTCATGTCTAAAATTATCGAAAAACTACTTCGGCATCATCGTTCACACACACGTGTAAGCTCTCCGAGTCTGTCTTCCCCACTCTCCCCCCATCACTCTCTCTGTCTCTTTCTTTCTCTCTCCCCCCCTCTCTCTCTCTCTCTCTCTAACACATACACACAGATGCGTAAACAAATATACATGTATGTATATTATGTATATGTTTTATATATATATATATTATTATGTATATGTTTTAAAAAATAATATATTATTATATATACATATACATATTATACTCTCCTAGTCTGTCTTCTCCACTCCTATCTCTCTCTCTCTCTCTCTCTCTCTCTCTCTCTCTCTCACTCACTCTTCCTCTTTCTTTCTCCCTTTCTCTCTCTCTCCATCTAACACGTAGACACACGTGCGTTAAAAAATATATATATAATATATATATATATCATATATACTGTACATATTAGATAAATATACATGTATATAAAAATGTATACATTTTCTTCATTTATATATAAAAAAAGATATACTTTGATGTGCTAAAAACACACGTTTTACATCTTTTATGTCTGTAACCCTGACCTAACTTACCACCGCAGTTCATTTCTATTTTCAACTTTTCTCCGCTTTCTCTCCTCTCTCTATTTGCAGCCAAAATATATGATCGCATACACAGCTGCCCTCTGCTAATACTTTATTCACCCTACTTTATTCACGATACATGAGCGCCAGACAACGGAGAAGACACATAATTCATATCTGAGAAGCCAAATTGTTATTTATGGATGCAGCGAAGCTCAGATTCAAGATCATTACAGCTTAAAGGGCGACATCTTAAAATACTCGCAGGGAATATAGTTTTCAGTCTCACTCTTGTAGATTGTTGAACTCCGATATCATCGTGCTTTGGGAGAGTAAGTGGGTCTAAAATGTTGCATGCATGAATGTCATTTATCGCTGTGCGGATTTCTCTCCTTACTCCCTCTGTTCCAGGCAAAGTATCTCACTGTTTTTCAAAGAGAGAGAGAGTTAAAAGAAGAGAGGGAAAACAGAGCGGGTGAAAAAGAGGAAGGAAGAGAAGGCCAATGCTACAGCTGAAGGGAAAGAGTGATGAGGAGGTATAGATAATAAATGACATAAAGGAAAATATGAGAGCATAAATGAAACAAAGATATTTCTCTACAGTATGCGGGAGAAAAGGAAAAATAGTCGCAAAGAGAGAGAGAGAGAGAGAGAGAGAGAGATGGAGGGAGAGTGATCGAGGGTGAAGCAACTGGAGAGGTAAAGTAAAATTGGAGCTCTTGGGCATATACTATGTTGTTGGAAACCACACCGCAGATTATCGGGTATGATGGATGGAGCTGTTACCCCGAGACGTGTGTCTGAAGATTGATCACTAAATAGATACCAATTACCCTCATCACTCAAGTGTTTCTGCAAGTTTTATTGCCTCATGGGGCATTTCGTTTGTTATTTTCGTCTCCAAACTCGCTCGGTAGATCAAACGACTAATGGTCAAATACCCCTTCATGAATTATTATAAAACTAAAATAATGGTGTTGACTCTTTTTTTTGCGCCTTTTTAGGCGTTTTGTCGCCAGTACTACACACAAAAACTATACAAAAGTTATACCTTTGGCAGAGAGAGACTTCATGAGTATCAGTGTATGTGAATTGCATATCGTGAAATCCATCAATATCGGGATTGATATACCTTCATGTATCTATACGGTAGGAACAGTTTTGAGGTATGCGTCAATGTTTCCATTTCTATCCGTACAATTAACACAAAGTTGATTTATTCACGTAAATCCCAATATTTCCAACATCTTTTTCATATCGCCATTATCTTACTGACACACTGTATCTCAAATGATATTATATCAAACACCTTAAATCGTTGCATGCAATATGTTTTTTCCGTACCGGTCGACACTAAATGAAATGAAATAAAGTAGAAAAGGGATGGACTAGAATGAAAAAAAAAACCAACATGTTAGACAGATCACGGGTGAACTATTTTAAAATTTCCCCGTCTGGACAGAGATAAGTGTGGATCAAGATGACCTCTATCAACGAGAGAAGGCGAATAAATTGTGATTGTAATCTTAAAATACGAACGTTTGCGTCATAAATTAGAGGTGATTGAAGGGAGTAAAAACAGGGGTGGGAGCTCGGAACAATACTTTGAAGTGATTTTTTTCAATTACGTTATTAAAGGTAAACACTAGTATTTGCATTCATATTAAGGAAAACCGTTTGAGTTAAGTTTAAATTCAAAATTTGAAGTCGATGCAAAATTTTTTAAACGCCTTTCTATCTTATTGACTCCCAGGTCGATGTGCTCTACTCACTGACTGGTGAAGTACAGCTAAGGATAGCTTGGAGTTATCTCAAGTAGATTTGCAACCACAGGTAAGTTTCCTGCACTGAATATCGCACCGTCTGATGAACAGACCATCCAAATGGGGCTAAGTGATGTTTTACATAGATGTTGAATCACAGGCGAGGTTTGATGCAGGAATGTATCAGAAGGATGTATTAGTAAGAGATTATCTTACCTATATATGGAGCCACATGTAAGTCTTGATGGTTTGAATGTTTTCATAGGGTTCGTGGTGTGTTTGCACAATGATAAGGACATCCGCTATATTCACCAGTTATAACTGGTGAAGACCATCTAAATGGGTTTCAGCGTTATCTTATGAAGATGTGAAATCACATGTGGGTTGTACTAAAATGTAATTTTCTGACTTGTGACCCTTGAATGACGTGGCATTGTTTACAATTACCCTTATATTTAACATTTTTAATGAGTACCATGCCTATTACCATCAACATTATTATTGATATTTAAATTGTTTCATGAAAAGGATGATAAATTCGGAGAACAAGCCGAGAAATTCTCGTTTACAGACTCGTCTTTTGGTGGACTAAAACATCGTAAATCAACTTTACGTTTCATCGTAAAACCATGTCAGTTCTTGGAAGAGCTTCGCCTCCCTCATAACACACGTGCTCTACATCTCACATTGTGTAATTCGTCAAGAAATTCAATTTGTTGAAGCCAGGGTCAGAAGATAAAGTTAGCTATAAATAATTCGGCAGTGGGCTCAGATGAAATGTCCAGCGCGAGATATAATCGAGTTACAGCACATGTGGTATAGGGGGACAATTAGTTTTGTGATAAAGCTGGAATACGGGGCACGCATTTGGAAAAGACGTGGGATGGAAATTGGTGATGACTGGAGCAGCTTGAGTATTGACATGAACGAACCAGAGAGATGGATAAGGGGGAGTGGCGGAAGGGGGTGAAGTCTGATAGGGGGGGGGGGGGCTGGAAGGAGCGAAAAGAGAGTGAAACGCTGAAAGCGAGATAAGAGACAAATAAATGACGGAAGGACATGAAAGTGGGGTGATTGCGGAGAAAAATAGGCATGGAAAAAGTTGCATCGGGTAGTCATGGTAATCATGAAATAAACACGTTCATACTGAAAAGGAGCATCACCGCGATCACAATGACAATCATGACGAGAAAGATCAGAATTGCGTCGCGCAGAGAAAACAGTGAGTGGGCGGGAAAAGATAGAAATACACCAAATGAACTTGAAAGTCTTAAAGAGCTATCCCTTGATATGTCATTATGGAGGGTAACTCTTTTAAAAGGTCACCTTAGAGAAATTTATATAATCATGTTGGTACTACAAAATATAATACACAAGAAAGAAATATAATAGGAGTCTACTTTTTATTTTGAAAGTTGACATGATTCAAGGGATTTTTTTTATAGATTCGGTATGATGCGATGAATGTTTGAATCAATGCGCAAATCATGAAGACTTTTGATTTTTTTTTCTTGAATATTTTTATTTTTATTATATTCTATCAATATCATTGCTATCAATTTATCTATTCATTATCATTATCTTTTAATTTTTCTTCTATTTTTTTTTCTTTTTCTTGGGGGGGGGGGGGGCAACGGCAGTTTCCTTGAGCGGGGTCGACTTACATGAGCAGAAAAACAAAAGGAATATAACATGATTATACATGTTAAAATTTAAAGGGCTCCAAATTAAGTTGTGGTATGGTAATAAGAGGGATGTTTTCATCAATGATCATAAAATCTAGCATTATTGATAAAAGGAGAAAATAGTAAAACAAACGGAAAGTATATAACCAGAATTAAAAAACTTCCAAATTTGATATGATTTAAAGGAATTTTTATGCTCTTAAATGATTGATACGAGGGTTGTTAAATCAATATCCTATCATGAGTTAAGCCCTTTTTTTGGGGGGGGGGGGGGGGGGGGAGGGGGTCGAGGGGGTTTCCCGGGCGGAGGCTGCTGACGAGCACAGCTGTGCATGATGCGAACAAAAATCACTTGGGGCGTGAGGTTATCTGCGTCAAGTGCTCATGGGTCGAACGCACGACCACGGGAGCTGGACATGGCCGAGTGACAAATATAGCAAGCACGATGCCCCTGGTGACTGGCTGTTGAATACAAGACTAAATTTGGAACGATGACTATACTCGGGATCTAAACATTTTATGCGTCATCGATTCATTTAGTCATACAGTATCTTGCTGTTTATACGGAATAATGAAGTGAATTCAGTTGAATTGGTAGCCCTGCATTTATTTTGTCTTATTTACCAATTGCATTACTGTAAACACGGTCGAGTAATTGTTTTTACGAATAGTTCCTTTATATCGTTACAGTGTCTCACGCTCCTTTCTCCAACTCTTCAATGTTAACGACATATCACTCTCCTTTTATCGCTTAGATTTCTCTCCTCCTCCCAGCCCCCTTCCTCTCGAACTCCCGTTATTCTTAATTCCGTCTCGTAATATGCTCTTGAGCAGTGGTTGAATCATGCTTGCCTAGCGTGCAGAATCAGTGTGTATATATGTCATTAGCGAAGAGAGTAAATCCACCTCCATCTGAAAGGACAAATACGGCGTGTCTCGAATCAATCTTAGTAAGGAGATGATGGATGGAGAGAAACGCCCCGTGTCTACTCACACCTGGCATGTCAGGTAACGCAGCGGGGAGAGACTGCCGAATAATCTGAATTTAGTTTGTGGAATAGAGCACGTTTTTTTAAGGCCGCCGCAGACGACACGATCCGATCAGTCGTACGACTCTCTGCGACTGGAAGAATCGTAGGACTCGGTCTATGGATTTGTGAAAGAACGTGACGTCACATTGCCAGTCGTAGGCCGATACGACTGCAACATTGTGCCTAAATCGTGTCGTCTTAGGCATCATGTAAGAGTAAGTGTATGAAGGAATAGTAGCGGTAATGATTATGGGTCGTGATAAAATCATGGCAGAACCGACTCACCGTCTTCACCTAGGTCCCGATTTTGTTTGATTTTAACGATTTGTATCATTGTGAGAGCATTTCTTCCTGATATCCTGCAATCAGACAAAAACGAGACCCATGTTCATGGCAGAACGACCTCCATCGAATAGGGGTCGAGTGGTCTTCATCACTACTACCCTTAACCTTTAATGATGCTGGACGTGCCCCGCTGAAAGAAAATAATTACGGATTTGGGTCAAGAGAAAATGACAAATTGTTGTGAATAGGAACGAGTATTTATAGAGCTTATACTGATTAAAATGATATATGTATCCACAATGACTCATCCGTCTCTTCATCCTCCTATCCATCTCTCCGTCTCCGTCTATCCGTCTCTTTCACACCCCTTCTCCCGCTTTCATCCAAGCCTTGATTACATCTGCTTATACAGATGCATCGTTTTTAAATATCGATATCTGATATCGCAAATTGTGCTTTACATTATCCACATGAAAAACAGTTATGATTATCTCAGACGAACATGACGAAATAGAGAAATACAGAAATATGCCTACCATGACCAAGAAGTGTCTGTACTACATAACGCACTTGAATTATACCTGTAAAACATGAGAAAAGTGAAGGATGTAAATTGAGCATGAATGGTAGGAGAGTGACAAACAGGAAATATGAGTCGACATAGCGACGTATTAAACCGTTGTGTGCCCGACAAATTGCTTCTCTAATAATGTCTAAGCTGGGATTTGTATGTATCGCTTGAAAAAACAGGAAATGACATGCAAAGAGTGAAAAGAACAAAAATAAAGCTTTAATACTGATTACTGTCGTGTTTTTTTATGGACATATATTTCAAATACAATGTGAGCTTACATCACTTTTAATACAAATCTCTTGAAGTTTATTCTGGAGCTCTCCTACCTCTTTTAAGACGTCGCATCTCCATTACTCCTCTTGTTTGCACACGGGCTTGTGTTTGCGCTCTGTCAGCGTCCACAAGATCGTTGCGGGTGTATTATTTCCACAACATGCTCGTGTTTATCGATTCCTGGCAAAGGATTGTGGTTTTCGTTCCCATTTATTTTGATTTTTGAAGTATGTGTGAGAGCTGTTGTGGTTATTTCTGTACGCATCTTCGTCATATTGGATTCTGTATGTGACAGATATATCGCGCGGAGCTTCCATACGAATTCCGGTATCACAAAACATGTCTCATGTAAGCGAGCCGAAGGCATTGCCCTGTTCCTATTCTTTTTCATGTAATTTCCTCTCTTCCATCTTTTTCATTTTCCGTTCATGTTTCCTCTGCTTCTGCTCTGTTCTGCTTCCTCTTCTTCTTATGTCTTCTTTTCTGCTCCTTTCTACTTGTCGCCATCTTCGCCGCATATTCTCTTCTTCTTCTCTAGTTCATCCCTTCTCCCTCCCTCCCTTTACACCTCCTTGTATTTTTCCATTTTAATTTTTGATTTTGACTCTACAGCCTGAATCTTCAATCATCAAGATCATCAGGTGCCATCACGAACCCAGGGATGGCGGCTATGCACCTCCACCGTGTTGTATCTTCACTTATTGTGCTGACCTCTACGTAGCATAGTAATGTCTACTGCCTGATGTTACCGGACCATGTCATTTGTTATCTACATCTTTCTCTCTTTCCTTCTATCATTCCTTCAAGTAACAGTTTCAGAAGACCCCAATTTTGTATCATATGAAGCCTAAATACCTGAATATTCTACCTAAAAATAGGAGGGCATGAACTATGAATTCACATATGACTCATAAGTCAGTATATAATCCCAAGCGCTTCAGTTCGCGGACTAGTTTTGGGGTAATGTCTCTCGTATAGGCCATGTAGACAGATAGGGATCGTCATATCGAGTTGACATTTAAGATGTTTACGATGAGCAGCGCGCGCAAATGACTAGCCAAACGTATGTGACAGCAATGATGGAATCTGTGCTGATATAATGGGTGATGTTATATTATCTCATCAGACTCATTTTCTCTCATTCTGCTACTCGCACACACACACACACACACACACACACACACACGCACACACACACACATACACGCATACGCACACACGCACACGCAAACACACGCATTATCCTCTTCTGTCTCTATTTCTATCTCTTTTGACCCCCTCCCCTTCTCTCTCTCTCTCTCTCTTTCTCTCTCTCTCTCTCGCTCTCACCCATTCTCTTTTCCATTTATCTCTTACATTACCGTATTCCCTCTTTCAAGATCTGTTGGTGATTTTCATTCGTTTTTCCTCTTTTCCACCTATATCTACCCGTGTTGTCTCTCTTTCCTGCCCCACCTCTCTCTCTTTCTGTCCGTCCGTCTGTCCGTCTGTCTCTCTATCTCTCTCTGTCTCTCTGTCTCTCTCACTCAGTCTCTCTCCTTACATGAGCACCTTTTCTCTCTCTCTCTCTCTCTTTTTAACATCTATCTTACTTCTCTTAAAATTTATGTTCGTCACCTAACCTATTTCCGTTCATCCTCTTTTCAATACCTACATAAATAGTTACGGACATTAGTATGGCAGCGCAAAGTTACAAAGTGGCATCACCTCCGCCCCTATCATGTATAATCTACATTCATTAAAACCATTATGTGCGACTAACATGTCTCGCGTTAACCGAGATTTCGATGTTACCGCGTAGGTGTGAAAGTGCCCGCATCGCAGCCATTGTCGTTTGATTCGTCGTGGGTCTAGTCGTGTCGCGGTAAACAGGGTAACTAGGCCAGTGTTTATTCTCTCTGCATGCATCGCTGTGTATAATATGTCGCGTTCTCTGGGTGATCCAGGGGGTCCCCAGTGATGTGGCATACATGAGTCTGATATCCAGTGTCTACAAGTGTTGTGGAGGGTGAGGGGAGGCTGGCATTCTAGATTCGTGACATTGTTATGATAATCCGGCACTGTCGTTTTTCTGACATCAGTTTACTTTGCTCAGTTATAACTTATGATACAAATAAATGTAGATGCTATCATCAGAAGGTTCGAATGCTTCCTCATGTAGAACAGTCTGTATCTTAACGGCACAAGCCTATTAAAGATGATAAGTATAGTTGAAGGTATGTCGGGCACATTATGCATTGTTTGTAGTTGAAAATTGCAACCCATGTATTTGTATTAGCAAATGTACACTGTACCCTTATATCAAGTACCATCCGGTAATATTATCATCAAATCTCACTTTAATTTTAAACCACTTTTAAACCACTAAACACATGATATATTAGAAAAAAAACATTGTCAAATACCCTTTTCAGATTGTGCTTGTTGTTCATATTTGATGTTTTGATGCCTACCCCTTTCCCATTGTAAAAAAAACTGTTTCACCCTCGAGACGGACGCACGTGTATATTAAAAAACATCTGAACATGTGTGATAGGCATAAGCTTATAAAGTCATAAACTTGTTAGAGCAATACATGCGGCCGTGTTCTAGGAATTTCATCCCAGGAGATACATTGCCCGTGTTTTGTGATACGATTGTTTATGTCCCATCTGCAATCTATACTGTGTTCGACCATGTCGACCAGGCCAGGGTAGGGTAATATCATCTCGGGAATGCGCTGACATTATAACAAATACCGCTCTAGACCTCCCAAGTTATTATCTTCATCTACCCCTCCCCCCCCCACACACACATACACACACATACACACGCACACACATACAAACAAACACACACACACACCTTCCTCTCCTCGCGCTCCCACCCTACGTTATTTTGACTATAATTGAAAGGTATATTAAAGTAAAGGTCGTAAGAACTCATTCATCGAGAGAGATGCGAGTCTTCTAAAAATACAACCACAAACAATCTTGATGCTACAGTTATGCTATCTCTCCATGCTCAGGTTCGACGAGTCTTGGGTGTTTCATGTTTGATTCAGTGTACCCAAGGTATCGATCGCTCCTCTCACTGGGGAGATACACCGACAATGTTTGTGATACGACTGTTTCATTCCCATCTCAGGCCATCTGCCACCTGCACGGCTTTCGAGAAAAGAAGTGGATTACCTCCCAGCAATGAGGTGACATCATGAAAACTGCCACATGAGATCCCTCACCCCCCCCCCCCCCTCGATCACAATCAGCAACTACGATGATCGATCACAGTGATGAAGTGCCCCATTTTTGGTTGGCAATATATTGTTTTTGTTTTTGTTTTTATTTCCGTAAATCAATATACAACAATCCATACAAACTTTTACATAATATGACGGATGTTCCATTTCAGTAGTGATAACAAATTACCGACGCTCTTCTACGGAGTCATTTATGTTATAATTTAACTCGCCATGTGCAAATTGATGCATTTGTGCATAAGTCATCCCCATGATCCCACATGTTTGTAGTTTGATTGGAACATAAAGAATAATGGTTCGACATGTAAATCTTATGATGTCAGATTTGAAAAGCAGCTACATGACAACTAAAGTTGTGTTTTATATCTTGTATGATACATGTTTTATGATAATATGCAAAGTTTTTTTTTTAATAGAGCATTCTGTTGAACATGGAAAATACACACATCTGCACACAGATATTACACAAACTATTATAACAATTTGTTTTTGCTTGTCATTATCAGAGCTCTGATTTTTGCAAAAGGGCTCGTACTACCCAGTAGTATTAATAGCATTTCAATTATATAAGCAGTTATTCTATTTTAATCAAAGCAATTGAAACTCTTCTTGGAGTAGGCAATGCACACTGACCTACGCGCTACAAACGCGAAGAGTAGAAACTATCCGTATCAGGATTACGTTTCTCCAGGGAGAGAGAGCTCGGACTGACTAATCCCTCTGAAAAGGTTATCAAGATTTAATCATGTCGTGCAAGATGAAAACCGCTTCATTAGAATTATCTTGCACTACCCAGTACGGGAGCAGGCTTTTCTTTCTTCTTTCTTAACGAATGGGGGGATGAAGTCCTACGAAGGGTATAATATAATATTCATGGATCTTGGAGGGGCCTCTGAAACTTCCCTCAGATCTGGGAACCGACCTTTCAATATTGATGAGCACTGGTTGTCACGGAATGACGCACGGCTCGCTGGTGTCTAGTGAGCCTTGACCTTACTGCGTGTCGAAGATATCAAACATTCATGATCAGAAATTGTGACCAGCCGTGACACACACACACACACACATACACACACACACACACGCACACACACACACACACTCTCTCTCTCTCTCTCTCTCTCTCTCTCTCTCTCTATATATATATATACACACACGCGCGCATGCACACACGCATATACACACGCACACACATACACACATACACACACACACACACACACACACACACATACACGCATGCACACACGCATACACACACGTCCAGTGGCGTCACCATGGTCTGATGATTCCGGTTGAGGGAGGAGGAGGGGGGGGGGGCAGGCGTGGGGGTGGATAATTCTCAATAACATTGTGTCCATGCAGGTTGTTGGGCAATTATGTGTATTGAAATAAAACAAATTATCACCAACGAGGTCCATGGAAATTATTGTGTTACCATGGTTACTATTACTCAAACATTAAATACACTGTTGATTTAGGTTCCTTCTCCAAGATCTCGACAAGAACGATCAATGATCGTACAACGCAGTTTAATATGCCTACAACGTTAAGGCTTGACAGATGGATTTGAATACCTTTGACATGCGTTTTGAATTCTCTACTGCAATCAAAATGTTAATGGAGCTATAAAGTCGTCGTAAAACTGCACATGACAGAGTGCTTGATATTGAGGATTTAAAGACTGTCTGTGTGACTCATGGAAGGTCGAGTAGCAGTGATGAATAGTCAATGTATTGCTAATAGCATTTTACATCCCAGCTTAAAACTGAGTGTTATTTGTATTAACTTCCACACACTCGATAGAGATAACACATTTTGGTAACATATTGATGAACCAACAAGATAAGGCGTGCGCCCGACACAATCACCCTTTATGTTTGCTTGTTTTAGCACCGGATGATTACAAACCACTCTTAAAGGTTTCTAGAAACCTTTTCTTTTGTCTTCAATGCTCGTACAAGAAGAAAGGGCAATACTTTGCACGTCATAATATCTTGAACTTTACCTAAATTTTCAAAAGCATTAGCGCATTATCAATAGATGAACTAAGGTTTCCCCTTAGGTTACTGATGAGGTATATTACGATCACGGAGTCCAATCAGAAAAATGGAAGGTAATGAGGTCGTTGCCCCATCAAAGGCGTTCGATAAAGGAAGATGGGAAAAGCCCATTATCTTATGTGCTCTTTGTGTGATTGAAACCATCGCGGAGTGGGATCCTGGTGGAAAAGGAGAATTATTGGATTCGTGAAACACGTCCAGGCTAGAGGGAAATATTGATATCAGTATAGGGTACAAGAAGAGGACGATGACGTGTATTATTTATCAATGTATATGCATGCTTGAAGAGTCGCCTCCCGAAGTCGTACATTCACTTTGCAGAAAGGGAAGAAAAAAAATAATGATTGGGGGCCTTAATCAAAGGGCCTGGGTTTGATGGTGGGAGTGGGGGAAGAAAATGTGTGAGAATTATAGAGTGAGAGTGTGAGAGAAGGGACTGGGAAGGGGGGATGTGTAAGAGGAAAATGAAGTGAGAGAGTGAGTATAAGGGCTGGGGGACAATTAGAAGAAGAAGAAGAAGAAGAAGAAGAAGAAGAAGAAGAAGAAGAAGAAAAAGAAAAAGAAAAAGAAAGAAAAAGAAAAAGAAAAAGAAAAAGAAAAAGAAAAAGAAAAAGAAAAAGAAAAAGAAAAAGAAAAAAAAAGAAAAAGAAAAAGAAAAAGAAAAAGAAAAAGAAAAAGAAGAAGAAGAAGAAGAAGAAGAAGAAGAAGAAGAAAAAGAAGAAAAAGAAAAAGAAAAAGAAAAAGAAAGAAAAAGAAAAAGAAAAAGAAAAAGAAAAAGAAAAAGAAAAAGAAAAAGAAAAAGAAAAAGAAAAAGAAAAAGAAAAAGAAGAAGAAGAAGAAGAAAAAAGGGACGGTATAACGGTTCGTGGTTCAAAGGAAGGACACCACCAATAAATAGAAAACCGACATATAGAGAGGCGTCATATTGCATTGACCGTTCGCGTGCCAGACAAAATGCTGCTCTATGGGATTTGTGTGTATGTGGCAAGGTACGGGATACCAGTGCTATAGATTACAGGACCGTAATGCCATCATGATGTGTCCGAAGCTCGTTCGAGTTAAATCATTATTTCTTGTTTAATTATTGCAAAGAAATGATCCCGAAAAGTGAGAATGGGATCAGTTGTTACCATGGCCACGGCTATTCTCCCTTTAAGCGTGTATCGAGGTGATGTGTGAACGCACTATCGCCTACGATCCCCGGGTAAATATCACCAAGAAAGGGAAAGTGCATCGGTGAGTTTATAACATGGTTTCTCATGAAAGGAATATTGGGGCGCGCGGGTATAACGTGCGAGCGATTGAGAATGAATGTCTTCCCACGAGATGCGGTTTGGCTTGTAGGGTTGACTGAGTGCGATATTGGGACGTTCCCATGCCGACCTATTATTAGTGCGCGCAGCATTCACGAGCATTCTCTTTACATAAACGTGATAAGCAATGAGTGGTATGATGGGGAAAGCTTTGATTACGTGGCGAGGTGGAGAAGAGAGCGGATGGGGTACAGGGTGAAGGGTAGAGAGAAATAGAGAGAGAGAGAGAGAGAGAGAGAGAGAGAGAGAGAGAGAGAGAGAGGGGGGGGGGGCGTGGCACGGCACCATTAAGAGTTCCGCTTGACGTGAACTAAAGCTAAAGAGGGTTGTGTGAAGGGGGCGGTGTAGGGGTACGAGTTACGCGCCTCCTTCCTTCCCCTCTCATCCCTAGAAATCTCTGTTATTCACTGAGTAACTAGAAGAAGCATAGTCCGAAAAGGTTTATATGTCCGTTTATATGATATACAAGCGGATATAAGCAAATAAAGTGTTACTCTTCTTCAATTGAAATGCTTTGAACTAGAATGATGAATAAAAAAAAATATAATTCCGTTTTACCTGATAGCGAAGACCTCTCTCGTACATCACTAATTCATTACTCATTGATTACTCTAGATTATAATGGCCTTGCCCAAAACGGTGTCGTTCATATTACACCTCGCTGATCAAACCGAGTCTACAAAAGCATTACGAACAATTTATTGCGTTCATTAATGACTGTACTTACGTTATGTAGCCTATGTGTATGACGTTCCTCGGGCATGTCGGGACCAGCATTGCTTGAGCTTGCAAACACGTGTCAAACATTTTTGCTTGACCATGTTGTCGTCCGGGAAAATGTATGGGCGTGTTTGAATAATGTACTGAACGTATATGATTGTGTTTGAAACATGTGCTCGACGTGTACACGATAATGCTCTCTCCGACCAGGGATGTGTTAGGAAGGAGAAACAACTCGAGCATAATATATTCAAACATCTGTATGGATACTAAAGCGTGCTAATAAATGTCAAAAGAATTCCACAATCACTACAATGCTTTGATGTCCCATGCGCGGCACCGACATATAGTTGCCGTCGACTTGGAAAGCAATATCCTTAATTCACTGTTTTGTCTCTGGAAGCTATGTTTCTTATCACATTTTTGTGCAATTTTCAAGAAAGTTACGGGCACCACCACTAAAGATCCTGTACTCGGTTTTCTTCTAAATAATTGTTGAATGATGCACAAACGGAGATAGATAATATTCTTACTTACACAATTAACAAATTTCTTCACTTTCCGCAGATTTCCGCAAATGTGGATTCAATCATTATCAAAATTATATCTTAAGCTGTTTTTTTTTTCATTAACAGAGTTTGCGTGCATTTGCGTGCAACTGAGATATTTTAGTAAAAAAAATGTTTATTTTTGCTCGCTGATATCTCTTTTCCTCACAGAAGTATTGATGCAATTCAACAGAACTGGACAAGCGAAATAAGACTCTACATTTCTTGTGTTCTATCTGAGAAACCGTTGTTACGCAATCCTGTCCGTTATTATCAAAACACCTGAAAAGCACATGATGAGAAGACATTTTCCTTTGGCGGTGCCACGCATGGGTTCAAAGAAAGAAAGTTGCTTCATACATGTCATATCCTTCCACATCCCTGCTCCGACATTGGCCGTCGTACAGGCACTCTGCATTTTGCAGAACTTTTGATGCGCATCTTAATTAGAAAGCGGTCGTCGTCCTACTCATCATACGGCAGGTGTTGTTGAAACTGGAGTCCTTGAACCGACAGGAATTTCATCCTGCTTACTTGTCCAATGCACTTTTGATATAGATATATTCCCAGAATTAATTCAGTACCTATATTACCAGTGTATATACTGTATCACTTGTGTTTGTAAGTTCATGTAATACGCAATGGTCCGTATTATCAACATTGATGTAATGCGGACAGTGTGCTTATACTTAGCCCGGATTTTATCCGTACAAGTTCGCATGGTAAATGCGCAATCGCGTACTAAAGCTGCACTAACCATTGCTGTTGATAGGGGCCAATAGATGTGATCAAGAAACATTTGGCGTGTCACTGAAAGAATTTTTTAATTTGAGTCCGACTAGGTGACGTACGGATTCCAAGACGAAGTATGCTCTGCCTTGCCTTTTAACCCACACGCTCATCTAAATTCATCTTTCGATGAAAAAGACCTTCATCGTTTTAACACGCTTGATTGACAGTGTGAATGACGCAAGCAAAAAAAATAACACAATAAAATATGGAGCAAAGATTGCAGAGCAAATTGCGCCTTTTTACCTAAAGGCGTTAAAAAAATGTATTTTAAGTAAGTCTCATCGGACACGCTATACGTAATATGTCTGTCGCCTTCTCGAGGGGAGTTTGTCAACGTTGGCATAGTTGGTATCTACTAATGGGCACTGATACTGGATAAACTGGGGAGGAAAGGGAAAGGGGGTGGGGTGGGAGGGGGGGGGGGGTATCAAGTGAGGTGGAGACGGGGATGTTCATTAATGGACCGTGCCCGTAATGTGCTAATCACACACTTTTTGAACTCTCTGAAGATTTGCTCAATCTCACCCTTGCCTCCGATCGTCCCGGGAGAGCGTTCGCGTTGGGTTCTTGCCCCCAGAAAACGGGTCACAGCCACTCACAAATTGTTTGTTCATCGAGTTTCTCCCTCTCCTGCTCCCCGCACCACTCTTCCTGGAGAATAGCAAGAGAGAGAAAATGGGGAGAGCAAATGCATTCTCCTCTCTCTTTATCTCGCTCCCTCTCTTTTAGCCACCCCCTCCTTCTCTCTCTCACACACACACTTACACACTCACATACGCATAGACGCACACAAACACACACACACACACACACACTCTCTCTCTCTCTCTTTCACCCTCCCTCTCTCTCTCACACATACACACGCACACACATACACGCACACTCTCTCGTCGGCAATAATTGGCTTATTAACATGATAAATGTCTCATAACAGATTATGAGAATACTGTTTTAAATAGGGATAAAGGATTTCCCCTCTGAATATATAATAATAAAAAAGTGATGTTTTATTGAGTACATTATATCATTCGAATCATTTAGACGCAAACGACATGTACATGATCCACTAGAAAAAAATTTCTTTCTCCTCATTTTTGGCTTTGATATGAACCACAACATCTAAGCTCTCAATCTAAGATCTAAGATCTCAATCTAAGCGACTTCACTCAACATGCTCAATCAGGATAACACGAATGCGTATTGTATTCTCATGTCGGTTAATGGTAGATATGATCGCTATTGAATTTAAATGAGAAACTGAAACTGCTAATCAAAATAGGGATGCTCCTAGCATACATTAGCAAAAAAGTAATAAATATATAAATGTCTGTTTTTAATTAATACAATGTGATACGGAAAATGTTACTAATTTTATAATACTCTTCCACCCTGGGATTGAAACAGTGATATGATTATGATATAGTTTTCTGTTGTATTTTTTTTTGTTGAATATATTTCACAGAGTGATAAAAGTTTTTCTTTCGATTTAGTTATGTAGTTATTTTTTCAGAATAGCACATATATTGTAGTCTAAAACCATTTCCGTTGCACCTACCATCTCCCCTTTCAGGTGCGATTTGCTGTCTGAGTGACGAGCAGTTGGTTGTTCCTGAGTGTCGGCGTCCATTAGAGGAGTAAGATGATATGATGAGAAAGAAAACGTTACCCTCCCCATCCTTGAGATAAACAATCCTCACGCAGTCAGAGTCCTGACATCGCACCCATCAGCGAGTCTGCTACATTCTTCATCTTGCCACCATATTTACCTGCCACAGAGATGGACTCCTGAGGTGTAGAGGTAAGTTTATTCATGAAGTTATAAATATTGAGAACTCAAATGGTTTTAATCAAGGCTCCGCTGCATTCACCCTTGGTTTGATATGCACCATGTTGCATATAGGTTTCCAATTATTTTAACTACCATGGCAACAGCCAATTAGTTCTCGTTGCACCTGTTTCCATGGTAGTTATCACTGATGGTAAGTTACAATAATTCAAAAACCTATATGCAACATGGCCCTGGTTGGTCATTTACGACGCATGCCTTTGCACGTTACAAGTCAGAAATATCCTCCCATAACTCTTTGTGTGTCACATGTTATTTTTTTCTCCACAATTAATATACACAGCTCCCATAGAGCACCCAAAGGGTTAACGTAGTAGCCGTGACCATTTTGATTTACAAGTTAGACGAAACTTGCACCCCGATGACGACGGAAATGATAGTTCTGTTTTGGTTACGGCTCATTATCATCAACACGTCTAACATTTATCACTTCATATATTTAAAACCAGAAACGCGTGTTACCTCGAAATGGAAACGACGGTTCATCTACTCTTGCACTCAATGTACGAGCGCGCGGTAAAGTCTCGGCTTGGTTAATGCAAATGTCACATCATATTGTTGCATCGTGTGTGTGTGTGTGTGTGTGTGTGTGTGTGTGTGTGTGTGTGTGTGTGTGTGTGTGTGTGTCTGTATGTGTGTGTGTGTGTGAGAGAGAGAGAGAGAGAGAGAGAGAGAGAGTATGTGAATATGTTTTCTTACTGGGAGACGTTCTGAAGATCACGGAATGAGAAGGGTAACCTTTTGCGTATGTTGGGATTAGAAATTTAAAGGCGAGTATTTTGTTTGACTTTGCCATTTGCGGGAGCGGACCATCGCTATTAGAATATCAACAAAAAACTACGCCTTGGAATGTGTAAGAGTAGAGGGACTCGGCTATGAGTCGACGAGCCAGGAAGTCACGTTCCATCACGTCATGGGTGTATTTGAACGAGGAGTGAGGAGAGCGCGCGATTCCTTCTCGAAGACGGTGTCTGAAACCAAGAGGAGCCCTGAAGAACGACTTCCTTTGTAGACATGGAAGATGTGATGTATTTCCTAGACAAAAAAATAAAAAAATAACACACCATTCACCAACAAATGAAAAATGCTTGAAATAACTCGAGTCGTGTGCGTGGTTGTATACGCTCAGATCAACTCAGTCAATGGGTATTCCACTTTCGCTCGATTGTCAAACTTTGGTGATCGCGCGGGGAACGGCTATTGTGAATCTCGAAAGAGTGTTGTCATGGAGACAGTTTCCATTTGTTGTTCCCTCTTCCGCGATTAATTTGCTGAAAGAAAAGTGCTGGGAAGACTCTCTTTCAGGCTGGCAGAAGGAGTGGCCTTACTTTTATAAACCAATGCGACAGATTCATTCGTATACTGCAACTTCAGATTGAGTCAGAAGAATTAAGAGACATCGCAGAATGTGGCAGGGTTTTTTTTTACGTTTCCTCTTCCTTGCCACTCACTTTACATTTGCTTAGTAAGTGGTTTAAGTAGTACATGGTCGTTTGCATATTGCAGGATATTTGCAAACAAAGACGGAAATAGTGGGAAGACATGGCGAAACAAGAAGACGGCCACAGAGATTTACTTGGAGTCGTTCCTGACCGTTTTTCCGCATCCGTTTTTGTCATGTTAGTGGACGTTAGCGGGGTACCTTCCGGCTAGCTATTGTATGCACACAAGACTCCTGGAACTTGGGCTCCTTCACGTACTTAACGACCCATCTGTGGGACCAAGCCATATTAACCCTCTCAGCCCCGTGTGCTCACACGTGTATAACAAAGTGATGGGATTTCCATAGTTTGATGCTGAGAGGGTCACTCCGGAGAGCGAGACTTCCCGCCCCTCCGGTGGTAGACGTACGGACGACGAAAATGCATCAACGACGGGGAAGGAGAGTGCATGTCGCCAACACCACTGTGATTGCGATGATGTGTTCTGACTATATGCGTTGAGACATTGATCAGTAAGAGAGTGGAAATACATGCAATGTATCATGAATTTGAGAAAGAATGAGGGGGATCAAGGGAGGAGGATGAAGGGAGGAGAACCTGTGAAGATGATTGAAGAAATAAAGAGAGACAAGGATATAGAGATAGAGAGACGGGAGAAGTGAGGGAGAGGAGGTGAGAGAGAGAGAGAGAGAGAGAGAGAGAGAGAGAGAGAGGGGGGGGGGGTCGGAGATAGAGGGAACGAATGAGAGAGAGGGATTGAATGGTGGGATACTGTAATATAGGAAGGGTATCCTTGAACCGTCCGCACAAAATAAGTTTAATTATTTGCTTTTCAATCGAGGCATCGGACCACACTTCCCCGTGGCTGACTTAATTTGACACCTTTCTATATGATCATACGAGGGGTAAAGAAAGTACAGTTTGACATGTTATAATCAATATTTACTCCAAACCTCGAACCCAAATTAAGCTGAAATGCATATTACGGTATATAAAGTCGAGGGATGTCAAATGCAATTTCTACTTCAATTTTCTATATCTATCAATATATCTATAATGTCCCTTTATTTCTTTATCTTTGAAAAAAAACTTTCCATATATAGTATGAAATCATCCATTGGCGTCAATTATGAGCTGTGGTCATACCACACAATAAACTTTCATCAATTGATATATTAATATGATATATTTGCTTCATATTTGATGATTTTCTTCTTATGTCTCTTTTGACAACTTTAACATTTTTGGGTATTATCTAATCCTGATCAGCTAGACAACTTTCCGTTACGTCATTGTGATATTAATTGTATCGTTACCATGAATATTGAATTGGTTTAATTGTCTTCTACTAGTGTTCTCTTTAATAGACATGATCGTATCAAATTGAATTTGATTGCTTTTGGACGTGTTTCCGTTAATTGAAAATACGCTTCCAACATTGAAAAAAAACCAAAGCGATTGATTCTTCATGTTCCTGATCAAGGCATTTTACTTATTTATCCCTTCATATGCCGCTTGTGAATTTTTTTTACCAGTAATGTACACAGATCACCATATGGCATGTATGGAGCACCATGTTGTCTGGTATAGACAAGGTTGATGTGAATAGCTGTCCAAAGGTACCCACTCTGAATCCATCTCCTCTATTGTAGATATTTCTTTATCACCTGCTGTTTTGTATTTCGACATTCTTTGAACCGATCTCTCCAGCTCCCATGAACCTGACAGCATCACACTTCTAATTGCTTAGTCTATATCTCAGCTCCTATTTGCTCGTTTATGCTACCTTTTATCACCTATTTTGTGCCCGTAAAACATTTTAACACCCCTCACTGGATCGATGCATGGAGGAATACCGATCGCTGCGGAGTAGAATTTTGCCTTAGAGATGGATGAAATGCTAGAGGTTCAATGTTATCCATTTGGAAGATTTGTATGACCGTTTTTTCCCCTGTCAGCTCTTTTGTTTGCTTACCATTGCAGTCACTCTATTAGATGGCGCCTGTGCTCTTGAAATGTTAGCTAGAAGTGGGCAACTCGAGTCAAGGTCTTCTTGGAGCTATTATGTTTTATAATCTCGCATTTTCTCTATCTTTCTGTTATCTCCTCCCCTCTTTTTACATCAGATTGCGTCTCATTGTTAGATGACACCTTCACCCTCACGCGGATATGACACCTACGTCAAGAATGTCTACCGTTTCCATGGCAACTGCCTTATCTCCTGAATCAGGTGAGTGTGAGAGTCTCACATCATTTGAAGCTCGATAAGCTTCCGTCATTTAACCCCCTTTTCACAAGATGTTTCAGGTGGACCTAATCTTTTCTACGAAACGCCTGTCCGTCTTTAGCTGTGCTCTCAATGGGCAATAACGAATCATTAGATAAAATTTCAATAAGGTAATAAAGATTACTTTTACAAACAATAAGGAAATTCACTCCATTAATGACACACATCCTCACTATAAACATGTCCATTCACACCGAACTAGTAAATTACAACCCCTTTTCAGTGTATGACTTTTTATAGAACAGTATTATAATTTACCAAAATGTAAAAGCAATTTTGGCCTAAACCAAAAGGTTAGTGTACTCATTTCAGTAAATATTAAGAACTATTGCAGAAATGGGACATATTCATTCTAAACATTGCACAACGTTACTGTGTCCTTGCTGTCGTTTTATTTCAACTTTGCTACTTTAAACTTCCTATTCTTCTTCCTCTTTTTCTTCCTGTTGTGCTTGTTCTTTTGCTTCTGTTTTCTCTTTATTTTTGCTTTTTACACTGCTTTATCTATCCTTGGCTTTATTCACTTACTAATTTATTTTCTTTCTTATTTTTCTTCAGCATCTCTTCGTTCTGCTCCATCTTCTATTCTCATTTTTCCACTTTGTAAAGAAAACAGTCTTGTTTTCTGTCTCCATCTTCTTTTTCGTGTCATCCCTCTCCATCTTGCTCCCGTCTGTCTCCCCCTTTTTACACCTTCTTTGTCAGTAATACATTCAAGATGCCTCTCTGGGGAATAGGGTAAAGGGCACTGGGTAAAGAAACTAACCTCCACTGGAAAATGCAGACAATAATGTGTCCAGCTGCCTTGCAATTTCACACCTTAACGCCCTTGTTTCGGTTTCTGTCAGAAGCACAAAACGCTTGCCGTGTTCTTTCCTGCCGCCAATGGCGTGGGTTCCAGGGTGAATGACATTTTCAACTTCCCATTATAACACGACTACAACAACAAAACAACACAAGAACACGCACGAGGAATTCGGCATGTGGTAATATGATATCAAGGCTGTGTAAATTACATGGACCACCTTCAGGGAGGAAGGGACCATGATTTCATTTGCACCTGCTTCTTTCGTTGAGTTGCACGGGCACGAGGTGATGTGTCTGAACATCTATCACCCAGCACAACTTCAAGAGCACGTTTTAATTCTACACACTTGTACATTTAAATTCCGTTCATTATCTGAGCATTGTGTACATTACCTAGGAAATAATACCTTGCGAGAATGCTGAATCAACATGAGGATGTAAACGTTTTTCTGCCTGTTCATACTGTTCTAGTATACATCCCAACAATTGAGACATGTTGGACGTTTAATTGCTCGGGATCTAAATTTGATAACAACAGTGCCATTCTCATTGGGCTTAAAAAATTTCGAAGTTAGGGTGAAAGTTGCCTAGCAACCGTACCAAAAGCCGAATGGTTCTATTGTCCCTGTCCTAATTTCGAGATTTTTCTAACTTCTCGATTTTTTAAGCCCAATGAGAATGGCACTTATGTCTGCAAGTGACTTAATATACCTTGTGTATTTTGGGGGTCCGAATGATTGGTTTGGTAATGTACGAGATGTACGAAGATATGGGAAAATACAGAGCAATTAAATGAGGGCTTGGATTATAACTTTAAAATATATCATTCGAATGCCGGAACCCCACCTGCTTCAGAAAAAAAAACCTGTCATCTGATCTATAGCATCCCGTGACCCTAGGCATGGTGAAAGAATGTGAATGACTATTAAAAACTTAAACAGTTAAATGTTTTATGAAGCGTGATGGAAATAGCGATAGCGAGCCTTCTGCTTATGAAATAAAATGATTACAGCTTAATGCATTGAGAGATTTCTTGTTTGTGCAAAGTAAAACCCTCCGCCGTATCACATTCCCTATTTCAAACCAAATGCCAAACCAAACATTTTTATTTTTCATCTAAAAAAACGTAACTCCTAAATTACCACGTGTTTATTTGTTTGTACCAGTAATGCTAACACATTTGATAGAGGAGCATTTTATACGACAGATAGCATGCGGGAAGGGTTAACCCGTAACTTGCCGCTGGCAGATATTTTCACTAATGTACAAAAATCCCATAGAGCAGCATTTCATTTGGCACAAAAAAAGGTTAATGGGACGCTGAGTGAGCAAAGGAAAACGTGCTGATTCCGGGATTGGGAAGGAGATAACAAAACATCTCATAAGCGTGTAGAAATCCGACATTTCCGTGAAGCTATTCGCGGTCAAAGCTTCCCCCCCCCCCCCCACGAGAGCTAATTTTGGCGCCTTCTGACGCCATGTAAGGCATCATATGGGTGCTGCATCCAGTTGTCACGTGATAGTGTCTTTCACAAATTCACGCATATTGACAAGAAAATGGATCGCTTTTTGGACGGGATTTTTCGGAGCGAGGGGAAATTGAAGAATGTCATTCTCCTCTGGGTTTAAAGGGGTGATCACTGCATTGCGTTAATGGGTTTGGAAGAAGACAACTGAAGCGAAGTTACGCGCGCGAAGAAGGTGGAAGATATCTGACATCGATTGGAAATAAGTGTCCAATTTGAAAGGAAATTACATTCGGCCGTCATGTATTCAAACAACGCTCACTCCTTATTATCCATTTAGGCTGAACTGAGACAGAATTGAGATTGAGGGTTATATATTTTGCAGAGTCAAAAACTTAATTTCTTTGAATTCGCACGGATTCATTGACCACATTGCACCGATAGGAAAGTACATGGCACAACGTTTACATTTAAATCGATCATCTAACGGCTGGTCCCTGCTTGAAGTAACATGATTTTGTTTGATATACGCTTAAACATGTTAAAGGAAAAGGGGTGTTGTGGTCTCGGTGTCTCGTATCTCGGATAAATAGCATGAGCTGATTAGATAAGGTGTCATCTTGCCTAGTCACTGGCAGTGTAATCGATAGTGTTCTCAAGTTCACCTATAGTACAAAACGGGGTAACATCTGCGGTTGGTATTGACACCCCATGGATAAGGAACAAGAGTCTGTATACATGTAGAATATTCAGACGTTCCCTTATATCCGCCAATCTGGTCGCAAAGCATTCACCCTGATGTACTTCTGACTGTATCTAGTTTCACGTACATCACATCAAAGGGTCCAAGAAGGCGCAAGTTTGCAATGACGGCTTTTACATGTTTCATAAACTGATTGTGAACTATACTTCAGGAGAGGGCACACCGATAAATGAATTGCACCAAAAAGAACTCCCTCCAAAAAGGAAAGAAAAGATAAAGTGTAAACAGAGAGCGATGAGGAAAGAGTACATTTAGAATAAAAATGAAACCGTCTCATAGAACAGAAAGCCCTTAGCGTCACCATTTTGTTCCAAAACCAATATGCGAAAAGTCTCCGTTCGTGACGATCCGGCTTCAGTTTCTCTTTTGCTTTTGCTCTTAGCATGCATATCACGCACGACTCTGGGTGGGCTGGAGAGCACGATTATTGCTTTCCAGCCAGTAGTCAGGAAAGCCGTGTGTGAAAAAAGGTCTATAGTTATCTTATTGCTGTGCCCTGAAGTAAAATCTCGTTGGTGATTCTACTCGTTGCTGATTTCAATCATGATATTGCACTTACGCTGGATCGAGGGGATCATTTTTAGAGGCTCTAGGGGGAGTTTAAAGATTGTGATTTGCGGTGGTTGAATCTAGTATGTAAGGTCTCTTTTGAGAAATGTTACATGCTCTATTTGGTTGGTAAACTATGCGCATAAACACATTTGAATCACGCTCTTTCTAGAACGTTTGTATAGATATATCTCTAAAAAAATTCTACCAGTCTCTTGAATGGTTAGTTAATGGCGCAATTGCATATTCAATTCAATTTAAGTTTATTTCGCATAAGAAAATATAAAACATACATACAAACACAATTGAACATGAAGATTACATACACACTTGAATGATTAGATAAAAGTAGAGGTTCCGTGAGTATGATAGCAATGATATCCGGCTGTATCTCTTTCGCTTCCTCTATCATTTTCACCCATCCTTTCTTTATCTTCTTCACCCCCTTTCTTTGTCTCTCCCCCTCTTTTTCTTCCTCTATTTCGCTCTTCTAGTATTGTTTCATCTTCTTTTTACTCATCACCCTTCTCTTCTCAATTCGTGTATGTTGATCTTTATACAAATCGTCTCTTCCACTATCTTCTTCTCTTCCTTCTCTTTCTTAGCTATATTTTATTTCACCTTCACCTACCGTCCCATCACGCACGCGCCCCTTTCCGTTGGACATATTATGTTATTCTCCATCCAACCATCTTTCAAGCTTTGAGACCAGGACCCCCCCCCCCCCCCCGCCACCCCTCCATCCCCGACTCACTAATCACGGTAATAACGTATCCGCGCATCCCAGCACGTATTAACCTCATTGCAATCACCATGGGACGTCCCGCATGCACGCATCGCAACATGCAGTGATATACCATGTATGCCGACAGCGTATCAAGTGACACACACATGACACAGACACGACGGAAGAGAAACATACTTTATATCTCCTTCTTGTCGTCAAGCTTAAGGATTAGCACCAATATTCTTCAAAAACACAATACAATCTAACTTTGTTTCCCTTCACCCATCTCCCTATTTTTCTCTCTTGTTTTTACCATTATTGTTATGATTGTTATTATCATAATTTCGAATATTGTTGTCTTTATTACTGTTATTATAGGTATATGATTAGTTTTAAATTCATAACATGTACTGCATTGCTCGTTTGTAAATATCATGTGCTCAAGCATTACAATTCATCATCGCGGTTATACAAAGATATACATAATCATTATAATGTGTAATATGATTATAATGGCCATGTTATGTCTTGTAATACGGAACTTTAAAATGCTCACTTCCTTCTTAGGTAGACGTGTTTGTCAGACTAGTTATACCGATTTATTAAGAGAGAAAAAGAGTCGGGAAAGAAAATGACTGATTCGGGAAAGAGAGAAAGCGCATGAGACGTGCTGCTTTCTGAATACTTCCAGACCACCGCACACCGTTGACATTGTCGTGTAACACACTTGACTAACCGCCTGGAGATAATAGCTGACTGTTTATAGGATCCATTAGTATGGTTGCCATGGCGACGACTGAGACTATACGGTATCGCTCACCGCACATGATAGTACCTTCTCAATGTAGTGTTCCTGATACAAAGAATATAATATAAATAGAAATATTCTATACATTATATTAAAGAAATAATATTCTCGAAGTTGACATTTTCGCATTCTAATCATCCCTGATAGCGAATACGTTTGAAATCAAGGAGTCATTTTTTGCCATGCTTTCTATTGTCAGCTTTCATTTGGATGGTTTCTACCATACGGTTATCACGATAGCAGAAAATGATTCATCAAGGCTGTGTTAGCTGTCGAAACGAAATCGTAACCATTAATCATTTATGATGTATAGTTTACAAAACGGCAGGTGAAAATAACAAAAGCACTTAGCGGTGAAGTAGGTTGTTCTATCGATTATAAGTCAGGTTGAAGTGGTATATAAGATGTTGACATCAACGAAGGGTTGTTCTTGGGTACTTATCATGGCACAACCTCCTTTTGGTATAAGAATTGGTATAAGCATTAATAAATGTTATACATGCAGGTGTATTTCAAAATGACGTTTGGCCATTGTCATTGTGAAGATTCCATTGCTGAAAGCCATTCAAAGTATTACATTGTGTTATTTCCTGCATCCCTGCATTGATTCAAAATGCCATTCTACCCCTGCCTCACATTCAAACCCCCTCCTCCTAACTCCTGTTTACTTCCCACTCCTCCCTCTTTTCCGCCTCCCTGCTGCAGGAAGTGATCACGTGACTGGGACTGGGAAGCCTCCTGCCGTCGAGGGCGGTAAAGGGACCAACAAGCCAGCCAGCAACGATCAAACCACCATATCAGTAGCAGCGTCGGCCGCCAGCTTGATTCTGGTCTTGGTTGCCATCGTCATCTGGTATTTCCTGGTCAGAAGGCAGTAAGTACACTTTTAACTCCTTCTGTGCAAGACCAAATGTTGCCATATGAGATTTGGGTGCATTACTGTGAAAAAAAACACACACCCAGTCAAAATACTGAATCAACATGTTATGGCGACACATATAACTCCAATATACAGCTGCATACCCGTGTTGACATCATATCGTTGCCCAACGTGAAGGCCATTTTCTCACAATAGCCTGATCATATTAAAAATAAGATGTATGATTAAGTGCTTCCCTTACTTGTAGATACATAATTTATAGAAGTATTGGGTAAGGATGAATTGTACCGAACTTTCATGGATTATGATGTTCTAGTACTAATGTAAAAATGATTTTAGAATACTGGAATTTGTTCGTTTCACGGAAGTTTCTTCTGTGCTGCTTCTCTAGATTACTCTCGAAAACCAAAAGTCACCAGCGCCTCGGGAGCCATAAATCTCATCGCAGCAACCCTGGCAGCCGACAGAGCAGTTTTCACGACGGTCACCATGACAACTGCACGTCACATAAAGGCAGCCACCACGGCAGCAAGCACTCGCCCAAGTCGCACCGGTCGGCCAGCTCGCCCAAGTCTCATAACCGCCACTCCGGCTGCTGCCAGGAGGGCGGCAAGGGCGCGTGCACGTGTCGTAAATCGTACGACTCCCCAATGTCCGGTCGACGATCCCCTCAGAAGAACTCCATGTCGGAGTGCACGGGGAACTCGCCTTTCTGCCCGCATTCGACCCGGTTCCAGCACGCCAACCACCGGCGCGGGAGGGACTCTGTGCATTCCGAATTGAGCGACCAGGCGTGTGCGCCGGTAGAAGCGGTCTGCACGTGCGATCTGCAGCAGGGACAAACCAAGGTGATCACAGGCGCGGACTTTACCGTGGTCGAGCTGGAGGCGCACAACAAGCGGCATATGAACTCACAGGAGAAGCTGCGAAACGGACACGCACCCGTAGCGACGGCCTCGCCGTTGCAGCCTTTACCCAGTGCACAGTGTACGTGTCCCCATCCCACCGCTGCCACCGATGATAAGGCGAAAGTAGACAGCCCGCTGCTTGGAGCGGCTCATCGGAAGATCTCGCATGTTCAAAGTGACCCCGGGGTCATAGGTCAGCAGGGAAAAGCCGAGATGGTCTGACCTCCATCGACCACGGTCAGGAGAGCGGCTGCACACAATTGATTTATTTGACGAAAACTTCTAAGCCAAGACGCCGCGTGCAAGATACCTCAATGATCACCCGTCATCTTATTGGGAACATTCCAGCTAGCTAGGGAATGGTGTGTACTCTTCTCTTTCTGAGAGTGGACCCTAGATGTGTTATTCACATTTCCCTTTCAATATTGGTCAGATGGTGGTTTGTGAAGACGATACTCACAGCAAGGTAGTCAGACAACCTGTAGACACCTTTTTCTTGGATTCTCTGTACACTAGCTGTAACGTGTGATATCCACAGGTTTCGTAACTGCTTGCATCATGGATGCTGTGGGATCACTCAACAATCATGAATCCCATTATTGTGATTATATATCACTTTTTAATAAAGAAACTTGAGTGTTCTGAATAAAGCAATGCAGTACTACATTGATTGAATTGTTGCGCTTATACACTAATGGAATGCGGTATCAGTGGAGTAAATGAATTGGTGTACAACAAGGTACTAGTAGTTTATATCGACACCACTGCGGGGTGTCCAATTTCAGAATTGTGTGTTGGAGTCACAACTGCATGTACACACTAAGACACGCACATGCACCAGGGTAAGCTGCAACGCTGATTTTTACGTTCGGCGGATAAAAGTGACCTAGAAATTATGTTTTTTGACAACTTAAACTGCGCAAAATAGGACAAGGGTTGGGGTTATGGTCAGAGTTAGGGTTAGAAATAGGTTTAGGATAAGGGATAAGGTCAGGTTGAAGTTGTACAGTCGTATTTAAAAACATTAATTTGATAAGACAGAACATTTGTGCGAATGTTGTGCATTATTGCATTGCTTTACGCACGCCGCAAAGGTGGTGCCTGCAACAATAAGAATCTCTCTCGTCATACTTTGGGGATACCGCAGTGGTGCCGATATCAGCAGTATAACAGCAGTAGCATAAGTAGATTGAATTGATTGTGTTGTTACGGGGATTTGGAGCTTCGATGTTCATGTTAAGTGGACTCACGACAGTTCTAATCGGATCATCGACACATTGTACATGTACTTGTCAACAATTCGCGAGCAGAATGTCGGTTGCTTGGTTGGTAGAAGTAAAAAGTGATCAAAGAACTCCACAAGTGTATGAGCCTTGCCGCTAAGAAAATGGGTTGTGAAATAAATTGCGACTAGACAGTATTTTCCGGATAAACTAAGTCTAGCTGTCAACAAGCCAAAGCTCATGAGAGGTGCACCTGGATTAAATCGAATTCGAGGTACAAAAGTGGTGAAGATTTTTTTTCTTCATGCATTTATCAATGCAGTGTGCATACTATACGAACGTGTCTGTCGGCGAAGGCAACCGGGGTTTGTTGTACTATTTCCCCTCGCGTTGGGAAATAAGTTATATAAAAAAATATCGTATTTTTTTGTAAATTATACTTGACTGGAAACGATGTGCAATATCTGCTTGTTAGTAGATTACAATAGCTAGTGATGATTTCATTATGTACAAACTATACGAGGCTGACTTAATGATTCGTTTACTGTAAATTCTATGGACAGAGACACATAAATGTAAGTTCGACGAGGTGGAATTTACGGTGTGATATATTCAGATGTTTGTCAAACATCATTTTGGTACGCAGGTTTTCAATGGAACATTGTCGACATCCTGGAACTCCTTACGACGACTGTGCCTTTTCAATTAATATGAAAAACAAACTTTTTGTTCAACATTTTATACACGCTCTTATGATTGGGACAACGTTTTGGAACAAATCTTCTTTCTATTTGTAGATGTTTTTCATATTTGACAAGTATTGATTGAACTGCTTCATTCATGTTCAAGTTAACCATTCCTTATACATTTCTAAACAATCATTGGTGCATTTGTCATGACGGTGAAACACCATACATTTGTATATTTTATCAGGAATTTTTCTGAGTGTGTATTCCGTAAATGGATTTAATTTTGGTTTATCATTTTTTTTTATATACTGAACGCCTCTAGAATATAGTTTTTTTCTGAGTGTGTATTCCGTAAATGGATTAAATTTTGGTTTATTATTTTGTTTTGATATACTGAACGCATCTAAATCATAGTTTCAAACTGTGACTGTCCCCGTAAGTATAACATGTCTGCATATCGACATAGAAGAGCTACGTGAGAAACTCTGATATAAGGTCTCCATTTATTCTTGGAATTGGTCTTTGATTTTTTTTTGCAGTTTCATGACCCCCACAGGTGTTTTGCATGTGTAATTTGTAATGACCTAAGCCGGTACCATCACCGATGACCTGAGCGGAAATAAATCAAACACATTTGTATCTACCTTCTCCGCCTTCCATTGCCTTCACGTTCTAGTACCACTAGGACCGGTTCTGGTCGTGTGCCTCGAGTCAGTCAATCAGCGAAATGGATATTTCCAAGCAACTACCATGTCTGCAACTCAGATTGAGATATTCTTTTCATTGTATTGTATGAATCATATATTGATGCTCGTACACTCTAATCACATTTTGGGATTGTTTCAATTTACATGCAAGGGAGCGTGGTCCCTTAAACATTGTTCGGAACAAGCAGGTTAAAAGTTGTGACCTCTCTTACAACAACTGAAATATATCTTCACGAAGGTGTGTGCTTGTATAAATGTATAAACATCCTGTGGTTGGCAGGCGTGCACTCAACGATGAATACCTATACTGTGTACGGCTATCGCGCTGAGCTGGCGGAACAAGTCGAGCTCGATATGTCAACGCGGATATTACCATTTGTGTAATTCCGTGTTCTGTCTTATTCTCGGACGTTACCGTAGTTACATAGTTCGCAGGCACAGACACTTGTCAGTCAATGAATGAGTTTGAACTACCGAGGATGCCCTCAAATGTTTGCCGTGGGTCTAGTCTTCAGACACACGTTTTAAGACAATATCACAGTCATGACAGTTGAGTCTGGTGCTTACAGACTAAACGTTGTAGCGATAGGACGAATGTGATGTGGCACTATTACCATGGCTTTTCAAAGCTGAATATCTTATACTAGTAACCGTCGTCATATGTATAATAATTTTAGAGAAATAATATCTTTATTTTTCTTACAAACGTGCTTATGCCTGTATTGATATTGACGTATTGCAGATATTTCTATGTAGCTATTATTATTCCTAATAGAACATAGACCTTCTTATGTCATCCTTAGGTGGACGTCATTATGTACAAAGACAATCGTAAAAACTCGAATTTGAAGTTGATAATGAAACCAGAGCCCTTTGTTTTTAGATACGTAACAATATTTATTAATGAAGATTATAAAGCTTCAGGATTTGTGTTCTCTTGATGTGGTTGTATGTGAGTGTATTAGGCCACTGATGCATACATGCGTCACATTTGCTATTATCAGTTCGGCACGGGATGTGGCATCAATTCCCGTCGGAACACACACACATAACTACACTCAGAGAACCGCATATGCACAAAACACACACACACACACACACACGTACACACACACACATACACACACACACATATACACATACATACACACACATACATACACACATATACACATACATAC
Organism: Arbacia lixula; assembly: GCA_963669155.1. NCBI lineage: Eukaryota > Metazoa > Echinodermata > Echinoidea > Arbacioida > Arbaciidae > Arbacia > Arbacia lixula. The sequence goes on along the minus strand of OZ022578.1, from coordinate 23,954,687 downwards.
ACACACATACATAAATACCCACCCACACACACACATACATACACACACATACATACACACACGTACACACACATTTTTTTTTTGCCACAAACAAACGATCATAAAGGAATATAAATTAGTAAATACCTAAAGAAGAATACAAATAATAAGCATACACATACATAAATACCCATAGACACACACCCACACGCGCGCACAAACAAGCACACACGCACACACAATACACACACGCGCAAGCATATGCACACACAAATGCATTTATATACTCAAACATTCATACACGGACGCACACGCACACAAACGCGTTTCGTCCCATTTCATGGTGTTTATGGTATTTATTTCATTTTCAGGCCCAGCCAGCTATGGTTTAAAATATTCTCTCTTGTTTGTCATTCACACACACGTTTCAGCCCATAGAAAACCTCGCAGGAATCTCTCCGTTTTGTTCTGAGACCTGTGAGACTTGACGAGCAATCGTTTATATATGTTGATGTTATTTGATTCGTAAGTAATGACAATAAATTTCTTTTGATATCAATCATGGTGGTGACAGTGTATTTTGTTCAGTACATAAGAAAAAAATGGGTGTGAGTTACTGGCTGAAGCATCTAAGAATGTAGGCTAATAGATCCAGACTCTCTATTGACAATGTGAAGTTGAACATTACGATCTATCCGACTAAGTGAGAGTAATGTTATAAACAGATATACTTCGTATCAAGTTTGGATAAGATATGATTAAACGGGTAACAATCCTATATTAAATTTCAATTTTGCATGTAAAAAAGGAGCTGAACCCTAAGAGGCAAAATACAGAAAAATACATTTAAAAGAGATAGTTCAATGAAAGGAGACACATGAGAGAAACGTATTAGTGAAGATTTAACCAAAATCAGTCAAAGGAAAAGAGTGTTATTTGATATTAATGTTTTTATTTTGTGACGTTCCATGCGAGGTGCTTTCCCATATGTTGTGTACATTTTTGGGGGAAAATTAAATTTTGTAATTTTGTAAATTTTGCAAAAGGATAGTTACCATTTCACCTGTGCGACATATCATTAGACACATGATTTTACACACATATCGCTATAAAAAAAACGTATTTCTTCTTTAAAGAACGGAAGAAAATGCAATTTATGGAAAATTTTATTTATTTTATTTTATTTTATTGGTATTATTTACCCAGGGTAGCCCCTTCAGTGGTTGAACACTGTTCTACCAGGGGGCCCTGCTTTGACATATAACACAAACATGGTTTACATACATACAAACAAATAACATGTATAGTTCAATGATAAATAAACGCCATTTAGGAATTTGCATTTTATCGATGGACAATAACAGTTGTAAAGGTATTCCAAGTAGTCACTCCTGTAATACTGGAAAGCACATGTATCATTTCTCTTCGACTTGTAACCAAGTATGCATATAAATATGTGAGGGGATTTTGTTTATAAAATTAAAAAGTTATTTGTTTTTGCAGTGAGCGATTTGAACAGTTGAAAACATATCTCACATTACATCACTTGCAAAACTGGTAAAACTGGTAAGCACATGTACTTGTCTTATTTCGTCCAGGACATTAACCACACATGTTTTTTAACAAACAAAATATTTTATCAATTTTTGCAGTGAACAATAGCACAGTTGATTATATATGCATCACTTGAAAGAAAAAAGAAATTAACTGGTACGCACAATTATTCTTACCTTTCGACACAGATTGTAACTCAGAACATAATTATATGTTTGGTTGTTATCGTTTTTTTTAACCAAAAAAAAAAAATATATCCACTTATGCAGTAAACATCAACACTGTTTTAAGCATACATCAAATCAATCAGTTCAATTACTGGTAGGCAGGTGAATTATCACTTTTTTGGCACAAGATATTTCATATATTTGTAGCAATAATCATCGGTTTTGCATTGGACAATGACACATAGAAAATCAATTATCAATGGAAACTGGTAGGCATACATGGATTATGTTTACGTCCAAGTTTTAACATAATCTAATTTCTTCCAATGTAAACAATCGTGAAACAGGAACACAATACAAGAATGAGGTATGGTTGTATCTAACAAACATAATGACTGAGTGTTAATGTGACCTTTGATTTTAAATATATTTAAAAGAAAAACCTAAACTTCATAGGTATCATTACAAAACATATGGAAGAGCACCTCGCGTGTGACGTCATAGAATCAAAACTTAAAACAATCATTACTTGTTTTATCTTTTGACCAATTTTCGTCAAACCTGCACATGTTTCTTTCATGTTTCTGCTTTCATTGAAACCAAACTGTTTAAGGTTGAACTGTCCCTTTAACGCATCGTGTGGATTCTACGAAACTATTTAACTACCACACGAACGTGTACTACTGTACCTAGGTGTTAAAAACAAACTTTTGACACTTTTGTAAAATGATTTAAAATAAGTTTCAACTCAAATCAAGATGAAATTGAAAAAATCCAACAGTCAAATGATGTCAATTCTTTTAGACACAGGTTTTGTGACTTTTCATCCGTTACTTTTCCTGTAATAATCCTTGAAATATTTAATGAGATTTTCACTTTTGGACAAATGTGGACATCAAAATTATGAGATAATCAATTCAAAACACAACAATGGCCATTATGTATAACATCTGTTAATCTACTTCAACTGCCATCACAGAGTCATTAATAGCCTTTTAATAATCCTCTTAGTAACATGTAAGGTTTTGAGAAACTAATTAAAGAGCCTTTTGTTCAAGGGCGGAAATCGTTCCCCCGGTGGGGGGGGGGGGGGGGGGGGGGGATAGTGCTGGATTTTTTTTTTTTTTTTTTTTTTGGGGGGGGGTGTTTTTTTTCCATGATTTTTTTAATCCCGCCCAGTCTCTGAAAGTGCTCTCAGTGGTGGTGGGGGGACTTTATATTGTGCAGGTACAGGAACGAAAATAGTGGGAGGGGGGGGGGGGGGAACGTCCCCCGGGATTTCCGCCCATGCTTTTGGTGACAGACATAAGGTTTAGGAAAGCCTTCTGGTAGCATATAAGGTTACGGAAGCCTCATAATGAACGTCTGGTAACATTTTAGGTGAAAGGTAAGCCTTGTAAAAAAAAAAAATCAATAATATGTATGGTCTCAGGAAGCCATTTAATGAGTGTTTGGTAAGATATAAGGCTAATTGAAGCAATTTAACATGGCTTCTAGTGTGCATTACTTCACACAACGGCTGGAAAACAGACAGCGAGAGTCTTGTGGAGTATTAGACGCGAGAGGGCGTTTATTAAGGCTTAGTTGAGAGTGGACGTGACTAAACGACTTGACATCGCATTTTCTTTGTGGTTCTACTCCTAAGTTTTTAAGCCCCCAAAACGATTCGTGTCCATACAGCTCATAACATTGGTCTCAAGTGGATCATCTAAATCTGTAAGCCAAGATAGTACTTAGACCGTGAACAGACCGTGAAATTCAAATGCAAGTTGACCTTATTTGGTATAACAAGCTCAAGAATTAATCTTTGGCTCTAATTGCATAAATCTAGGTACAAATGATCAACTCCTAAATTTGATCAGTAGGAAACGTTTATGTCAACAAGCATGCAAGTTAATATTAGCTGAAGAGGAACTTCAATCCTGAAAGTAAGTTTATTTGATAAAGCTGAAACAAAACGAAAAAAAAAATGACGTCACAAAATTAAAGCTATAAAAAGTCAAAACGATCTTATTCTTTGACGGGTTTGTTTCAAACCTTCACTAATAATGTTGATTTCATGTTTCTGCTACGATGAAAGCTAACTTTATATTTTAGCCATGAAGCTTCCTCCATGGCAGCTACAATCAAACGTAACAGACAATAAGTTACTACTGAGCTAAGTTAAACAAGATCCGCATAACTTCTTGATTAGTTGATACCTGTCACTGTATATACAGTCTTATGTTATTGAGCTTATTCAGCTTTATATTGATTGAATGGGGTACATAAAAATTTGAAAATAGTATAAAATATACAAATAATTGCAAAGAAGGAAGATATTACAAAGCTTATTCAATAATGCATGTATGGCCGAATTATGCATTAAAAACAGAATTAATCAATTATAACATTAATCAAGAAATGATGATGATAATAATAATAATTAAAAGAGAGTGATATTACATGATCGGTAAATTCAACTAATTCTCGATGTCTTACACACACTACAACACAAAATTTAAAAAAGTGTTTCATTTGACTACGTAAATGTTCTTTACGTTCTTCATTGTGTGTGTTTTCTTTTTAGTGGTATGTGGTGAGGTTAGAAAACTTCTTACCTTCATTTGCCTGAATGTAAAATGAAAGATTCTTCACTTTTGGCCGGCTTCCACGCCACTTGTAGGTTCTCGGGGTATCAATAAGGGCTTAAGATTGCTTCAGAAGCCCTATTATCAATCCACACAGTTCATGACATCTAGAGCGTTACATGTTTCAGGAATCCCGTCACTATACCCTTCACGGGCGAATGCTTCGTTTCGTTCTCTATTCGGAGAAACATGAGAAAACAAAACAAATAAATGATAAATGCTCTTAATACCACTCTTGGATATGCACATCATGCGTCACGATAAAGATCAAGATTCAAGGTAAGGAGGGAAGTTCCATCATGGATATCCAAAGGTGCAAGATTAAAGAAGTTCCAATCAATGTCTTCCTTTCATGCATCAATTCCCTAGTCCTGTCTTGGGAAGCAGGGATAGCAAACAAAGAACTACACTTGCACAGATTCACGTAAACACATACTGACGTCGTGAGAGAAGCCTTAGATAGGAAACGAGGTCGGACGCCGATCAACAGTGCAGAAGATTTCCTCTTACTTTCAGTCAACAAGCTTCCAGTAGTCGTTTTTTATTCGCGATTGTAGTGAAAATCAGAGCGAAGGCGTGTATATTTTTTTTGCATATATCATACTCAATGCTATTCATCCTTCAATTGCACGAAACAACCTCAACAACATATTTACATCCGGTGTTTAATATTTGAAACTTTTTTTTAATTAACTCTCAAACTGCCACTGATGATTTATGGCACAAGTAACACACACGAATCCCATTGAGCAAATCGTCTGAAATAGTTCATCTTTAAGATATAGTTCATCTTGAATTCAAGTCGGTTTCAATAAAAGCAAACACATGAAAGAAACATGTAAGTGAACGTTTGATGAAAGTCCGTTAAAGGATACTGAAGTTATGATTGTTTAAAATTTAGATTTTGTGACGTCACGTGCGAGGTGCTCTCCCAAATGTGCAAATTTTTTTCTTAAAAAAAAAAATTCTGCAAAAAAATGCATCCTTTGACCTGTGCATTTGAAACATCATTAGAAATACGTTGTACACACAAACCGGTACGAAAACAAATAATTCCGTTGTCAAAAACAGAAAAAAAGAGCAAGAAATTTTATGTTATCATACTGTACATAACAAACGGAAGAGTAAATGGTGATCACAACTTTCTTTTCCTTTGACAAATTTTCCTCAGACTTTGACCAATATGTTTCTTTCATGTTTCTGCTTTTATTGAAACCATCTTCTCTTCAGGGTGAACTGTCCCTTCAAGCAAGGGAAGTTCTCGCCGTTTGCCTCCTAAGCTCAGTTTCCTCTACAAATAAAATCTTTTGATAAATGTTTCCTCATCTTCTACTTGTTCATGACCGTCTTAGTACTAATTTGACCAAAAATCTCACTGTGATTTAGTTGCTTATAGAGAGATGTGAAAGAGAGAGAGAGGGAGAGAGAGAGAGAGAGAGAGAGAGAAAGGGAGAGGGGGAGAAAGAGAGAGAGAGAGAGAGAGAGAACGGAAGAAATAAATAAATAAATATAAAGAAAGAGCTAGAGAGACAGAGAGAGGGATATATATATATATATATAGAGAGAGAGAGAGAGAGAGAGAGAGAGAGAGGGAGAGAGAGAGAGAGAGAGAAGGGAGAGAGAGAGAGACAGACAGAGAGACAGACAGAAAGAGAGAGAGAGAGAGAGAGACAGACAGACAGACAGAGAGATAGAGATTTAGAGAGAGGGGGGAAATCTAGGTCACCTTTCCGAAGAGGTCAGCTGCATAGAATACTTGTAGGCCTATAGAATTGTTGCGGTTTCACTCTCAGCCAATCACGTCAACCAAACAACAAACAACGCAGAATAAAGGTTTCCACCTCGTGGCAAAGCAAACAATTCACATCCCCTAAACCTCTTAACTCTTTGTATCTCATGTGTGTATTTATTCACCAGGAACGCATACAAAGCTCATAAATCAACGCACAGAAAGGGTTAATGTCTACAGGAACTTCTGTTCAGGAATCCCCATAGCTACAGACTCGGTAGTGCTCAAACTAGTAGCCTAGGTCCTAGACTGAGAAGTGTGATCTTTTTTTCGTTCCCAGTGCACGGCTGCAATTACGACAGATGCTAAACACCCGCCCCGTCTCCCCCTTTCCTTATACAGGAATATAGGATAAAAGTTAGTCTACAGGTTCAGACGTAGTTGGTATTGCAACAATATAGTCATGGTAGTAGAGAAATGAAATAAGTCTCCTGGAATCTAAGCTACCAGACTAGCAACCTTATTGCTTTCCAACAAATCGGAACAAACACTCAAGTCACGCCACTTTCCGCGGCTCCACGATTATAACCTCGTAAAAAAGGAGGTTACCCCCCTTCCCTTCAAGATGTACAGACTAAAATGTGTTCGAGTATAGAAATGTGAGACTACATTATGACTCGTCAATCGTGTCCTTTTTAAAGGGACAGTTCACCCTGGAATTAAGTTGGTTTAAATAATAGGAGACACGTGAAAGAAACAAACGAGTGAATGTTTGATGAAAATCCGACAAAGGATAAGAAAGTTATGATCTTTAAAACTTTTGATTTTGTGACGTCACGTGCGAGGTGCTCTCCCACATGTTGTGTAATTTGTTTTTCGAAAATGTGCATTTCTCCCAAAAGATATGCATCCTCTTACCTGGGCATGTGATATATCATTAGAAAAACGTTTTTACACACATACTTGTAAGAAAAGCATCATTCCGTTTTCAAAAATAGAAAAAGAGCATTTTATGGAATTATTTTATACACAACATGGGAGAGCACCTCGCACATGACGTCACAAAAATAACGAATTAAAAAGATAGTAACCCTTTTATCACTTGACGGATTTTCGTCAAACCTCCACTCATATGTTTTTTTTCATGTTTCTGCTTATATTGAAACCAACTTAATTCCAGGGTGAACTATCCCTGTAAATGTACAATCAGATGGAGGCGGTTTGATGCTCGACATCCGTAGTTTTGCTGCTAGTCTGAGGTTGCGGCCGTGTGCAAAATTGCACACATTACAAAAACGGTCTATTGGGCAAAAGTTACAAAAGTATTTTGTCTTAGTAGAGCGAGACTCTACTTGCTCACCCGTACTCCTCCTCTCTGTCTCTTTCTACCTCCTCCTCTCTCTGCATCGTCGTCTATCTGCCTCCTTCTGTCTCTAACAACTTGTTAACACGGCAAAAAATTATCGTATAGCTATACCGAAACGGTATAGCTCTATACCGTTTCTGTACAGCTATACGATGAAAATGTGCGTGTGGACGCTGGCTATAGACACGTCGTATAAAGAAACGTCACATAAAGAAACATAGGTCTGGGCATCGTTTCGTACTCAAAAGGCATAAAGAATCACGGTTAATCACGGTGCATCGTGCGTGTGGACATAACTAACGATACGTCATAAAACTGGGCGGGGCTTAGCGTGATCGCGTAAGCAAACGACCCAATCAAAGTAATGTACTGCGCGCTCACGGAAGACAGACAGGACCATGCTCGCTGCGCGATGATTCTTTATCGGGTTTCGGTGTAGAGTTTTTGTGCGTGTGGACACCCCGTTCGCCATACGATGATTAAACGATGAATTTGTTTGCGTGTGGACACGGGATATATCTCTCTCTGCGCCTCTTTGACCCACACCCTCTTTGTATATTTTGTTTCTCTGTCTCCCCTGTCGCTCTGTATTTTCTCTCTGCCTCCCCCCTCCCATTCCGTCTCTCCCCTACTTCTCTATATATAAATATCTGTACCAGTATCTAACTTTTAGATGGAGGCACACACTTGATTAGACCTTATGATATGTTGATGTCTGATTAAATGCAAATTGGTGAAATTCTGACAATTAATATTTGCCATTGTAAATGTCAGGACGATAGTTATTGCAGCCCTGAATGATAATTATCAGCGCTGAATATATCCATTATCATACATAAAACACAACCTCAGAACAATTTAATTTGTCAATTTTCACAATCTTTTCCTTTCACCCTCCAAGCCTCCAATTATTCCAGTCTCATGATTTTAGCTGTTAACATGATAGCTTATCACGATTCAGCTGACGATGATTGGCTGTAACGTTAAAATAAATTGAACCCTAATGATAAGTTGAATGTGATCAACGACGAAAAATCAGCAGAACAGGTTGGCAAAAATTGCAGCAAAGTCAGATATATTATCAAGAAGTTGTAAATTCGCAGAAATCATTATTCCTACAATAGCACTGAATTCCGATGACTAAATATTATTGGCAATTACTCTACTGGTCCTCATTAGTAAAATATAAGAAACTGGCATTGCTGTTACTTATAATTTATGTACGTATCATTCACCATACGCATTTGAGGCAATGCCAAGGGCATCACTTGTTCACTTTACACTTACAAAGAAATATGGTAGGGTTGGTCATTACAATGTATAATCAGAAATTACATCCATATGATATTATTCTGATTTGTCTAAAACTGTTTTTGAATCTCTGTTTTTACCATGCTCCTATCCCATCAAATCAGGATTTGATTTATAATTAACGAGGTATTATTCTCCGGCAAAGCTTTATCACGTTATCATATGACACATGTTTGTGTGTAATGCCAGTGATCCCATATATGCATTCGAAAAGCTATCGATTTGCTAATGTGAAAGCTCCACATACACATTTACAATGAAATATGAATACATGTACATATGAATACATATTTTATGTTTATTCATTTGTCTTTCCATTAAATAGACATGCACTTCAGAGGACTTACTATCTTCTTTTCATTATATCATGATTATCATGGTATCCTGACTTTTTTTTCTAAAAATCATAAACATGTACTATAAAGATATCTATCTGAATGTCTATTATATGGTAACTTGAACGTATCCCTTTATCTATCTATCTATCTATCTATCTATCTATCTATCTATATTTCTATACGGTAATCTATCTATCTATCTATCTATCCATCCATCTATCCATTTATCTATCTATCTACCTATCTTTCGATCTATCCATATATTTATCTATCTATATATCTATCTATCCATATATATATCCTTCTATCTATCTATCTATCTATCTATCTATCTATCTATCTATCTATTTATATATCTATCTATCAGTCTATCCATTTATTTATTTATCTATCTTTATATTTTTCTATATTATCTATCTATGTTTTTTTCATGGCATCGTTTATTATCATCCAAACACGTACACATCCACCCGGACGATCAGTAATCTTCATTTTATGTCAATTACTCGATGGGAATCCTAAGACCGTTGTTTTATTTGCTAAAGTTCTCACACAAAAAATCGATATGAGTATTTACATAACGTCTTACAAAACGGGTGACACTTCTGTCGTGCTCCCGTAAGTGTACTTGGTTAACAATACCTTTGTCTATGTAAAGATGGAGGAGTTATTTACCGTGAGATTACAGGAGAGTCTTGGACGTGCTGTGAATTTAAACGAGTGCAAGTGATATTAATGGGAGAAAAAGCTGTTATTCAGAAGAAGGAATAGCAAGATCATTTGTCGAGGCAGGTTACAGAGAGTTCGAAATCCAGGTGTCTTCATCCATCGGAAGTGTTGTTGTTTAATCCCAATATGTTAACAGCTAGGATATGAATTACTACTGCATGTATATGGATCCACGACTAAAGAATGTTTAGAGTAAATAAATAATGATAAACATTTTTGTTCTGAAAAAACCCTCAGCTGAATGGAATGTCAATTTTTTTGCAATGTTGGGCTTGCAAACAGGGAATGACTTGTTTGCTCATTAAATTGCGACATATCGTTTGAATAATGTATACCATATATAGTTATCCCGAATACAGCACTGGTACTAAAAAAAACTAATAATTTGTTTCAAAACTTAATTTTCCAAGCCCACTTTTTTCTACATTGTATTTTTCTTTTATATAAGCACATAAATGTGAATGAATTCAACAATTCTTTCTCTTTTCCCCCTTTCCATATTCAACCGAAATTGATAGAATTGAATGGTGCAATTATGTGTGTATTTTCTCTTTAATCGGAATTAGTAAACGCAATAACTAGCTGAAGGCACAGTGGTATAGTGGTGACAGTTCTTTATTCTTGCAGAGAGATCTGGGTTTGAGTCCAGCCCGGTGCGTACACCCTTGGACAATGCGTTCTCCTAATGTTTGTCTTCCTCAGCACATATGCAGTAAATGGGTACGTGACAGGAATTAGATCAATGTATCTAATTAGGTCAACTAGCTTCTAGCGCAAAATAAGGCCTCTTGGCTAAAGCCAGTTTAATAATCAAGTTCATAGCAACATATGATATCCCCATGTGATATGCTAAACACTTAATATTTGATGATATATCATAAGTTAAAATCACAAATAACGATAACGGAATGACACAGGATAACTGATGTCTCCGCACAGAGACGATATACTCTTTTCTTAATTGTAGTATATGTGCGTGTGCGTGTGTATGTTTTTTAATGTGTGCGTATGTGTTTATGTGTGTATGCGTCCGCGCGCGCGCGTGTGTTTTGTGTGATTTTACCACCGTAACCTTTTTCAAATTGACATGTCGCCCCATTTTCACCCCGCTCACATTGTGCTTGTATCCAGCCTTTGTTAAACTTGTGGGCCAAACAAATATATCTGCAGAATGAAGAAGTGAATAGCTAGTACTTGTGGACGTCGCATATTTGTGTAATCTTCTTGCCGCAACGAAATCATGAAAGTGATTTACGTAGAGTATTTAAAGAGTTTTTGAAGGCGACTGTACAGCATTCGTCCTTCCCCTTCTTTTTTTCTTTCCATTGTAGTCCATATTTACTACAGCACAAACACCAGCTCAGTGCTATGACAACTGTTTCCCCAACATGCGCATGGTACTCAATAGTAATCCGTTGTCATGGAAGCGGTTTACCGTTACCATTAGCGGTTTCCCGTCGCGGCAAAGCAAGACACCAGCTCTATGTAGCGGTATTCATAAAGCAAGGCGACCAGGCCCTCCACCGGAATGGAGATCTCTTCCTGTCATATCCATGTGCGAAAGGTCCTATATGACCATGATGACTGTCAGCATGGCCGACCGGTAGCGACAAACCGTTCCGGTCATGCATGCCTGTGTGAACGACTCTGTGGCGTACAATTACACAGCATGTAATTACACTTGTACTGATGTACTCGGACACATATTCCTAGGCTCTTTATATGCCGCGGGTTTTTATTGAAAGAAAGCCTACATGTATTCTTTCGCCTCTTGCTTTGATCATCTGTATGCTTACCGCCGACAAGTGGTTCTCGATATAAATACACTGCTTCTTTAACTACTTGTATGCTACGGCAAATACTGCTCTAGGCCTATATAGGACTTCTATGTAGTGGTTGTGCCCTAATGCATTCATGACGTATAAAGTGTCAATCAGATTATGCACTCGGCCGCAAAATATAGTGGTCGTGTGCAAAAGTTGCTTAATCCATTCTTATGACTTTTAAAAGTAAAGATGCTTTTTTTTCCTTGTTTGACCTTATATGCGCCTTTTGGAAAATGGCATCAGAATGCGCAGTCTGTTTCTACGTAGATACGCACACGTCACGGCCTATTTTGCCAACAATTGCTCCATGGTTTAACCAATGAGGTACAGGGATGGGATCGTGCGATGCAAGAAGCTCTGTTACATCCGGTATGTCGCAGCGACGCATAATGTCACATTAACGCGTTATTGTACCAACATTGAGAGTATATCCTGTATCTCAAACGAACAACAATATGCAAGATACCATCGATGTTTGTACAATCAATGCATGGTAAAGAAATGAAAATTCGTTATCTTTTGAAAGTTAATTGACCTTACAATCTACCAACCAACTTCGATAGTATCTTGTATCTCTAAAGCGTGTGACAAGAATTGTTCCGCAGCATTTTCTTCGGTGTCTAAAAAATGTTTTCAAATCGTGATTTTGTACCAATCAATCTAGTACCACATCATGCGTCGCTGCGTCCTTTCTGGTTGTGACAAGCCCCGACAAAGTGTGAAACAACCTCTGAGAATGAATACCTTAATGCAAAAATAAGTTATGAATATGCAAAACAAGGTACTGCACATATAATAGCCTACAATTCGAAACAGTCGAAAAACGGGGTCATGCGTTCAGTACACATGTAATTGAAAAGAGGTAAAAGTGATCCAGACTGCCAGACAAGGATAGGAATATGAGTTAAACCCTAACATGATTACCTGCAGAGTAAAGCTAAATGACTATCCCATTTTACAGGTTGAAAATCAAAATTAATAAGAATATATTAGTACCTATACCATGACATTTAGATTTGTGGAGGTAAAATAAAATTGACCCATTTTTGAAAAACAAAAGCAAAGTAAGAATTGATAGATTGATTGAAATAATTGAATATTTACATTAGAAAGAGAATGTATCAAGATGGTAATGGTATATTTTGCAGCAAAACTTAGGGTACAATTTTGTGTTTCTTAAACTTATAATTAAATCATATTGATGTTTACTCTTTACATGATTATGTTTGATATGAGCATGTCTATAGTTTTTGATGGTAATATATAATGCTTCAGCGGTCACCATCAAACTCTCCAACAGTCATGACAGTTATAAAAATAGACCAAGCGCACTACGTGTTCTCCATGAGCCCACTGAAACCTATGGTCCGTACTTCACTTTTGTTTGCGGTCTTTCTTGGATGAGATTTGTTACAAAGGTTTCCTGTCCCCCCTGGTTGCTTGTAGTGAAATACCGACCTGGGACCACAGGCAGTCATTGTGACTGTTTTAAAGGGCTGGCCAGGCGGGGCATGACTTCCATTCTTGACAAGTGACGATTGGAGTAAGCAGCACTCGTATTTGACTCTCATCATCAAAAGTTTGACTTTCCGTCGCAACTGGTGGAATCACCAGGCCGTCCAAAATGAAGTTCGTTTGCCTCGTAACGTTGATCTGCGTGTTAGTTTATGGAGTGGATAGTGCTACCGTAAGTATATTTCTTTAGACTTCTTCGGCGTTTTTAATTTGTTCATACTTCATTCTTTTTCTACTGTGGCTGCTGCAAAATTTGAGTATGATCATAATCGAGTTGTGATGATTTTGAATGATGGAGATGATGTTGATGGCAACAATAAAAAAAAAATCCTGTCTATATCCAATACCTGTTTTTAAAGATTTCGTTTAACTCTTCCTCTTCTCTCCTTTTTCCATTTTCTCTTTCTTCTGCATTTTTTCCAAATTTTGTTCTCATGTCTTTTCTTCATCTTCCTTCTCTTCTTCTTTTTTCTTTTTTCTTCTTCTTTTTTTAAACTTCATTTTTCTTGTTCTTCCTTTTTCCTTTCTGTCTTTTTCCTGATTTCCTTATTTTCATTTATTTCGTTTTGCCATGTTCAATTCTTACTTCCATATTGTCGCATTTTAAGTGTTCTCTTATGTATGTGTCACGTTTTCCCCCTTATTTTTCAGTTTCTGCATCTCATTTGTCCTACAGCTACTTCCTTCCATTCTACCGAGTCTTTGCTCATCTAGTACGATCTATTTCTTCCCTCTTTTCCAAGACAACACTGATTTTGTTTTCCTTTCTTCGTTATATTTCCCTTTTCTATTCCTCCTTCTTTTCTTGTCTTACACGTCTCCCTTTTTGTGATACTTCGCCTTTTTCTGCTCCCCTTTTCACGTTGTTTCTTCCTATTATTCTTCCGGGACTTTTTCGTGTCGTCCCATCCATTTGTTTCCATTTTCCAAGACAATATTGGTCTTCTTTCAAAGCTTCATTTTCCTCTCTCCGTAAAAGTTCCCTTTCATTTCCCCCGTTCTTACTCATTAACTATTTTTTTTTCAAAATATGTATTTAAAATTTCATGTTCCATGGCGCTGCTTCGATCTCTGGATGATTTTTCCTTGAATTTGTTGCATGAAAAACATTTGGAAGATACCCTATATAAGTGCACTGAATCAAGGTGTCAAACAATGCATTCTTACCGATTTAATCGAGGAATATTGTTACAAGAAGTTAAACAAGCCTCAAAAGGGATTTCGTGTTGCACTAGAAAATTGCCGAATTCGCTCTGTTTCGCGCTAGGTATCACAGAAACATTTCTCAAACTGCTACTGTTAGATATTTTACTTACGCATAGGAAACGTGAGAAAAGTGCCCAGCCGCCGCCAATCTACTACAATATTCCATTTAGAAATGTATCAATTTTCGAATTCGCTTGTCATCATGTACAACTTACAAAATAACCAGCTCATCAGCGAGAGTTAAAATGTACGCGTACTTTCGAATATGCATAACTTATCGTAAAATCCAGGTGGACATATAGCGGACATGCATTGTGTCATTAGCTGTTGGTCGTGAATAATACGTAGCAGAATCGCACCTCGTTTGAATGGATGTATATTCGTTTCTTTAACTGTTGTATGACCTACGAGCTGATCGGCTGTTGTTTCCGTGGATCCAGAACTAACCAACGCAACTACAATCGGGGCACTGTTGCTATGGCAGCTTTTCGATTTTTGCACACGAACCACAGATTCTTCATTCGCGTTGGCGTCTCATTTTTTTTTTTGGCTGTACGACGCCCTTTCATCTAGAACGGAAAATCTGCGGTCCGTGTGCAAATCGAGAAGCGACTCGGACTCGACTCGAACAGCGAACTCTCTCCGAAAAGCGAAACCGCCGTATCATGATAGACTGTCTCTGTGCGACGCCCTATCATCCGTTCGCTCCCGGGGATTTAGTGCGTTGCAGAAGTACGTCCGCAACGTTGAGAGCGAAAGCTCCCTAAAATCACCATAATGGGGGCGGAATGGATGGTTAAGTATTATTGTCATGACGTAATCGTGATACCGGGACAAGACAAACCGGTACATATTTTCTTTATAGATATTTCCAAATGGTTCTCAATGGATGTACAGAAAGGTGAAAGAGGAATGTCAACAATGTACAATACCAATTCAAAAATACCAATTTAGAAGAAAGAAAAGTTGTTAGTTACTGACCGTGAATCATCGTGCGTAGCTTCTACAAAATAAAACATGGAGCGCTCCTACATGTAATGAGAATGACAAGTATAGAGGAGTCACATTTTTTTTTCCGTTTTGGCCCCTTGTTTATCCTCTATTGGTACAAACTCTGTTATGGTATTTAAGATGAAATGCTACTGCGGATTACTAATGGTGCGTTTGTTGTGTAAACGTTGTTTTGATTGTCATGCTATATCAATGACGCAAATAAATATAAAATAGAGTTAAATGTGAGTGGATATGAGCGATAATACTTATTTGCATTGAGGAGATTATCAGGAATAACTACAATTCATCAATTTTACAAATATGTATATCAAAGAAAATCACTTAAAAATACTGAATGAATAAGAAAGAGAGAGAGAGAGAGAACAAAAATAACTCACATATTGATTGCCGCGTGAGAGACAGAGAACAGACAGACATCGTATGTACGTGTGTGTGTGAGTATATGTATGTACGTGTGTGTGTTGCATCATTAGTATAAGTGCTTGCCTCATATCGTTCTTCTTTGGAATACCGTTGTATAATGTACTACTCTCCGGAGAACAGTTGTCTAAACTATGGGGAAGAGTTAAGGGAGAGAGAAAAAACATGTAAGTATGTGTTTATGTGTGTGTATGTGTGTGCGTGTGCGCATGCGTGTGTGTGTGTGTGAGAGAGAGAGAGAGAGAGAAAGAGAGAGAGAGAGAGAGAGAGAGAGGGGGGGGGGGTTAAGATGGTTGAAAGGGGTTATGAGAAGCCAACATTTATCTTTAAATTACTTGGAATGTGAAGGGAAATCAATTATACACTATAAATTATGCGTGAATGGTGAGAGCCATGGAACTTCTCACATCTTCTCTTCTTCATGGTCTTCTTTAAATGCATAAAATGATAAAAATAAAATATCATAACTTTCTGTCCCATCTGTGTGTGTTTTTTTTCTGACGTAGTTGCCGCGCGCAAGGGATAGCGGCAGGCGCTCACTAGACCAGACGGACATGAACCTGTTCCAGGGAGACATGAAGCTAACCGACGACCAGCGAGCCAGGATCGATGAGGCCATCGAACTGGCGCGATCGGGCAGGAAGAAGAGAAAGGCCGTGCCTGAATCCTGGAATTCACGCTGGACGAACAACATCGTTCCCTACGAAATCACTGACAGCTCGAGTAAGAACATGGCCAATGGTCACTCAAACTTCCGTCGTGAGGAAATAATTCAACATAACTATGGCAAATAAGACTAGCAAAATATCTACACAGCGTCATCAATAATGATTCATGATGTCTCTTGCAGAACTTGATGCGCAATCGGTAATGTTGTGTTCTGAATCAATCATCTGATACGCATGCATGTATATTGAAAACAGTGAAAATCTCAATGAATTGCAGGGGATTATTACAAAAATATAACCAATAAGCATGAAGAAAGGTCATGAACGCGACCCCCACTCCTCTCTTTAAAAAACGGGGGGGGGGGGGGGGGGGTGCATCCTTTAATATCACGATGTGTACATCGCAGATAGAATCGAGTTGCAAAAAGTATCCCCCCTCCTAACTTTATACTCTACATGCGCATCCTGACATCTGGACATTTTTTTAACGATCTATCACCGGTTGGTAGTGACAAGACTACTCTTCCCCTCCTTCTAGAACTAGAGAGCTATAATAAGCCATGCTGTCACACCGCTTAATTGTAAAAGAAATGTATTACGATTGTCAGACAGGCTAGAAACATTAAAGTGTGACGGTGTTCATTGAAAGTGTGCTAGCAAGCACATCAAATTATTAACACCTCGCCTTTCCTTTGGATCTCTCAACTCTAATTCTCCTGCCCCTTCTAGGCGGTGACACCGCCGTCATTCGGGAAGGCATGGACCAGTGGGAAGCGCACACGTGCTTGAGGTTCGAGACTCTAACCGAGAGTCATGCCTCACAGCTCGGGCACAACGCCTACCTCAGCTTTGAAAAGCTCGGGGGCTGCTGGTCGTACATCGGACGCGTCTTTGATGGAGCGCAGCAGGTCTCCATCGGGAGTGGATGCGAATATGTGAGTTTAACCCTATCTTTGCTACACTATTTGCTACTGTATGCATTACTAGTTAACCCATTCTGTGTCAAACGATGTATTGTTCTGTCAGATTTACTTTTGCAAGAGCGCATCATACCGTGTGTCTAAAAAAAGTACGATTCTAGGGGGGGGGGGGAGAGATTATATGTATGAATAGCTTACGGACTCAACTTTCATACGACACGAAAACCTCTGAAAATAATTCATGATTGGACAAGCACTACTCACTTTTGTAAATGGTATAAAAAATTAGGCTGCGCTGGAATTAACCTTGCAATTTGCGAGAAGTTGAATATTGAATATTCAATTATGGAATGTCGAAAAAAAAAGATTGCCAAAGATGCAGGCAATTTATTCTTTAGGTCAATGGATAACCTGAAGAATAGGCAGCCAGTAGCTGAGACATTCCTTTTCTTTTTCAACAAAATGTATTTGAATAATGAATATTGAATTGAAAATTTAATTGAATATTCAATATTTAACCTCTAGCAAAATTGGAAGGGTAATTCCTGCGCAGCCTAATTTTCATATCCTTTACGATAGTGAGCAGTGCTCATTCAAGCAAGAATTATCTCTGTACATTTGGGTGTCAGATGAAAGTTGAGACCATAAGCTATCCATACATGTAAATTATCCTCCCCAGAATCAAACATTTTTCTATTCGGCAGCCATTTCAAAAGTGTATAGGTTTTTTTTTTGGAGACACATGGTATATCAAATAAAGATTAAGAGCCTCCCTGTGCGGAACTACTGCTGTTTTCTGAAATGTGTACGCATTACTGTTGTAACAGCGCAAGCATCTGGGGCTGTTTCACCAAGCTGTTCTTAAGCTAAAAACGACTTTACGCACGACTGCTTACCATTTCTTGAGCTAAATGAGATACCACACTTTGTCCCTATGTTAACATAGTGGGAGTTGATTCCCAACAATCCTTATCAAATTGGACAAATCATTAACTTTGTATTCAGATACTTGTTGACATCAAGAATGTTAATTTATAAACATCACATTTGAACTTTAGCTGATGGGAATCAAAATCATCGAGAATCTGATTTAGCTCAAGAAAGGGTAACCAGTCGTGCGTAAAGTAGTTCTTAGGTAAAGAACAGCTGAGTGAAACACCGCTCTAAAGTATACTTTCTTTGTGCCAAAATTACCAAAATTACAAATGTGTGACTCACTACCATGACTACTCAGTTGGGTCAACCAATCTTTGTCTAAAGGAGACTAAACTCCTTGAAATTTTTTTAAAGGGATAATTCACCCTGAAATTATTTTTGTTTCAATACAAACTGACTTTTAAAAGAAACATAGTAATGAAGATTTGATGACAATCTGTGAAAGGATAAAAAAAGTTTTGATCTCTTAAAGTTTTGATTTTGTGACGTGCACGTACGATGTGCTCTCCCATATGTTGTGTACAATTTTTTTTTTTCTCGAAGATGTGCATTTTCTAAAAAAAGATACGCATCCTTGTACCTTTTGTGCATTTGATATATCATCCGAAACACGTTTTTACACACATAAATGTATGGAGAAACAAATATTTCCGTAGTCAAAAACAGAAAAATACCAATTATTGTACACAACATATAGGAGAGCACCTCATACGTGACGTCACAAAATTGAAATATCAAAATCGAAACACTTTCTTTTCCTTTGATCGATTTTCGTCAAACCTTAACTAATATGTTTCTTTTATGTTTCTGCTTTTATTGAAACCATCTTATTTTCAGGGTGAACCATCCCTCATGGCAACAGCTATATTTCACCCATAGGTCAAGGTTTCATGAACTCAGTAAATGACTTTCTATTACCTGTAAAATGTTTTAAGTTGAGGTGGAAGTGTCAGGTTTTTTTTATCAATCTTGAGCCGCTGCGGTCTATTTGAGACCCGTCTTGGATAGCCATGCATACCTAGGAGATCCATGAGATATGTGGTAAGACACACTCTTATGCAGTGGCTGGAATGATAAACAGCTGACAGAGCCCTCGTGAAACACAGCCTTCACAATGTTGAGGCTTCCCCGGGTTTATAAGACCACTCCATTCTTTGCTCTCATAGGTCGGCACAGTTTGCCACGAGATCGGCCACGCCATCGGCTTCCACCACGAGCAGTCCCGCCCAGACCGAGACGACCACATCATCATCCATTGGGACAACATCATTTCAAGCTACCACTCCCAGTTCGAGATGTACGACATGAACAGCGGCGACTCCATGGGTGTAGGATATGACATCTCCTCCATCATGCACTACCCCAGATGGGTAAGTTTCATTCGGGGTTCTGGCAAAGGTTCCATCTAGGCTTCCCACTGCCTGGGATGTCGCGGCCAGTTAGTCCGAAGGTTGCATATTCCGAAAATTGACAAGGATTCGGCAATTCGGAAATGAAATTCGGTTAGATGATCCAAAAGTGAAGGCATGATAGAAATCCGTCAAAAAGATAAAAAAAGGTGTGATTTAATTTTGTGACGCCACGTGCGAGATGCTCTACCATGATATTATGTAGTCTATCATTTTTGGGGGCAAATATTCATTTTCTCCATTTTACATGTAGATTTAATATATCATCAGACACACGTTTTGACATCAGAAGCCAGAAAAAAGGGAATAAATGGAAACATACATTAAATAACATATGGAACAGCATCTCGCACGTGACGTCACAAAACTTAAAACAATCATAACTTTCTCATCCTTGACGGATTTTCGTTAAAAACCTTCACTTACATGTTTCTTTTATGGTTTTACTTTCATTTAAACCGATCTAACTTCAGGGAAGTCCTTCCCTTTAATACGTAGAACTCACTTCGCTCACGCACACAGTCTTATTTCCTTTGCCGCACGTATTGTCATGCCCCCACAAAGTCACTCGCACGAACAAAACAGAAGAAAACAACGTTTTTAGGTTCAGTGTTTTGTGTACGCCCTCATCGGTAAGGTAGATAAGCGTTCGCAGAATCGAGAACGGTGCTGACAATGGGCCAGCATACGCGCTGACGAGCAATAATAACAGGCAATTTATAACATGACTTGTCAATCGACAAAGAAACAATGAAATACAAATCCAAAAAGAAACGAGAATGTTTGCTTTTATAACTTCATGATTGTTCCGGTTTTCTGATACTTCCTCAGGCCTTCTCATCAAATGGTGAGGATACCATCACCGCAGTGGACCCCTTATACAATAGTCTGGTAGGCAGCGGCGACAACCTGACCTTCGCCGATATAAAGTTGGCCAATATCATCTACAACTGCAACAGCGAATGCACCGAAGAGGTGACGTGCCAGAACGACGGCTACCAGGGACCCGACTGCACGTGCGTATGCCCCCCGGAGTACGGCGGGTCCTCGTGCGAGAACTACGAAGGCGAGGTCGGCTGCATCCTTACCTTCACCGAACTCACCGGCGTGATCGAATCCACCAACTACCCCAACAATTACGACAACAACCAGAACTGCGTCTACTACATCCAAGTGAGTTCACGTCCAGGTCATGTTTCTTCGTTTTCATCGATCGCCTTGTATCCGCACACAAACCAAATCTGTACGTTAAGTAGAAATTGAAGTAAAATTAATAGCTGATGGATCCCTTCAAATACAACAATAGGATGAGAACTGGTTGCATGCACCTATATACAGAGTAGGAACGGGGTGGGTTTTGTCAAATCATTTTATACTTACATGTATCTCGGAATGTTCGTATATATCTAGGGCTGCTCTTTTATAGTAGGAGGTAGCAGTGGTGGTTATTAAGGGGATATTCCACCCTGAAATTAAGTTGGATAGAAGCAGAAGCATGAAAGAAACAGTGAAGGTGTAATGAAAATCCGTCGTAGGATAAAAGAATGACGATTGTTTAAAGTTTTGATTTTGTGACGTCACGTGCGAGATGCTCTCCCATATGTTGTGCATCAAGATTATTTTTTTAACGTCGATTTTTTCAAAAGCATATGCATAATTTCACTTGTACATTTGATACATCATAAGAAACACGTTTTAACACATTTTTACACACATACCTCTTATTTCTCCATGAAAATCAGAAAAAGAGCAATTTATCGAATCATACGACATATTAGAGACCATTTCGTATGTAATGTCACAAAATCAACTTTTCAAAAAATCATAACCTTCTTACGCTTTGACGGGTTTTCGTCAAACCTTCACTATTATGTTTCTTTCGTATCATGTTTCTGCTTTTATTGAAGACAACTCAACTTCAGGATGGATTTTTCTTTAAGCAAATGGCGGTGCTGACCTCGAATTGTGTAACATTCTTGCATCACCATCAGGGGCTTCATTAGTCGTTAGTCGACAGTGGGTTCTGCTTCTCTCCTGTCAGATAATTAGACCGAAACAAAATAAACTGCTCCTCGCCACACATGGCCGCCTTGTCGTTTTGTACTCAACTAAATGTGTTCGTTCAATCTTCTTATGCCCAGGGTCCATCGGATTCGACAGTGGAGCTAAAGTTCGATTTCCTGGACACCGAGGCTGACTCCCAGTACTGCTACGATTATTTGAACTTCTACCTCGACGACATCGCGGCCGACAACCCAACAACGTGGTTCTGTGGCACGAACACCCCCGCGGACCAGTGGTCGACTGGGAACGAAATGCTTATCACCTTCACCTCGAACTCCGAAAACACCGCGGGCGGCTACCGGATGACCTATACAATCCATGAGAGCGAGTCCCCCATCGCTGCCCAGTGCGGTGGCGATTTCAACAGCGAGAGCGGGCGCATCGCCTCGCCCAACTACCCAGGACAGTACGACAACGACCTCGACTGCGAGTACAGGATCACAGTGGAAAGTGGACGTCGAGTCGAGCTCCTCTTCGAAGACATTCAGGTTGAGGGACAGCCTACCTGTAAGAAGGACTACATAGAAATCACCATTGGAGAGGATGTGAGGAAGCCTATGCGGTGAGTTGCTTCTTCTTATCTTTGAGGTGTCTTTCCGAGAAAGAATTCGAGTAACATCATAGGACCACTCACCATGCTCACGGCTTAATCATTTTTCTTCATCACCTACTCATGTAGAGACGAAGGGCATTATGATGATGACATTGTACATTTGTTATACTATCATTGCAGCCACCTATTTTTACAACCTTGTAAGTTTTTATTAGTAATGTTATTTTCTTCTGATTATGCCATAATTCGTATCATTGGTCATTATTAATCCCATGTTTTCATGCAGAGAAGAAGAGCAGGGACGCAGTCCTATGAAAAGTTAAGCGAGTTCGTTTCATTGTCAATGTAAGGAGTAAACGTGTTTTGTGTTTTGGCTTATTTGACCTATAGCGTGTGCGGCAACAACGTAGATGGCAGCATCGTATCGATGGAAAACTCGATGGTGATCAGACTGAAGACAAACCGGAAGAACACCAGACGAGGGTTCCTCGCTGAATATCACACAATCGATCTCTAAAGGCCTGCGCCTGTCCATACGTGATGCGTATGCGTCGGGCCAATGCGTCACACAATGCGCCACGCAATGACATTACGTCAGTTCATTAATTTTAACACAAATGGCCGAATAAGTCCGCCCTGGTTGAGGCAAGAATGCGACACGATTTATACGTTAGGTTAAATTCACTTTCCCTAAAATTGGCGCATTAGTGTGATGTATTGACGCAACGAATTCGCATCACGTATGAATGTACGATGTATGTGGGCTACATGATCATCTTCCTAATGAACGGATTTTGTTTTGTGCAGAAGGTGTGTGGAGAAGGTGGCACCTATGTTTATATGTGTGTTTGTGTGTGCTAGGGGTGAGTGGGTGGGGGGGGGGGTATTTATGTAATTCTATATGAAAGTCTATATTTTGTACATCGTGTGTTTTCGTAATTCTAATATCAATCTATTTCTTTAGAATAAAGTATGTGTTGAGTGTATTAAGAAACTTGTCATCATTTGCTGAATGTTCATTAATGTGTTCATTAATTGATTCCTAACCCACCAGTGCAGCATATTATTTCAACAGCACACACATACCATCGATACAGCAGTATATTGCCTGGTACGTCCACTCTAACATTCGCGTTGAAACCCTTTTTGTACCGACCAAATATATAGACAGACCACCTGTCTATCAAGACCACTTTTCCCATTCGAAATTGTTTGCCTCTGAGGCTCAGCTTTTTTTTTACATGCAAAAGTGAAAGCTGGAGCTGGCATAGTTACACTTTTAATCTCATCTTATCCGAAACTTTTTATAACCCATCTGTGCATACACCAGTGTCAGAGAGCTTAAAGGGCCCCTGTCATTAAATGTTTGTTGACTTATGTTGATGCAACTTAATATGTACATGTATATAAAAAGACCTTTAAACGTTGAATGGAAATTCAACAAGGTTAAGCCCCGCTTCCAAAATATCCTCCAACTCGAAATTAGAAGGATGATAGAGAGAATTGATGCACAAACTAAACACTGCAATGACTACCTTCATGTGCCCACAAGAGCATCACATGTCTTGACACAATACCACCTAGCAAACCTTTCATGTGGGAATAGTCGTTCCCTGATGCCAGAAATGTGCTAGCTCTGCCAAGAAAAAAAATGCATTGTACTGTGATCATGGTGATGTTATTTGTAAACACTTGCAGGTAAAAGTTACCGAGCAACTTACACCCAAAGATCGCGATTTTAGAAAAATCGAGGCGCTAATGCTAATTTCCACCTTTGATAATGTCACATGGGGAATCTTGAGTTGGAGGATATTTTGGAGGCGGGGATTATCAGTGCTGAGAAAATATAGAAAAATATAGAACACATATTTCCATTGAACAGTTAGTGATTTTGTTATATAGTCTTCATATTAAGTCGCATCAACTTAAGTCGACATACATTTTGATGTCAGGGGCCCTTTTTACACCTTCTTACTTATTCATGATACACCCGCACAGCTAGCCGACCAACACCACAGTCTTAAACGCCAAATTCTTGCACTGATTTAATCAGGGATGTGTTATGGAAGGATATGAATCAACTTTCTTCCTTTGAACCCATGTGCCAAGCCGCTGAAAAGTTATGTGTTCTCAACAGGTGCTGTTCAAGTGTTTGAACAATTATGAACATGATTGTGTGGCAACGGCTTCTCAGAGAAAACAAAAGAAATGTACAGTCTCATTTCGCTTGTCCCGTTCTGTTAATGGCCTTAATACTTCCATGAGCATTATCAGGTATCAGCAAACACAAATAAACAAGTTTTTCAAGTGAAATATCACTGTTTCACGCAAACACACACAAATGCCGTTAATGATAATACACAGCTTTATATATCATTTTGAGAGTTGTTGAATCCCCCAAATGCACAAGTTGTCGGAAAGTGAAGAAATTGGTCAATTTTGTAAGTAGTACAAATAGCTTATATCTCCGATTTTTAATGATTCCTCAATACTTTTCGAAACAAAAGCAGAGTATTAGGATCTGTCATTATCTGCCGTTAACTTCCTTATAGTTTGCAAACAAATTTGTCAAAAACAAAACTTCTACAGACACATGGAAAATTAAAGAAATTTCTTTTCAAGTTGACATCAGCTAAATGTCGGCCCGGCACATGGAACATCAAAGCATTGTCATGATTATGGGATGCTTTTGACATTCATGAGCACGCTTTAGAACCCATACAGATGTTTGAATATATTATGCTCGAGTTTCTACTCCTTCGTAACACCTCCCTGATTTAATCAACTGTTGATCTGTTCATACGATGTTAACTCTCTGTGCGGCATAGATTTACTTTTGCACAAGTAAAACACAAAACACATAGATCAGTGATTTGTTTGGCACACACATGGTTAAGGCGTATTCACAGAGCTATGTTTAACTATTTCTATGGGCGTATTTGATCATAAAATACGCACAAGTCCAGTACAGAAATAGGTACTTTAGCACACAATGGGTTAATGAATATGCAACAGTTCTATTTCTGCTGCTGTCCGTCTCAGAAAACACCTCTCGGCAAACGTTCAATGCCAGAGAGCGCATAGTCCTATTATGACGTCATCACATGAAAGGATAGTGACGTCAAAGAAACAGAGCGTGTTATTGGAAGTTTAGTAAGATTTCTACGTTGACCTAGTGAACGGCCGGTATTGACGTCTCTTGACAGTACTGCACATGCGTCGACGCCAACCCTACGCTTACCTCCAGATTTTTAAACGTGTTCACCCCCAATTCACCATCGATCTTTAATCTCCCTATTTTCAGCTCTCGCCTGTCGTAGAAACTAAACACCTCGCCTCCAAACAGTGATTCCTTTGGCCTTAATTGTACAAAAAAAGATGAGCGTTAACCTAAAGAGGAGGAGCCTGTTTTTCGAGGTACCATTTCCAATATACAGAAGGCGTGTAATAGTATAATTACATCGAAATGGACACATTGTTCTTTGTGAAGGTTACTTTTCACTTTGTTATTTGTGAAGATAATTTTTCACTTTGTTATTTGTGAAGGTAATTTTTCATTTTAATATGTACGGGTAAGTGCACTACTGCTTCCAGATCCCCCTCCCCTCCCCTCCCCTATACCAGAACGACGAACAAAAACCCTCGTCGATAATAGCCCACGTGTCTTTTCCAAACTTTCAATGAGCCAAGGAAAAGATGCACCAACTTATGCGATATGATTTAATACATACTTACCTGTGTATAAACCGCATGATCTTTGTTGATTGACCAATGAGATCTAAACATCCAAAGGATAAAACGATTTAACAAAATGGGATAAAATATATTATGCTGCATGGGTGTCAACTTCATCACGTTCATTGGGGCCTGACTAAATGATACTGTGAAACACTGGGACTGTAAAATAAATAGGGATTGATTAAGAAGAGGGATGGCGAGAATACCGTGGAATGTGAGATCTTTTTGAGAGCACAGGACACTGCAAAGACAATGTGTCCCTTTCATTGTTTACAAAAACAGTTGTGTAAATACCGTGATACATGTAGTCAAACACTGTTATCAATCTTTCTTCAGAACAGGAACTTAAAGTGGCTTTGAGTGAGTTGGTTGATGCTTTTTACATGTCAAATGCAGTCTGGGCGAGTTGTCTGAGGACAATTATAGAATAAGTTTAGGTTCTGCAGACAATGATTCTGCGTAACAATGAAAATATATTTTGCCCATCACAATCAAATAACTCAAGCAGATTAACGTTGTACGCAGTTTGGGATATAAAGTGTAATAATGAAATAAGGTCAAATGAAAGATACCTTTGTTAAGTTTAACTTTTATTTTCCATTTGACATAACGACAAGCTGCGAAGGAGAGGCAAATAAACTCTTAATATTTGAATGTCACGTTAAGATTCGGATTTTACTTACTAGATTTACATAATTCTTTGTAGCTCCCTCAATGTTTCACAGAAATTGGGTTGGTCTTCAAAACAGATACAGTACCTTTAAAGGGGAAGAAAGCAAAGGGATACCACAAGAGGAGGATGAATATGAAGTAACATTATATGATAACGAATGTGGGGATGGGAACAGAGGGTATAAGTATGGAGATAGAGGGGTGAAGTATAGAGGTGAGACGGCATCAAGCAGACACCCCCAATTAGATGGGCAATTAAGCAGGTGCTGGCAGAGAAGATCTGTTTATCGTTGGCGTAATCATGGTGATAAGAACCAATCTTCACCGGACCGAACAGCTGAGGGAGATCACCTACCCGTGATGACCTTTCCAGTCATCGCGTCCGCAGCGGCGGATTCGGGGGATTGGGCATTGCAGAGACGCGGCCGAACGGAACGACGCGACGACTGAGGTAGCTCCGTTTCATACATCCATGGTAACATAGATTATTATCGGAAACTCTCGCTGCTCTGATAACGCACACATAATTACTTATATATAGTTATGTATTTATTTCCAGTTTAATTTAAGCAGGGTGGCCTCTTCAATTATAAGACTGCTGTCACTGAGGGCCTTGACGGATATAAAAATACATTCAATACACAACAACAACAATGATCGATCAATACAACACATCAACATTTTTAACAAATTAAATGGACAAGACATAACACAGTAAAATCAAACAGTAGTAATGAAGATTGCAGTTTAAAGGGCATATACTGTACTGGGAAGGCAAAAAAGCCTTCAAAATGTAATTGTTAGCAATCTTCTTGCCAATGGTCTTAAATTCATGTATTGACCATTTTAGAAGCTTGTTGAAAGTTATTTGCCCTCAAATGATCTACATTTAGAGTAATGAGTGATTAAATCACAAATCCTCGAAATTTTCGGCCCGAACATTCTGAGGATTTAATGATTAGTCATTAATTACTCCATGTGTGGATCATTTGAAGGCAAATAACTTTCAGCAAGCTTCTAAAATAGTCAATACATGAATTTAAGACCATTGGCATGATTGGCAAGAAGATTGCTAACAATTACATTTTGAAGGGTTTTTTTTTGCCTTCCCAGTACAGTATATGCCCTTTAATGGTAAAACATTACACAAAATTGGAGATGTAACTGAATTATAAAAAAAAGTAGGTAATTAGGAAAGCCCACAAATATACAAAGCTAAACACAGTATGGGAAGTTATGATTACAAATGTAGTCATACGTATAATCAGAAGTGTAATCTTACGTATCTCAAACATTGCGCGCTATGCCATCATATGCGTAATCATGATTTTCTCCGCCGGAAGGGAATATGAATGCGCGCGTGTCGCAACTACTAGGAATAAAAACAATTTTTGACACATTTGAAAAAAGAAATCATTTGAAATAAATTATTACACAATATTCTTGAATCAAGCTGAAACTGACACATCCTAAACTCAAAGGATGTAATTTATTTAGAAGCAAGTTTGGTGACATTTCATCAATTATATTTTTTGTACTAACCCTGTGAGTATTTAGTTAAATGTCAAGGTTAAAAATAGATTCACTCACGTCCTAACCTCCCTATCTCTTCACCTTTTTCTCTCCTCCCCCTCCTCTCTCTCTCTCTCTCTCTCTCTCTCTATCTCTTTCTCTCTCTATATGTCTCTCTGTCTCTGTCTCTCTTTCTCTTTCGCTCCCTCCCACTCTCCCTCTCTCTTTCTCTCCTCTCTCTCTCTCTCCCTCTCTCTCTCTCTATCCCTCCCCCCTCTCTATCAATATCACACACACACACACACACACACACACACACACTCCCATACATATATGTACACACGTATTAATGCTGCCCCATGTTATACCCTGGTAACTGTTCCAATTTCTTTTGACCAGGCGTAACGACACAGCGAAAGGGCGAAGTGAGTGCACATTTAATCACAAGACCAACACCATAACTATACTGTAAGTTAAAACAAAGCACAGACATTGCACAAACATACAGACGGAAACATCAAAACGAATACAAGGCTGAATGATAAGCTACGTCTATTTTCGTCTCTACAAGGCCTCACTCTTGGTTGCATGAAAGGCTTACGTAAGTATGGCTCTCAATACATGTCTTCAGCTATATTCGACGGGCACAGGTCGTGTTTAACATAGAGTTTGAGACTTAAATCGAGAGTTTTCGATACTTGATACTTGATGAGCTAATTCCTCTTGCAGCTCCAACAATAAATTGGAATAATAAGAGTAACATAAGACCGTTGAACTTTGAGTTGATTATTCACATTAGTAACACACAATTGTGCATTTCTCATCTTATTGAATTTAGAAATGAACTGTTATCACATGAAAGCTTTTTTCTCTCAATTCATGTCGTTATGTTCTTTGTGCGCGCATTGATGTATCAATTGACACGTTGCTGACTAGCGCCCTCACAAGTTTTGCTTAAGCCCGCCTCACACTGTGCGATTTTACCAAGCGATGACTCGCGATGCGATGATAAGCGATGCTGAACGACATCGCGTGCCATCGCCTTGCATCGCAGGCCCTACGATTCATGTCTCACACTGTGCGATTTTAGCAGTTTGCGCATGCGTACTGGCGTTGATTGATCGTGATATCGACATTCTCATTAGACGTTGAGGTACGGAAAAGGATCAATTACAAAGAAATTCAAAGTAAAATAAAGAGGCTATTAATATGGTGGAAACAATGGGATTCAACATTAATGGGTAAAATACAATTAATTAAAACGTTTGTACTGTCGAAATTAAATTTTGTTTCATCACTTACCCCAGTGCCACCTTGGGTTTTTGAGGAAATTGAAAAGTTAATGTTTGATTTTTTTTTTATGGAATGGGAAAGATCAAATTGAGAGGAATGTGATGTTTTTGAATGATGATAAATTACTGAAAATGATAGACTTCCATTTATTTGTTTATACACGAAGAATTGTGAGGATAAAAAGATTCATACTAGGAGATACGAAGGTGGGATGGAAACAATTTTTTAAATATAAGACTCGTGAGGTCGGAGGTCTTCTAATATTTTTTTAGTAATGTTTCATTGAGCATGAGCAATTTGTCTTTAGCAAGCTTTGATAGGAATATGCTTGGTAGTTAGGTAGCCATGAAAGAAATTCTGCTTAAAAAGGAAACAAGTAAAGAAATAAAATCATTTTCAAAAATAAGTTTATTCGTTTAGACGGACGTATGCACTTTGATGAAACTTTATTCCTTAGAAAAAAATATATCAATTACATCATGTAGTCGACAGTGAAGGCAAATTTAAATCAAATAGGGATTTTCTAAGGATAGAAAAGCAGAAATGATTAAGCTTCACCAACTATTTAAAAGCATTCCATTGACATGGAAAGGTCTTCTGAAGAAAAATGATTCGTGTATGGACACTGATTTAGATTAAGAATTTGTGTTTAATGGAAGATTTAATACTTTAAAAAACATTACAGGTACATCAAAAAAGAATTATGTGGCATTGTTGAACATGAAAATAGAAGTCATATGCATTTAAAAATTTAGAGAGATATATAATTATTCCGTAAAAAGACTTTCATATAATATTTTTAAGACCTAGGAAGTGGTTTCAATTTAAAATGTACTAGGAAACATGTGTATGCATTTAAATTGTCAATTAGTAATATATGCTCGCTCTTTTTGTGGTCATCATGAAGAGACTTATGAGCATCTGTTTTTCACTTGTGGAAAACAGATGTGTTGATTTATTCAATGTATTGGATATCAAAAATATAAACTGGGAGGGAATTCATATTGGTATAAAAGTTTTAAATGTAGGGAAGAGACAGTTAATTACTCACATTATATTTTTAATCAAATATATGACTTTTATTTATGGCTGTTAGAAACATGAACCTTCCCCTAACGCGCATAGACATTTTAGAGACAGTTTTGTAGCAAAGAGTGTATTTAACGTGTTTTTTGGTATTTGTGTTAAAAGCAGCGGTTCCTGCTTATGTGTGTGTAATTAGCCTGCTTAGTATAGTTAGCTGTTATTGTTAGCCTGTGCTCGTGATCGGGTGATCAATGCTAATTAGGTGACAGTTTTGTGACGTTACATTTCGCGCCTCTCTCTCTGACTTCGCGCTCGCAGGCGCGCGCGCCGGTATTGCGCGCGGTCAGGTGACCGTGACTCACTATAAGTAGTGACTGATTTTGGCGGTAAGGTCAGAGTTTAGCCAGATTTCTCAGGGAAAGGATCCACGCCAGTCGGGGTCAGAGAGAGAGACGGAACTTGGACTTAGCATACTTCTGGAAGTTTAGCTGTATGTTCGGCTCGGGAGCCCAGGTGTATTGAAGTCGTGAAAGTGTAACCAGTCAGCTTAGCTGGGAGTTAAAAAGGAAAGAAAAACCCGCAATAATCGGTATGTTAGCATTTTTTAGTCTGTAACTTAACTTAGCTTTTGTGTGTAAACTTAGAGATTTTCTAGCAGCGTGTTTTTGAGACTTAG
Organism: Arbacia lixula; assembly: GCA_963669155.1. Classification (NCBI taxonomy): domain Eukaryota; kingdom Metazoa; phylum Echinodermata; class Echinoidea; order Arbacioida; family Arbaciidae; genus Arbacia; species Arbacia lixula. The sequence continues at coordinate 23,923,436 of OZ022578.1, read as the reverse complement.
AGTCTTGTAAGTTAAAGTTATGTTAAAGTTATGCTGCAGTAATTTATCTTAAGTTTAGCTGGCTTTCTAGGATTTAAAGTGTATGTGACCACAGTCGAGTTTAGAGGACTCAGAATTGGTTTAACCTTTATTTTCTAGAGAATTAGCTCGGTGTAACTTAGTAGTTTACAGTTTTAAGTCATACGTTTTTCAGACGTTTAAGATTAGTCTAAGCACTGATGGGAACTCGCCAAGTCGTGGCTAGGCCACGCAACCAAAAACCTTAAGATCAGGCCATATGTTAAGCAGGTGTTTTCATATTTTACATGTGTTTTTTATGATGAAATGTTTAAACTTCATATTTTGTGTCAGGCATTTAGTATTCTCTTTTGTAGAGAATCGGCTTTGTGAATCTACTTGTGAGTGCGTGGAGCACAGGAGCGACAGAAGTCACGCTCAAGGAAATAAAACAAGTCGCATCTACTCGTCGAGTTTTTCTCTGTCTCAACTGGCTAGACTCTCACATAAGGCAGTGGCCTTAACAATGGCAGATCTAAAAATAACCCCCCAACTCCTCAATAAATTAAACAAAGAATGAAGGAAGATGAACGAGAGGAAAGAAAATTAGCTGAAGAGCGAGATACATTAACATACCACCTTAGGAAGTGGGAAAACTTTCATACATAAGATCGGCGAGGCGAATATATCTATTTTTTGGTTAGAAAAAAATGCTGGAGCGACTGCATTTGCACTACTTTTGCATATATCCTTCGGTACAATTTTTTTGTTTTGTGTGTGTGTTTGTGGATGTGTGTGTGTGTGTGTGTGTGTGTGTCTGTGTGTGTGTGTGTAAGGGTGCGTTTATGTGTGGGAGATTAAATAGACAAAACTTTTCTCTCAAGATTCTTGATTGTACAACGTTTTATAAACATTAATTTATATGAAAAGGTACCTCTTGTCTTTGTTTGTATAGCTATTGCAAGAACCATTGTGTTAGCAAGCTGTGCTCTTCACATGTTGAGATCACGGTGTCCATCTGCATCTGCAGTCACGGCAGAAACAGATCATGAAGATCCTGCGACTCATGAAGTCACAATAGCAGTCTGCCGTGGTGAGGAAGGGATGTGCAGTATTCGCACCATGCGAGGAAATAACGCAACCAACATGGCCAAGGCTTCCAAAGCACAGAGAGACTATCTTTGTAGGTACAGTTAAGCCAGAATTTCACAACTTTACATAAACCCAGAAAATTCAAAGAAAAGTTTATACTTTCCAAACATCATAAAATTTACTGTATCTCATAAAATATTTGTGCTTTCATGACGAATTTGATATCAAACAGATGAGTAAGTCATGCCCCTTCATCGCATTGCTTTGTCATCAGGAGCTGAAAAATATTTAGGTTTCATTTCACCCCCCAAAATCTTCATATTTTAGACAAATAGAAAATAAAAACTTGACAAAAACATTTCATATTTGTGCTAGTTTCTTCTCAACACAAACATTCCAGATTACACTTTTTTGTTCAGTGGTGACATATCATGATAGAAAATGTAATATAAATCATAGATTTGACATTTATATATTTCCATGAAGCGATGTTTGAAAATATAATAACAAACTATAGAATACATTTGGCAGGAATATTATTTTTTTTCTTCAAAGAAAATTCCACCTGAAACATAATTGAATCCCAACGGCATTCCAATCATATGAAAGAACTTAATACGCTCTTTCATTTGATACCAAATTCGTCATGGTAGTATATATATATTTCTGAAGATATAGTAAATTTTGCGATGTATGGCAAGCGATCAATTTCACTGAATTCCAAGGGTGTATGTAAACTTTTGGCCTCAACTGTATGTCAACTCACCTCTTGGAGCAGTAGAGTGGCAGGAACACATGGTGTGAGCGTATGGAGAAGACATCTTGCAACTCTTCTGCAGTGGTATTCATTCTATAAAATCCACATTTTTACCCGTTTTGATAAGAGACCAGTTCCATTTTACAAAAGAAAAGGAGACTCACTGACCTGCAGATCTTACCGTGCCATCAAGGTGCTGGAGCTTGGAGCAAGCCATGAAAGTGTAGAATCCTTGAGAAGAGAGTCAGAGACCTTGACCAGTCATTTTAATGTTCAAGACTTGCATATTTGCTACCTTCCATTCAATCTTACATGGCAAAATGTGCCGTTTTCTCTTGCTATTGTCTACTGACTATATGAAATGGATCTCTATTGTGCTATCAAATTTAATGGTTTACTAATATTTTCAAATCTTATGCATACCTCTGAAACAAAAGTTGTTCTTGACAGCCTTAGAGCTTATCCACGGTCTGATGGAGCAACAAGTTGCCAGTGCAAAATGAGCTCCAAGTACTGCAATGCCTTTGTAATAAACAGGTAGATTTGATAATTGGTTACTATTTCCTGAGGGAAGAAATGTTCAGAAATATATACACATAGATTAGTAAACAGGTTCATTTGCTAGATGGATTCAACATAGTAAGGGGGGGGGGGGGGGTTAAATGTGAGGCCCTGCCTATCATTATATTTGAGGTTTTGGGCCATTTATGTTCATCTCTTATATATTAGGGAAGATGTCCTATTAATGTTTTGTGATGGGCTACAGAGAATCTTCAAATTCTATGTATATGCATTGTGTTGTATACAATAGCTACTCTAGCAAAATGTTTTCGACCATATTGCTCAGACTCCTTTGGCACATGCTCCAACTTCTCCTCCAGCTGTGCTTGTTCCACTGTCAACTTAGCTGCTTCACCAACAGAGTCTGTGTCCCCAGGGGAGCGTTTCATGAAAGTTGTCAGCTTTGACTAAATAGTCAGTGCCAACCATTTCAGTGAAATTTCAGTGAAAAACACTTACCAGAACAAAGCCTCCCCCTTGATGAATAGAAGGAATGTGTGAATTTATGCCAGTGGTAAGCAACATATAGGGGCATTTGATAAAGAATTAAGTTCACCTCGAAGTCCTGCGTAAGTAGCCATGCATGTCTGGTATTTAACAATGCAGTGACATGTAATATACAGGTGAAAGGTAAAATCAACACCCAAAACAAAATGAAAGCTCAAAAATCTGGGCACTACCAGACAATTTAAATATTTCTGTCTCGATTATCTGTCTTCTTAATACTGCCTAAAGATATCAAACTATTAGTTTTCAGTAATATTTTTAAAATAAAAAAATAATAATAATATCTTAATTATTTGTACCTAGACAATTCCAAAAGGTATTTTCACTGTACATGTAATAATTTGTAGAGTCTAGCAATGTTTAAAAAACCTCCAGCTCCATATTGGAAAAGGACTATCTTGGCTTGATGTACGCCCGCAGGAAAGTCAGATTCTGCAGGAGCCACTTATTTCTAGACGACATCTTGGGGTTGGCACCCTGACCACTTCTTCCACAAGTTTCAGCCTTCACAATTCTTCCAAATGAAGTCCTAAGCGACTTCATTTTTACCCCCAGTTGTTTTTCTGTGAAAAGAAAAAGATATGAAACAAATGAAATTAAAAATACTGACATCAGCTGGCGATTCATCCTTTCTCTTATAGAACAATGCACAGGTTAACTTTAATTAGTGTAGATACATGGAGTGTACACCCCAACTCAAATCAATTGGAGTAGCTTGTCAGAATCTAACGTTGCATGTCAGAATGAATTCCTCTTTTTTCTGGCAGTGGCGTATGATATTGAGGGGCCTTATGCCAGTGGCATCTTTGAGCCAAGAGAGGAAAGTCAGTCTCTGTCGTCCTCTTGACCTACGTCCCTGAACAGCACCAGTGAGGGCGACTTTCTCAAGAGCATTCTTGCAAGGAATGTGGCCTCAGAAACTTATCTGTTTTGTGGCAATTGTTTGAAGTAACTTTTGGGATGACCTTGCTCTTTCTAGGACATCTTCATTTGTAGCATGATACTCTCATCATCCTACGTAGAAACCACATTTCTGTGGCTTCTAAACGCTGTTGCATAGATTTACTTATAGTCCAGCATTCCGATCCATAAAGACGCCTGGACCATATATAGCAGTGCAATAATCTTAGTCTTGTAGAGAGAGTAATAGATCGAGTACGACTGAACATTGCCAAAAAACATTATTACAACCCTGTATTTGTCTACACTATGTAATGTGGTTGTGGGGTAAGAGTTCCATATGCACCCCCACTAAAAAAAATTAAAATGTGAAAATACACTGTACCATAAAGGCTATATGAATACTCTCCTGGATATGGAGTACCAAAAAGAAATACCCTTTTCTCATTGGGTTTTCTTAGCCCCGTACTATCCTAAGCCCCGGACTATTTTTTGAAGCTTTTCACACTGGCATTCTTTAGCCCCGTACTATTTCTTAAACCTGACTAAGGAAATCCACGCTTTCTCGACAGCTTATGAATATTTATGAGTGTACGTCTTGCACACGGGCTCTTTACCACTCCGCATCAAGGTCACTCGCCCGTCGGGCATTATCTGATTGGTCTCGGCGTTTCGGCCTTGAGAGCTGACGCTGCATTTCCTTAGCCACGTACTATTTTTCGTTTCTGTTCTCACTGGCGCTTTTAGCCCTGGACTATTTGGCTTGGCCCTGCAATTGCGGAGTTAGCCCTGCTTTTTTGCAGGGCCAAATAATCCCAGATTATTGGTGGGGCTAGCACACTTTGGTAAAAACCAGTGAGAACAGAAAGTGGTCTAATCTTAGCCCTGTGCTATAGGTGGGGCTAAGGCCCCCCTTAGCCCCACCTATAGTACGGGGCTAAGGAAATTTTTGCCAGTGAGAAAAGCATAAAAGAAAATCAGGCAGCCAAATCCACACTCGTCATCAGCAGCCAGGGTGTGGTAATGATTTTAGAAATTAGATTCGTTTCTAAATCAGAGGTAAGACGGTTAACGTAAAACGTCTGATCCTGGCCGAACGAATCCATGCACTGACTTACCTCATTACCTGATTTCCTTGAAAAGTGCAGCGCGTAAGATGATGCCAGGATGTTTGTAGTAATACGCGTTGCTACGGTCAACTATTTCATCATAGCTGAGACAATAACCATGTTTGGTCATTCCGTCTCAACCAGATGTTGAACGAAGACTTCTCCGCGATGCAAAAAGCGGACCTCTCTGTATCTCTTGCTGCTCTTTGTCGTATCCATTTGCAGCAACTCTCTTTAGCAGCACTGTTGGTCCCTCAAGTGGAAGTTGGAGCTTAGCCTGCTTCCAAAAGTGTGCTACAGATGTAAGATTTACGCTGACGCCGAGCCATTTCCGCAGGTATTTTGCAAGGGAACGTCGTAGATGAGGAGTTGCCACTGGCCGGAGCTTATATACATAATCATAATAGGCCTGTAGAATAATTAGGTGGGGGAAGTGATAAAAATTAGGGTAGAGTTAGGGTTAAACTTACGTTTACCGGCCATCTGAGTAATCATGATAACGCCATCTACGACATTAAAGAATTCACACATTCAATAAATGCCTTATAACATGCCTTATTTTTCATTTCTCTTACACTTTTCACCTCCAAAAATCATTCTTTTTATAGAGCCGTGAGTTTGCTGAAGATCTACTATGAAATCAGTTTTGTATCCTTTGTCTTTCAATGGCTGTTGCCTGTTATTTTCAAGTAGATCAAGATCTAACGTACACTGAGATAGGGCGCTATCCACATCAGCCTACGCGACTAGTCACGGGTAGCTAGCCGGGTAGCAGCAGTCCCGAGGCTAGGCCTTGAAGTTTACGGGCGCTAATGCAGACCTAGAAATCACTTTTTTGGACGAATTCAACGGCAAAGAACTTGTCTAGGGTTAGGGTTAGGGCCAGGGTTAGGTTTAGAATAAGGTTTAGGGTTAGGGTCAGGGTTTATTAGGTTTAGGGTTCAAATTCATAAAGTAAGTGCCAGGCAAAGGCTAGACGTGTACGTGCAAATCTGCATACCCCACCAATTTATGGGTACGGGACTACATACAGAACAAAATGTGTAAGGGAAGGAGATGAACGAGAGAGGGCGTTTTGGAAGGAGGAAGGAAGATGGCTGCTTGAGCAAACGTGCAAAACTTGAGGTCGCCGGACTGGCGGTATTAAATCCACATTTGTGGTGGTTGGATTAATTGTAGAATCTTGTCGGAAGTCAGTTATTCCTGTCTGCAGATAACGAACCCTTACATTTGGCGCTGCGAGCAGGGTCTATTTGCTATGGAAACTTGATTTTTATAGATTCTGAGGCAACCAACAATTGTACCAACCGGTGGTAGGCATAGTCCCGTGTTGTCATTTTGGAAGCGGGATCTAGGTAAGCGTAGTAATTGAGTTGCTACTGTGTGAAGCTCCCTGGGAGCTTAGACACTAAAAGTGAAGTTGCGTGCAGTTCAGTTCTGCACCAGTGAGGACTAGATGAGCACAATCAAGGTTTATTAGCTCAAAGATAGAGTCAACGTGCATACCAAATAAATTATTTTTTCACAAAATACTAACTTAAAATGATATGGGTATGCGTTGGACCTTGTGTGACTGCATCTTGATTAAATGATAGAATTAGAAACCAAGTAGACTAATGTGACAAAAACAAACAAACAAACAAAAAACACGAAAAAAAAAGCATGTGAGTTAAATGGACTATTACATGATTAACTGCAAAAGACATCAATGGTTAATTAATACATTGACACATAGCCATAACTAGGTCTAAATCGGGTTTGTTCGGTGAGTTTTAGAGACTACCGGTACTACAGGATACCGATCTGTGCTGTGTTGGATCGTTGTTCTCGGGTTGTGTGGCTGTAAGAGAATAAGGTGATGGGCTATGTCTTCCTGTGATTTTGAGTGATTAATTCTGGGTTTGAATAAGCACAATATTTCCGAGGCTATATCATGTATCTTGACTCTTCTGGGTGCCATTTTGGGTGACGTTGCTTTGCAAGAAGCAGAGGTTTTTGGTGTTGCTTTTGTAGAGATATTGAATGCATTGTTGAGAGTTCAAGTTACAATTATAAAGGTTTGCCCACTGTGGCCGCTGAGTAACTTTGTGCAGGTGAATGGTTTCAATTATACGTGAACATTTACAAGTATTGTAAGGAAAATGGCGGATCGCTCGGTATATCTCAATCGCTTTACTGCAGAATATATTGCTAGGCTATGTGAATTAAATCACATTGACAAACAGAAAATAAAGACAAAAGCTGAGAGAATAACATGCCTGGTGGAATTACCGCACCTGATCGAAGAGGAAAAAAACAATCCTCTATCACCACAGAAGAATTAGTTCAGGTTATGCTGCAAATGGATGTGACTCGAAAGCAGGAAACAGATCAATTGTGCAACTCTTTATGCAAGCTGTTACACGAAGTGCGCGCCGCCCAAGTGCAGAATTGACAGGCTTGCATAAGTTGAGTGTGGACGATGACATTTCTTGTTATTTGAACACATTTGAACGTATTGCCACAACAGCAGGCAAAGATAGGGTTGATTGGCCACGATTGCTTGAGCCGTACCTGACGGGAAAAGCGCAACAAGCATTTCATGCCTTGAGTAGTACAGATAAGGATGATTACCATGAAGTAGTACAGGCAATCAAACGCCGCTACAATCTGACACCAGATGCCTACCGGGTCAAATCCAAGACAGACTCCAAGAAAGGTGGGGAAACATTTGAGGAATTTGGTCATCGCTTACAGGACCATTTCTTCCGGTGGCTCGAAATTTCTGGGAGCACAGCCGAAAATCCAGAGGTAAAAAGGAGTCTAAAATTTGATCATGATGGATCAGTTTCTCAGCATGGTGTCCGATGAATCTCTTCGTCTGAAATCGCGGGCAGCGAAATCGCAGTCTCTGACTGATCTCTCTCGTTTGGCAGATGAACTTATGCTACACCGCAGAGCTACCTCCACCGGGGGAGAAGAAAGCAATCTGAATCGCGAAATGAATCGCAAAGGGTTCTCGGGGGGAACCCCACCCCCAGGACCACCTCAGGTAACCCAGCAGGAAGGAGAACCTTCAATATGAACTGCTATCGTTGTGGCCAGTTGGGTCACCGCATTGCCGAATGTCCAATGCCACAGACACGATCCCCTACACAGAATTTGCCAGGGGTTCCCACACCAGAGACGGGGGAAGACTGCAACTTTGTTGCACCCCAGAAAACGGACATGCCCATGGTAGAAATTGGTATAAAGGGGCAGGCACCGCCCCTTACCAAAACACAGGCATTGGTGGATACAGGGGCAAGCGTTTCTCTGATCACAACAGGCCTGTGTAAACTCCTCCATCTTTCTCCTACACCAAACAAGGGGACAGAGACCTTGCGGATGGTGGATGGGACTATCTTGGCTCCAGCGGGAATGGTTCAGGCAGAAGTTGAGCTAGGAGGGAGTGTGGTAGAGAGGAAATTTCAAGTGGTGCATAGCCTTCCAGCAGAAGTTCTCTTGGGGGTGGATTTTGCAAAGCAGGTTGGCTTGGTTTTGGACTTCAGGAGTGGGTTGTACAGTACCAGTGGTTCTGGAGGTGGTGAGAGGTGTATGTAGTTTCCATTTCAGGGGATGGATCACCCGAGGGTCCAGGATGGAGATGAGAGTGAGGATGAGGTTGATGAACATAGGAGACCTCCATTAGAGCGAGAGGTAGTGTTAACGGGTGAAGAAAAATTCCAACTGCAGGAATTAGTGGAGGAATTTGACACAGTGTTCACTAATGAACCGGGTCATACAGACGTTGCTGTGCACACAATAGAGGTTGGAGATGCCACCCCTGTACGCGCACACGCATATTGGATGGGGCCTGAACGCAAGAGAGCAATGGAGGAAGAATTGGAAAATCTGCTGAAAACAGGTAAAATAGAGCCCTCCACCTCTCCATGGGCATCCCCAGTAGTCATGGTTCTGAAGAAGGGAAACAAGTATCGCATGTGCATAGATTATAGGAAGTTAAATGCGGTCACGAAACCTGACGCATTCCCAATGCCTACAGTAGATGCCATTCTTGGGTCTTTGCATGGTGCAAAGGTGTTCACATCTCTCGATTTGCGCAGTGGATACTGGCAGATGGGCATTGCCCCAGAAGATGTGGAGAAGACTGCGTTTGTTTGCGAACAAGGCCTCTTCGAATTCAAGGTTCTCCCCTTTGGATTGGTCAATGGACCAGCCAGTTTTCAGCAGTTGATGTCGAAGGTCCTGGGGGACTTGATTGGACAGTGTTGTTATGTGTACCTAGATGACATTGTGTGTTTCTCCTCGAGTGTCTCCCAACATTTGGCCGATTTGAGATCAGTTCTGCAGAAGTTGAAAGCAGCAGGCTTGACTGTCAATGTAGAGAAATGCCAACTGATGAGAGGAGAGATGAAGTATCTGGGACACATAGTCAGCTCAGGCGGCCTAAAGCCTGATCCAGAAAAGATCGCTGCCATCCAACTCTACACAGTGCCTACATGCCTCAAAGAACTAGAACGTTTCCTAGGCATGATAGGGTGGTATCAGAAGTTCATTCCCCAATTCACAGAGAAGGCTGCCCCACTCTTTGAGGGGCCAAGTGGGCCTGGAACGACCAGCGTACCATGGCCTTTCAAACATTGAAGGAGGCCCTAGTGACGGAACCCATCCTTGGCTATCCTGACGAATCCTCCATGTTCCACGGTTCACACAGATGCCAGTGATACTGGACTTGGAGCAGTCCTCACCCAACAACAACCATTGGGTAATAGGACGATCGCATTCGCTAGCCGCACTTTGTCCAAGGCAGAGAGAAATTACAGCACCACTGAAAAGGAATGCCTTGCTGTGGTGTGGGCCTTGGAGAAGTGGAGGGTATATCTTGCAGGTCTTGAGGGCAGAAATTGTCGTGTTGTCTCTGATCATCAAGCTCTTTGCTGGCTCTTCCGTAAACACAAACAGACTGGTAGACTGGCTCGATGGATCCTTCGATTACAGGATTTCCGTTTCCAGGTGGTGTACCGTCCGGGTGCCCTACACCATGTGCCAGATGCTCTATCCCGCATACCCGACAGGTCTGTTGTGGTAGGTGTCGTGGAGATCATAACCCCAGTCACGGTTGTCGATGAAAAGGAAGATAACTGTGCTGCAGATCCATGTCTCCATCCAGACGACGACGTCCTGGACTGGATTCAATGCGATAGCTGCGATCTTTGGTACCACCAAGTTTGTGTCTCCCTGAAAAAGGACGAGGCAGACATGGTGGAGATCTACTCCTGTCCCTCTTGCAGGAATGAGAAAACGAGCGAGACCGACAATACTAAAGATAGGCCTACAGGTGTCTCACACCCTACCCTTGACAGACACTTGGTTAGTCAGTCTCAACGACAGGACCCAGTTCTTGGTCCTATCATTCACAAGCTAGAGTCATCTGTAGAGACGGAACATCCACACTACAGGATGAAGGAGAAGGTCCTCTACAGTGTGGCAGGGTGTCCGGTGATCCCCAAGGCACTCCACCGTCAGATCTTGACAGAGGCCCATGCCAAACCTACAGCCGGTCACTTAGGTAGGAGAAAGACATTACAAAGACTGAGGGACATGGGAGTTTGGTGGCAAGGGATGTCCCAAGGTGTGCGTAGTTTTGTACGGAGCTGTCGCGTTTGCCAGGAAACCAAACCGGTGTACCGAAAGAAACAAGGGAAAATGCACTCCGTGCCGGCTACAGAGCCATGGGAGAAAGTGAACGTTGATCTAATGGGCCCATCACCCAAGTCCTATGGGGGACATGAATACATTCTGGTGGCCGTAGACCAATATACCCGTTTTGTGGAAGTGATACCGCTGAAAGCGGCCTCAAGTAGCTCAGTAGCCTGCACACTTGTACGAGAAGTCTTCTGTCGCTATGGACCTCCGAAAAAGCTTATCTCGGACAATGGCCCACAGTTTCGGGGCAAAAGCATGAGGGCAATGTGTGCCGAGTGGGGAGTTGAACAGGTTTTTACTACGCCATATCATCCCCAAAGTAACATGGTGGAACGGGTGAATCGCAACGTAAAGGCAATGCTGCAATCCTATGCTCGGGACGATCATCGTCAATGGGATGTGCACGTGGCAGAGTTCTCATTTTCCCTAAACTCCAGCCGCCACGACACTCTTGGTGTGGAGCCTGCCAGGATCATGTTCGGAAGACGTCTGAACACACCAATGACCAACAAGCTCGGGACTGAGAGGGAGAGGGATGCTGACGTTCCAGGTGACGCAGAATTAGCAGCTCGGCAACGACAGGCGACTGACGGAGCGAAGGAGCACTACGACAAGCGTCGATGCAAGGTTCACGTGAAGGAGGGAGACGTGTTCTGATAAAGACTTTCCCCATCTCGAATGCCAAGAAACATTTCTGCGCAAAACTGGCCCCACGTTGGGCATGACACTACATTGTGCAGTGCCAGCTGACTCTGGTAACATTTCTGGTAACTGATGAACTAAAACCAGAGGAAAAACGCGTTGTGCATGCGGACCAAATGAAGGTCTGCTTGGAATCCGAATCAGTGGACTTGTAGACTTTTAATGGATGCAGAACTAGCATACACCTCAGGAGTTGAAGTTTTATACCTTACATGTACCATTCTTGGGTTGCGAGACTCTAATTACACCCAATTATTAGCATTCTCTTTTGTAAGAAGTACAGTATATACATGTACGCGTTAATATGATTGATTTTCCTGCAGTGCGGGGAATCATCACTTGTCGTAGGGTTGCAGGATTGTTTAACCCACAGTAGGTCGTTCAAGGATATATCTTTGGTGACGATGCATGTCATTATTGAGTTAAAGGCACATTATATCATGTTTATAACTGTTGTGTTCATTGAAACATTACTCAAGGGTGAATGCAAGCACCTATTCTAGATAATGTTTATCATCTGGAAGAAAGCAAATAATGTAGTTCTCATTGGTAGCATATTTAATACAGGCATTTTGATCAGTGAATGTGAAGTTGCTTGAAATCTTTGTGATGCATGCTATTTGCATGTACTATGTATGTTATAATGCAAAGGTTATACAATTATGTTACTGACTGTGAAATTCACTGGAAACCCCTATCATACAAATCTCATATTGTGTATGAACAATATTGTTATGAGTGCAGGATGGTTAGGATATCAAAGGATCTACTTAACATGTGGTTACTGCACTCAGTGTATACACAGCAAACAAAAGTAACAGTTAATTACTGCTCAGTGCTCAGAGGAATTATTGTGAGGTTTAGTATTTTAAGGTTCTGATTAATACACTATGTTTAAAAATGATTGAAATACATGTATACCAGAAACACTCACAGTGGTGGAATTCAATATCTCAGTATCAGACTATTTATGAAGACATTTACTGGAATGTTACATGTGAATCCTTTGTATGTAAGTTTGGCAAACAGTTGCATTTTATCAAGAGAGAAAGTACTCTCGTCATTTCATAGTTTGGACGTTGTAGCTACACCAATACATGTATGTGTATCAAGTGGTTGAAGAATAAGCATCGTTGATGTGCTGACCCACTGCATTCCTTCGTATAGTCTCAGTACAGATATTACATGATGTACAATCTACCCCGCAGTGAGGGAGGTTACAATTTTATGACCAGTTGTAACTTGTGCTGGAACTGTTGATTATTTTGTTGAAGTTAAAATATCATAGGATATTTTTAAGCGGGGAATGTAAGGGAAGGAGATGAACGAGAGAGGGCGTTTTGGAAGGAGGAAGGAAGATGGCTGCTTGAGCAAACGTGCAAAACTTGAGGTCGCCGGACTGGCGGTATTAAATCCACATTTGTGGTAGTTGGATTAATTGTAGAATCTTGTCGGAAGTCACTTATTCCTGTCTGCAGATAACGAACCCTTACAAATGTGTGCGACAAAAATGAAAAGTTGTATTTGTCATCAAATTACTCACGATTGCACCCGATTTCTCCACATATTTCGCCCATCAGCTTCTCCTTCATAACCCTATTGTGGTAGGCGGGTAGAGTAATGTCGTACAGAGTTCGCCGCTCTCGCCACATTTGGAGGAGAATCTTCCCCCTACCCCCTCCTCCGTTCACTGGATTCTGCCATTTTCCTGGATCGCATCGCATCGCAGCCAGAAATTTTGAACATGTTCAAAACCTTTCGATGCGAGGCGATTGCTTGCGATAATTGAAAAAATCGTCTGTGATCGCGTCGCAAGACCTCTCACACTGTGCGATGACAGGCAATCACTCGCGATGCGACGGGATATCGCAGGTAATCGCACAGTGTGAGGCGGGCTTTTTTTTAACGCGCATACCGAAACAACAAATTTTCGCTGTGCCAGAACGGTGTTATTGCATGTATATGCGCAACAGGTGAAAATCTTTAAAAGCAATTTGCAGCGACAATTGGCAGACACCCGATGATATATTCTTTTGCTAAACATTTTGTGTTTTGAATCTCAGTGAGAGAGTGTGTGTGTGTGTGTTTTTTTTTTTTTTGCAAGTCATGGAAGGTGTGATTTGATTGATGTTGAATGAAGGGATTATACTCTTTAATTGAAGTACTTTTTCCATTTGAATGTCACTTGCAGGTATGTCAGTTGTATGATGATTTTGTCAATCTCTGAGTCTTTTTTCCAAGTACAAACAAAACATTCTCCATGAATTTCCAAGGATTTTCATACAAAAGCACTAGAAACTATAATTTTTTGAGATCAAGATGTTAATCTTACTGAATTCCTTATATGTTACGGTATGTAAAACAGCAGTCATTTTGCCCCAAACCAGTGTACTATATTTATGTTCTGCAGAACTTTACTTTACTTTGGAAAGTAAAACATACTTAGTCAATTCAACTAAAGGATTTATTACAATTTGTATACTCTGAGAATAATACATGTATCACTCTTGGGACTGATTTTCTCAGAATTTTCGAAGTCTTTTGTCAAATGTACCAGTTCTGTGAACGCAATAAAAAATCCATTACTGTAATATTGACAGACCTATAAGGGCCTATTGGAAGCATTTCCTGAATGAAAACAACATTTTTTTTTTTTTGTGGGGGGGGGGGGGGGTGGGGGGGGTGGATGAGAGCAGTCCAGAATGTGCCAAGAGCAGATCAAATCTGATGAACAGTCCACATAAAAGGAAAATCAGTAAAATTTTTATCAAATCAAATGAAAAAAGGGCATCTTGAAGTCGAGTAAACTTAGCATTTACGATTCAAAGATTTTATGATTGTTTTCAATGTAGATACCTTTACAGTCTGCATTTTTTTTCAAATCAAATGCAAAAAGGACATCTTGAAGTTTCACAATTTTTCATGATTCTTGTGTAAACTATCATGAGTGTGCATAAATAAAGCGAGTAAATTCAGTAAATCTAGGTTCAATACTCTGCTATTAAGCTAGCTATGAGCTTATCAAGGGTTTTTATATGGTACACCAGGAGATGTCTGGAAGAGGTTGCATGAAAGTGTTTAGTAAACTTAGCATTTATGATTTCACGATTTTATGATTGCTTTCAATTTAGCTACCTTTACAATTTGCATGAAGTATGCTCTTCTTTAACCCTATCTGGCGGGGGGGGGGGGGGGATAGGTAGCACCCCCCCTTCTCAACATTGTTCACAATATGTCCACAATACACATTAACTCTTGCAGCATGGTTTTTATGAATAATTTCGGACATTCAAGCGTCCCATCACAAATTTAAGTCTCATTACTTTTTATGAATACGTGTCGTCTAAAATATCACTCAATTTGTAAATCACTCAATTTGAGTCAATGCCAATTAGGGTTTAGAAGTAATTTACATAACTATGATTCACTCTAGGCAGGGGGATGAACTGTGAATAGTTACGGGCTGTCAGTGAGCATACACAAGAAATTTGTACTACAGTGGACTTTTCGTTGTAAAGAGCATTGATATAATGAGGTTTCATGATGACGTAATTTTTTAAGGTCATTGTAACGAGGTTCCACTGCGTTGAGGTTTCACAGACTAAGTCTGTAAATGATCCTTTTATTCAGTTTGTAACTTGAAAAATTTAGCCATTTCAATAAAAATACCACAAACTCAAGTGTTCTGTATGTATTTGTTCTGCACTATATGTCCTTTATGTCATCTTTCAGGGATTGTGTCTTGCTCTGTATGTGCAATATGTTTGAAATACAAATTACAAAATGTCAAATTAAAATTCTGAGTTCTTCATAAAAGACAGAAATTCACAGAAGACACAAAGAGACGAACTGTAAGTTTGAATGGCTTTATTCTATCAACTTCAAATTGAAAATGCTAGTGGTGCATCTTGAAATATCAACATCCTTATTACAGTATGGTCATTTGGGAAAAACATTACAAACAGCTATGATCATTCATGAAATATGTAGTTGTCACTATCAGCGTAGCAAAATGGACTTCTGTTATCCCGAGGTATAGTAGAAAACAAACAAACAAACAAAAACCCACACAAATATAAAACGGTGGCATCGAGTTATTGATAATCTTTCTAGACAAGGCAGTTGAACCAGGAGAGCAGAGGAGGCATCTGTCCAAGATCTACCCCTTCACATTTTTCATAAATTAAGTGTTCTTTGTGCTAAAAGTGTGAATGCATTACATACATCAATAGGGTGCCCCTTTTGAATGAAAAGGAGTCCCCCTTGCCTGATTTTCCCCTCCACTTTGAGCATCACCTCCTGTCCCTAGAAGTACGAGAATGACAGTCCATTTTGAGTATTATTTTTCATTGTATGATATTTCATGTAAAAAAAAGTTCATGAATTTCTAAATTTCTTCAGTCAAATTATGTATCCAAAACGTGCTGTACGTACATCACTAATACAACAGCACCCATGCATAAGCTCGGGGGGGGGGGGGGGGGGGGGATCTTCCACTTAGACCCGTACAACGGGCAGCATCTGCGATAGTAAAAAATGTGGAAAGGGTATGCAATTTAGGATCAGGCGACATTCTCGGGTATCTAATTTAGGAGGTCAAAGACGGGGAAAGTATTGTACTGAAAAAAAGGGTAAAAAAACCACACTTCTCTTAAATGCGAGGAAAAAGAATTACAAAAATCTTTAACTGAAATTGGGCCAGATTCTGCAGATTCAAAATAAGTTTAAATCCTCAATCAAGATTAAGTTTAGAACGCTGTACAGTCCAAATGGCAGATTCACCCCTCCCCCCCCCCCCCCCCGCCATACTATGAATACCCCTTAATGGTGTCTGTAATAACCCACTGTGTCACACAGTCACCCCGTTCTGTGTATTTCTTACTTACACAAAAAGTGGTACCCACAATGTGTCGTTGTACTTACATTGCCAATCCCACAACGTACATACACAAAACACCCTTTAATGGTGTCTGTAATAACCCACTGTGTCACACAGTCAGCCCGTTCTGTGTATTTCTTACACAAAAAGTGGTACCCACAACGTGTCGTTGTACTTACATTGCCAATACCACAACGCACATACACAAAACACCCCTTAATGTAGCTCTGGTACGTATGTGTGTGTGTGTGTGTGTGTCAAAGAGAGAGAAATAAATGCTGGGGAATCCCACGCAATTTGGTACTGCGCACGGCATAGCACCACCCGCGGAAAACCAGCCGCCTGTGATAAGAAGAACATTACACTCTGAGTAGATAGCCATTGTGGGTCCCAGCTCTCACATGAACATCAGATTTTCATCTAGTGACACGATGGGAGACATAGAAGACTATTACAAGAGAAAAAAATTGCAGATGCCGGATATTGAGGCGTACATCAGTATAAAAAATGAGCTGAACAATGTGATCGGTGAATTATATCCAGGTGAGATCAAATCATATCGTGTCATTATGGTTAAATTACAAGCTAAGCCTTTCAATATAAATATCATACAAGTATATGCTCCGGAGCATAGTTGCAACTATTGCCAGTTCAGAAGAAGCCTTAGAAAAGTTCTATGCAGACTTAGACAAAATAATGAAGCAGTGTAAATCTCAAGAAATAAAACTTGTATTTGAAGATTTAAATGCTGTCGTTGGTGCAGGAAAATACTAAGATATAGTCGGACCCCATGGACTTGGGAAAAGAAACGAACGTGGTGATACATGTGTAGAATGGTGTGAACTAAAAGGACAGGTTATTACTAATACTTGGTTTCAATATCACCCTCGTAGAAGATGGACATGGAAAAGTCCAGACCAAAGGACAAAGAACCAAACTGACTTCATTACTATCAACAGGAGATTATGTAATTCTGTTACACAAGCAAAAGGGTATCGAGGTGCTGATTGCAACTCTGATCATGTCAGGGTAGTATGCTACATTGAAATGAAGTTAAAGAAATTAGTACGTGTAAAACCGGTTAGAAGATTTGACTTCTCAAAATTAAGAAACAGGGAACTGGCCCAACAATTTAGGGAAGCTGTAAAAACAGAATTGAAAGAGGAGCTGTAAAAACAGAGTTGAAAGAGAAGCTGTAAAACAGAATTTAAAAAGAAGGAGCAAACAGATACAAGTAATAGTGACCAGTGTTTTGATAGCTTCCAAAAAGCACTTGTCAGTGCCACAGACAAATTTGTATCAAACATCATTCCAGGCATGAAAGAAGAATGGATGTCAATTGACATTCTGAACTTAATTAGAAGATCGTAGAAAGGCAAATAGAGACAATGAGCAATACAGAAAACTGGACAGAAATATTAGAAATGAATGTCAAACCGCAAAGACTGAAAAAGACAAATCCCCCAAACGTACATAGTATAGTACGTCAGTTACAGGTCTTGCACATTTAAGGTACATCGAAGACAAAGGGGGAAATATGATTATGGAGAATGAGGGAATACTTCACCGCTAGGACGAATATGCAAGAGAGCTGTTTCAGGATGATAGGGGGAAGAAACCAGACAAAAACAAAGATGATCGGAATATATTGGAAAAAGAAATATCCTATGCTCTTGAAAACTTGTCCATGAGAAAGGCAGCTATTGTAGAAATGTTCAATGCATTAGAAGACTTTGGAGTGAAACAAATAACAAATCTTGCAAACAGAGTATATAATGAGGGTCATTTAACATTTTTGTAACAGACCAACAGACGGACAGACTAACAGACCAACAGACTAACAGGAAAAGTGATTACTAGGTCTCTGCCGAACTTTGTTCAGATGAGACAAAAATGGAGAATGTGTGTGTGTGTGTGTGTGTGTGTCAGAGAGAGAGAAATATTAGATACCTTACGTGATGGGGAATCTCACGCAATTTAGTAATGCGCAAGGCATGGCACCAGCCGGGGAAAACCAGCCGCGCCTGTAATAAGAAAACATTACACTCTGAGAAGATAGCCATTTTCATGTTTGTGGGTTGCAGCTTTCACGTCAACATCACGTGTGTGTGTGTGTGTGTGTGTGTGTGTGTCAAAGAGAGAGAAATAAATGCTGGGAATCCCACGCAATTTGGTATTGCGAACGGCATAGCACCACCCGCGGAAAACCAGCCGCCTGTGATTAGAAGAACATTACACTCTGAGTAGATAGCCATTGTGGGTCCCAGCTCTCACGTGAACATCAGATTTTCATCTAGTGACACGATGGGAGACATAGAAGACTATTACAAGAGAAACAAATTGCAGATGCCGGATATTGAGGCGTACATCAGTATAAAAAATAGGCTGAACAATGTGATCGGTGAATTATATCCAGGCGAGATCAAATCATATCGTGTCATTATGGTTAAATTACAAGCTAAGCCTTTCAATATAAATATCATACAAGTATATGCTCCGGAGCATAGTTGCAACTATTGCCAGTTCAGAGGAAACCTTAGAAAAGTTCTATGCATACCTAGACAAAACAATGAAGCAGCGTAAACCTCAAGAAATCAAATTTGTATTTGAAGATTTAAATGCTGTCTTTGGTGCAAGAAAATACTAAGATATAGTCGGACCCCATGGACTTGGGGAAAAGAAACGAACGTGGTGATACATGTGTAGAATGGTGTGAACTAAAAGGACAGGTTATTACTAATACTTGGTTTCAACATCACCCTCGTAGAAGATGGACATGGAAAAGTCCAGACCAAAGGACAAAGAGCCAAACTGATTTCATTACTATCAACAGGAGATTCTGTAATTCTGTTACACAAGCAAAAGGGTATCGAGGTGCTGATTGCAACTATGATCATGTCAGGGTAGTATGCTCCATTGAAATGAAGTTAAAGAAATTAGTACGTGTAAAACCGGCTCGAAGATTTGACCTCTCAAAATTAACATGAGAAAGATGATTCTTCGCGTGCTACTTAATCGAATGCGTGGCAGAATCTCTGGTGAAATATCAGAAAAACAGTTTGGATATAGGCCTGATAAGGGTACAAGGAATGCAATCTTCATTATACGTATGTCATCTGAGAATGCAATCCAGATGCAGTCGGATCTCTATGCATTTGACAAGGGGCCACATCACGCACTCTTGAAAGTACTAGACTCACTGGACATTGATGGAAAAGACCTCTATTGAATCAGCTCGCATCCATCAAATTTAATGGGAAGATAAGCAACTGGCTCAATGTAGAGCGTGGTGTTAGACAAGGTTGTACTCTTTCTCCCGATTTGTTCTCAATCTATACCAAACCATCGTACTGTCCATCGGGGAAATGGACGGCATATTGATATGAGGAGTCAACATTACAAACGTCAGATATGCAGATGATACAGTCATGATAGTTGACTCTGAAGAAAAATTGCAAACTCTCATGGACACAGTTGTCGCACAGAGTGAGAGGAAAGGCTTGTTATTAAATCTTAAAAAGTCCGCTGTCTTGTCTTCTCAAAAATACCTCCAGTTCCACCATGCAGAAAACAAAAGTAAATGGTGAAACTCTGGAACAGGTAGATGAGTTCACATATCTAGGCATCTAGGCAGTGTTGTTACGTCTGACGGAAGGTGCAAGAAAGAGATAAAAAAGCGAATTGGGATTGCTAAGTCTACATTCAAGAACATGGAAAGGAGATTGACAACCAACTCGATCGATCATTCTCCCTACCAGACTTAGATTATTGCACTGTTATGTAATAGCCCACGCTTCTTTATGGATCGGAGTGCTGAGCTATACAGCTACAAGTAAATCCATGCAATGTTCAGCGTTTGGAAGTCACGGAAATGTGGTTTCTCCGTAGGATGATGAGAGTATCATGTACTTATATTACAAATGAAGATGTCCTAAAAAGAGCAGTTATCCCGAAAATTACTTCCAACAATTGCCACAAGACAGATAACTTTCCCAGGCCACATCCTTCGCAAGAATGCTCTTGAGAATGCCCTCACTGGTGCTGTAAAGGTACTTAAGTCAAGGGGACGACAGAGACTGACTTTCATCTCTTGGTTCAGAGATAGTCCAGCGGCAGAGCTGAATAATCGTTCACTTTTGTCTAAAAAACACCAAATTTGGCACACATGTAGAATTATACTATTTGAGCAAATATGGATATTGAGCCCATTTGAATTTTGCTCAGGGAGGCAACGGCAGCCATTTTGAAAAATGGCCGCCATTCAAAAATCGAAAAAAAAATATTTGTTTTCATCATATAATGTATTATTTTAGAGCTAATAAAATTCTCTACAAGATGATACCAAACTCATATTGCGTTATGATAATTTCTATGAAATTTTGGGGCAAAAATGCCATTTTTAAACAAAATTTCCAAGATTTTCAATTTTGGTCAATTACGTATTGGTTCATATTTCAAAAATCTTTCTCACTAATGTACTGAAACGTTTTGAAAATTTACCTATGTTTATGTGTAATATTGTATATAAATATGAATTACATTCCATTTTCTGATATATAGTTATAGTATTCCAAATTGAACCTTTGATGTTTGCCAAAGCAGTATTTTGCGCATATCGGTCTTCCGCCATATGTTTAACACGTAACCATTATGACCATGTGTATCGAATCTAAACGTCCCTATACACTCGCCAAAAATTCTCGAACTTAAAAAATATGCCACCATTGTCATCGAAGACTACTTTATACAGACATTACCATTGAAAATTCAACTCCTACCCTCCTTTCTCTGGAAAAAGGGTTTAGTTGACCCCCCCCCTACTACGCACATGACCTGTATAGCATATTCATATCCCAATAGTTATGCTTACATCAATGGGAGGAAGACGAACTAAGCCAGAGAAAGGGATTCGAAGGGGAAAAAGAGAAAAGGTAGATGAGGAAGCAAGGGTGGGGAGAAGGGCGAGTGTTAGGAGGAGGGGTAAAACAGGGGGAAAGTTTCCCATTTCAGGAATGTACAGTAAGTAGACGTAACTAGTACTACTGTACTATACCCACTTCTAACAACAGTACATGCTATTATAAGGTATCATATTTAAATAATTCAATTGTCTATAAGATGATACAAAATTCATTTCGCTTGTGATCATTTTTTATAAAATTTGGGGGCAAAAATGTGATTTTTAAACAAAATTTCCAAGATTTTAATTTTTTCTCAATTACGTAGTGGTTCATATTGCAAAGTTTTTTCACACTAATGAACTGAAACATTAAGGGAATGTGCCCATTTATATGCTTTATATTGGGTTTAAAAGTGAATTACATTCAATTTCATGATATATAGTTATAATATTCCAATTTTAACACTAAACAGAATTTAGCATAACGAATAAACATATGGACTTTGATTTTGACCTAATCTCACCACAACTACTCTGCACATTTTATACACTGTCATGAATGGAGCTGAATGAGTAGATAATCCATGTCATTTACACCAGCATTGTTACAATTATGTACAATATCGTATGGGCCCGTAATACTCATGAAATGATGGTTGCCTTTGGAAGTTCATAATGCCCCATAAAGACCTTCATCCATAGCTTAAATGGCGAATAAATGTTGTCTTCGCTTCCTCAGCGACAATGAATCTAGATAATGCTAGTGAAAATCATAATGAGATTGTATCAAGGATCTTCGCGAGTAGGCAGGGACTACTACTCCAATTTGTTGTATGATCTAGCAGAGTTAGATGATCATGCATGGACCTACCCTCACTAAAACCCTTCAATCCTAAAAAAAAAAATCAAAAACTATTTATTCTGCTTTCCTTGCAAACATTATCATGATTATAATGTTTTCTGGATGATCAACGTGCAGTTCCTACGCGGTATTCTTATTCAAGGTGGCATTTATTAATGAAGAGGATTGATTATGTAATATGGGTGTGTCAAAGGGTGCAGGAAGGTGCTACTGTCAATTAATACTTATCATAGTAATGCACAACGTCGAAATAACACAAATTAAGAAGCAAGGATGTTGCTTACCTCAAAGAAAAACCGTTCAGTATGTTTGTGGTGGTAGTTTTTTGTGATGCCATAATGTAAACCAAAGCCATT
Source organism: Arbacia lixula (assembly GCA_963669155.1). Lineage (NCBI taxonomy): Eukaryota > Metazoa > Echinodermata > Echinoidea > Arbacioida > Arbaciidae > Arbacia > Arbacia lixula. Next base: position 23,901,126 of record OZ022578.1, on the reverse strand, counting down.
ACAGCATATAGTATATAGCATTTCAAAGCTATGATAAAAACATGTTTCATAGGCATGAACGTGTACATACGTATGTATATTGCAAATATCCTGTACACCGAGGCATGCGCACTTTGCGCTTGTGACCTGTGTCAGGCTTGTAGACATATCAATATACTTTCATTACTATTAGGATAACCCATCTCGGTAGCAAACATTCATATGTTGATGGAGGCCAAACGTAACTTGCGTTTTTGCGAGAAAAATTGGATACAATAGACACAAAAGGCATCCAGACCCAATGAGCAACATTACGTGTAAAACATATGACGGGGACAAAATATGTACAAAATACTGCTTTAGCTAATATCAAAGTATGAACTTTGGAGAGCTATAACTATGTATCAGTTGAAGTAACGAATCCATTTTTTTCATAGCTAATCAAACAGCTCTCTTGGCAGTTTTTCAAGAAGTTTCTTTGCATTAGTAGACGAATTTCTGAAATATAAAGAAATGTGTGGATTATGGAAATTCAAATTTTGAGGAAAAATGGTAAAAAATCATATTTACTGCCCAAATTTATCATGAAAATCACACACATCTTGTAGTAAATTTAACACTCTGTAATCTGACACCTTATATGATGTATGGAAATAAACCATTCAAATGTTATTAATAAAATGGTTCAATACTACTTTTCTATAGGGGCCACTTTTAAAAATGGCCGCTATGGCTCTCCTGGGCAAAAATCAAGAGGGCTCAATATCCGAATTTGCGTGTAATACATTATTCTACGTGAGTGACAATTTTGGTGCTTTTAGAAAAAAGTGAACAATAACGTCAAAATATGGAGCTATGCCGCTGGACTAAGATGCCACCAGCACAAGGCACCTCGACATCATACGCCACTGCCAGCAAAAAGAGGAATTCATTCTGACACGCAACGTCAGATTCTGACAAGCTACTTCAATTGATTGAGTCAATCATATTCTAAACGTATTATCATGCAGATATGGCAACAGCTATTCAGCTCTGAGAAGGTAGTGAAAGAACATTCACCATGTGCACCTGTTTCTATTGTTGTTCCGGGATATCGTAAAATGTTTTTACAGCCATCATCAAACACAGCTACATTAAAAAAAATTCCATTCACCATTCTAGCAGTATTTATTCAGTAAATTGTGTGACCTTGGTGTAATTGCGAACTGGTATATCATTATTTCTCCTTATTTATTTGTTCTTTTTGTCGTATAGGCGCCAAGTTGGTCATGTTTGGATCAACGCTTAGTGGGCTCGGTGGACCAGACTGCGATGCTGACTTGTGCCTCTGGTTCCCGGGGCAATCTGGTGTAGCAGGGGTATGTCTTTCCTTGTCTTACGTCTCTTTATCTTTGTCCTCTTCTTCTTTCTCCTCGTCTTATCTCCATTTGGCTTGCTTCATATCCTCCTCCTCTACTCTTTCCTTCCCCTGCTCCCCTTCCTTCTCATTCTTTGTTTCTCCTCCCACTAATCCTCCTTGTCCTTCTCTTTCTCCTCATCTGTCTTGATTTGTTTTAACCCTTTCAAACCCTTTCAATTAATCGTCTCATACTCTGCTCCCAAATCCTTTATTTTTTTAGAGACTACCATTTTGCTTCAATGATACTAGGTGTTATATTTTTCTAACACCTTTGGAAAATGATTGAAAATGACTTTATTTAAAATGCGTTACAAATCCAATGGAGCAGAAATTTACAAATCATATAATCAAAGGATGCCAAATTTTAGAAGCAGATTTCGTGACATTTCATTAGTTATCATTCTTGCAATCTCTGGAATATTAAATGAGATTTCTACTTTCGGACAGATTCGGACCTAAAAAATTGTGTGTCAGATGTGTAATTTAGAGCTCAACGCCCATTGTGCATCACACGTGACATCCCGCAAAATCTTTTCTCCCAGAAAATTATTTTAAATAATGATGATTCACAAACATTAATGAAATACAGAGGCACGATTGTGAAAATTGATAATCTGTCTTGTAACTAGCGGTATCCACTGTAACCCCCTTTTGGGGTGATTTTCTCCAGCCATCCATGTGTATGGGTCCAACGACTTATGGATCGTACAGACGAACTGTATGTCACGTAGGAAATTGATACAAACAACGATGTTCTTTAAGAACTTGAAATTTCCCCTTTCTAAACCGGTTTAGAACCAACGAGTCATCGCTATGGGCAATACAAAGCTGAAGCGGATATACGACCACCTCAAGGGAATGGGACCAGCAAGTACGTATTGTTTACACATCTATAAAAAAAATGGTACGGAAAGAGCTTAATAAGCAAGTTCGTAGTTACTCTGGGCACATAGATATATGCCAGACTAGTATCACTATGATCACAATTGATTGTCTATCCACTGTGTAGCTACGTAGTGACATTTTCGGGCGAGGGGCTCTACCGTGGCCTTCCAAAGCCTGTTCCCAGCTCAGATATTAAATGATTCGATTGCATTGGTATGATTCATGTTGTACCGTTTGTGTACCATTGTTAGTCTTTGAACTTTTGTTTGAGATATCTACACGAAGACCGTCGTTACTAACACGCAGAGAGCTTTATTCTACCAAATGTTATAGGTTTAAATGACCACGTTATAGTTTCAGTCCCTGAGAAAGAATACCAATCACCTTTAATGCTCTGTTGACACTTTCACGATTTTTGGTCCCACACTGCCCCGCATTGAATGCGTGCCAGTGCGTGAAGAGCGAATTTTTTTTTTTCAACATTTCACGATTTTTGGTCCCGCACTGCCCCGCGTTGAATGCGTGCCAGTGCGTGAAGAGCGAAAAATTTTTTTCAACATGTTGAAAATGTTTTTTCGCTCTTCACACACTGGCACGCATTCAATGCGGGGCAGTGCGGGACCAAAAATCGTGAAAGAGTCAACAGTTTATACGGTATTGATGCATCTTTGCAGAAGCAACCCACACAAGTGCACACACGAATCTCGCTGAAGGTAGCTGTGTCCTTGTTTAAAGCATACGATTTAGATTATTCTGATATTTTGAGCTTCACATCGTTTTTTTCTTTTGTTACAATTCTTTCTTCTTCATTATTCATCGTGGGTTTACCATGGGTTGCATAATGTGTGGACTACAATAATGGTATTAAAGGCCCAGTGGTAGACATAGAATTATCACCGCCCGACAGCAGAGTGCCAATCATCAAGTGTAGGCCTATCCATAAAAGGTAACCCCATAATCTATTTGCCTTTTCCTTCCCTCATCTGAAACAAACTATCATACACCTTTTTCACTAAATATTCATTCCTTCAATAATGAAATATAATGCACGATAGTGTGCGCCTGCATAGAGGCATATGGCTCGCTTTTGTAATACATTGAGGCTGTTCACTCGTGTTTGACATGCCCTGCGCCATATGACACTACAATATTCGAAATATTGCAAGTTTAGGGTAAAGTCAAGAACGCGTAAAATGTGTTCTGGTAGGACAGTACATACTTTTTACATGATATTAATATTGCGACTGACTTTGTTTGCAATATGGACAATGTGTTTTCCCAAGATTCCCAACGTGGTTGATGGATCTTACGTTATCCTGATTTACCATCTAACCCAACAAAAATTTCCTCCCAATTGAAAGTATTTGATGGTAAAACTATCAATTTTGGCCCATTCTCAGCTAAAATGTCCCATTAGTGTTATATTCTGTCCCCGGGACATATTTCATTCAAAAATATAATAATGTTTGTCAAACCCGACTTTTTATAAATACATACTATCATTATCAATGGGGAAATAATTAATTTTGACTGAAGTAACAACATTTCTTGAAAATTTGAAAATTAAAAAATGGCTTTGTACACAAGCCTATGGGAGAAAGTTTTGTCCCTACTATGATTACCATAAAGAAACGTTAGAAACTAACAAGGAAAACGACTTGCAAGGAATATATCATTACGCTATAATAAATGTCAATGAAATACCCTTCCTTTTGCTCCCACTCACAATCCATGTCAGCAATTATTTTTTTCTCCATCCTGTCACCAATGTTTGTCCCTCTATTCGCAACAGATACGTTACCTCCAAAATACCTTCTGAACTTAGGCCATAAACGTAAGTAAATCAATGAGTAATATTTCCCTGAACATCCCTCAAGTCACCCATCTTCATGAGGAAAGTGAATACAGAGCAATATTTCGCAGATAGATGAGATACGCGGTTGCAAAAACTCAATAGTAGGGGATGAAAAAAAATGTGCAACAGATACGTTACGTATATTTTCAAGTGTATAATTTTGTTAAAAGCTTACTATATCTTTTGATGTATACTAGTAAAGGCACAAGTCTTTTACTGTTCAGCATGTACAAAATCTAAGACAACGACCCTGGCATATTAGTTAGGCACCCACTTTTGATTTTGGTCAAACAGTTACGTTACAACAGTTACGTTACGAACAGTTACGTTACTTCATAATTAGTTAATACGCATTGCTCATTTCGAGCACCGTGAGCACATGATATTGTAATTGGGTCGCACATGTTTGGTTTTTTATATAATAACATGGTCATGCCTCCATGTTTAGCACTGCATTGTGTAAGAAAAGCGCTTATCATGCTTACGGTCAGTGGTTACACAAAAGTCAAAATAACTTCTTCTTTCTACTGCTGAGGCTTCACTGGCAATGGGAAGTTGAATATTCATTACAGAGTACATTGAGTAACTGTAAATGGGTTTCATTTTTGTTTCTTAAAACAATGATAAGTTCTAAATTAAATGGACCATGATGGACAACGCACTGTTGTAGAAAATTATCACGAGTATTAGCCCAACAGAGGTCGTGTCTCGGTAACGTATCTGTTTGTGCAACACAGCCAAATGACAGCTGGGGCCTTACTCTAATTGCTGAATAATACCTAACTAAATTCAAGAGAAAATTGCTAGGGACCCTGTCATATAAAGATGTTACTAAATTTGTCTAATTATTAAATGTCAAGTCATTTTATCTTCAAATTTACGTCTGTAGGTAGTTGGTAACGTATCTGTCGGTAACGTATCTGGTCCTTAAATCCTCAATGAACTTGTTGGAATTAAGTCCGAATCTTTTTCATCTCAACTTGATATATCATTCATGATTACAGAGTAAAACATACTCAAATCATTACGTTGATTAGAATCCCCTATTACTGAATATTTTTATTTCTTTTCATTGTGAATTTATTCCAAGGAATACAAATTATTTAAAACACAATTTGGGGCTCTATGACTAGCATTTCGGAATCTTCATTGTTAATTTAGCAATGTAAACACAGAGATGACCCACGAGCATGATTTTATAATTAACCTACAGATATATACCAAGTTGCCAAAATCAAGGGACAAGAATTTGACGGACGACAGATATATAGAACTCTTAATGTCATGAGTGTAAATGATGATTTCATATCTTGGCACTGATCATATGGCCTTCTCGATCTTACTCACTCGTTTGCGTACATTATCTAGTTCCGATCGAGGACGGGTACAATGCATTTTCTTCCGGTAGAAATTCATCAGCTGATGCATAACAATTACATGTATCTAAGCATATAATGCATGCTATACCTCACGTTACCAATTATATAATATCCTTTTCTTTTACAATGGTGAATGATGTTGCCTATTTTGCCAACATTGATTGTCTCCATGGGATGATAAAATATAGTTCTTGATTGCAATACATGTGAAGGATTCATATTAAATTAACTCACTCTACACATATTTTCCAAAAGTTGAAATTATCATTAACTTGCCAAACCTATACCTACTCCGAGATGTATAATATCACTTTAAAGCAATTTATTCTTTCACTGTCTATGCACATTTTTACAAACAGATGCGTTACCAACTTTAACAGTAATTAGTCAGTGTGTTTATTGGACTGTTTTTGTTCGTTAATGCCAATTTGCCAGTTTAATGATTCGTTATATTTGACATGCAGTATAAGCATATTTTACACGACACCAAAATACTTCTGCAATCCTTAGTGATCCTTAGCAATTTCCTTAGTGATAAGTGGCGATTGTAATGTTTCTGATACATCTAAATTTTCGAGTGGCTTTCGAGCAGACATGTATTGTTCATTTCGTTAAAAAGTGTACATATGTTATGGTTAAATTGTTTTATTTCTCGTTTGCATTAAAAGGTTGTATAAACGACGATGTTTTAGAGTTTACTTACTTTTGTTTTTAAAGGAAACGTTTTTTGAGGTTCCTAGATAATATTTTTATGCTGAGCAGCATGCAGGTTACTATGCTATTAACAGATATAGTGAGTGAAATTACATGTAACTATATACGGCTTATTTGGTAAAATATAATTTAACTACAGCTATCCGTACAACCTTTTTTTAACCTTCTTCATGTACATGGCATCTCTACATGCATAATTGTATTTCGGAATCCATCATACTTGGTCACATTCCTGTACAAAGTAGGCATAATGAATCTTTCATATAGCATGTATTGTAGGACATTCTTATAATATCTGGCAACAGATACGTTACCATAAGCATGGTCAACTTCGAGCTCTATTTGTGCTAAATCTTACAGGTTTATGAATGTAATCACAAGGTCATACAAGCACAAACAAAATGGAAACAATCAAAAGTACAATAGTACGACAGTATAGGGTAAAAACTTTGTATTTCATTTTTTTCACAAAAAATGTTTCACAAGAACAATATTCAGTGTTATCGCCAAACAAGTTTCAATATGATTATAACAATAAATCACATTACTTCAGGTTATAAAGAATAGTTTTATGGTATTCCGTTTTAAAAGTGTGTAGTTTACAATAATTCAGGCTGTACGGATAGCTATAGTGATATTATCTTTTTCCAATTAAGCCGTATATAGTCACATGTATTGTAGGACATTCTTACGATATCTGGCAACAGATACGTTACCATGAGTGTGGTCAACTTCGAGCTCTATTTGTGCTAAATCTTGCAGGTTTATATCAATGTAATCACAAAGCCATACAAGCACAGATAAATGGCAACAATCAAAAGTTTAATAGTACGACACTATAGGGTATAAACGTTGTAAATTTCATTTATTTAACAAAGAATGTTTCACAAGAACAATATTCAGTGTCATCGCCAAACAAGTTTCAATATGGTTTTAACAATAAATCACATTACTTCAGGTTATGAAAAATAGTTTTATGGTATTCCGTTTTAAAAGTTTGTACTTTACAATAACCCATACTGTTAAAGTGTGTTGAACTTCTATGAAATAAATGGAAATTGAAGTTCACAACAATGACATGGTAACGTATCTGTTGTTTCGTGAAATGGAAGTCCTTTATTCATCTCTTCATAACATTTTAATGAATTGATACAAACAGTTCATCTTCCAGATTTGAATACTTGAGAATATATACAAACACATGTTGTCAAAATAAAATCATTCTATTGATGGTCATTTTGCACTTTTGTGTCCCTCCAATTGGGACACTTTAGCTGAGAATGGGCCTTTTACTTGTTCTTAAAAAATTGACACTTCATAAATAACTGGTGGTTTATTTCAACTTTTCCCCAGAAAGAACAATACATGATAAAAAAAACAAATTGAAGTAATTTATCATTAAAATATAGTATTCTATGTAATAATTCAAACTGAAATTCACACAATTTACCATCCAAGTGTATAATCTCAGGGTCAGAGAACATCTAGCAATTAAAGATGTAGGACTATTATCGAAATGTCCGCGTATCTAAATACAAAACCTCCCTTAATATTTTCTAAACGTTATTATAACACACTGTATCTCTCCTCTTACCATTAAAGCGAAATGAGCTCCACTTCTCAACCAAGATTGATCATTTATTACCCAGTTTGCACATGAAATGAACATTACAACATTGTACAAAAACAGATTATCTAAATACATGTATATTTGTACAGGTTCATTTGCTCTTAAGTCGTGTAAAAAATTGCACTTATATATTTTCACGCAGTGTGACCATAAAGACTGTCATGAGCATTTCACCTTGAGCAAATGTATGCTGTCCTCTCACTATAATCATGATAATGAATAATGATGTTAAAGCCTATTAATTTCTTCATTATCAAGATGCTTTTCGAAATTTTGACGCTTCTCCTAATTGTACCTTGCCCTCTTTTCTTTAAATAGACACAAAACAAGCGTATACATTCATGTGAACGTCACTGATGTAAGTATATCAATATTTTAGAAGTTTTACTTTTTCGTATATCTCGTCATGATGGGAGGGATGTGAGCCGTTGTTTGTTTTGATTGTGGTTACATAGGGCTAAAAAACATCCAGAACTACAATCTCTAAATGCAAGAAAAGATTGTACCAACTAGCTTACTCTTGATGGAAGGTCGTGGAACGACAAAATTCATAGCAAATTATGATTCTCATTCATGTAAAAATAATTGTGCCTAGAAGGAGATATTTCACGCAGAGAAAGGAATTGCGATAAGTGTAAAGAAGAAACTTTTGACAATTTGAAAAAATGATTTAAAAAAAGTTACAAATCGAATCGAGCTGAAATGTCGCATCGGTAAGTCCAACGATGCCACATTTTTAGAGGCAAGATACGTGACATTTATTCAATTAATACTTATTGCAATAATCCTTGGAATATGTAATGATTTCTTCTTTTTGACAAATTGGGACTCTAAGGTTCGTGTCTATCAGATGATTGGTACAGAACACAAAAAATACCTAACGGACATAACACATGTCAACCCCCAAAGTCCTTTCTGCCAGAAGCACATGCATTGTCAATTACACTGCTATGACATTAGTCATGTTAATTGCTCGAGGATTGACAGATATGATGCACAATGACCATTTTTGTGTGCTGAATTGATTATCTCATACACACGAATTGTTGCGTCCAAATTTGTCCAAAAGTGAAAATTTCATTAAATAAAAAAAGATTGTTACAAGAATAATGATGAATAAAACCAACTTCTAAAAAATGACATTATTTGCTTTTATGACGTGTAATTAAAGCTGCTTTTTGACTTGTAACTTTCAAAAAGAAATATTCTTGTCAAAAGATTTCTTAAACACCTAGTACATTTCTGTTTGCATGGATTAGGAAGATCCGACGTGTTGTAGAGGAGAGAAAAGGCTCTAAACCACTCTTAGATACTGACATTCCAATACCTTAGAGTGAAACATAAATTTTAATGTTTTACTTATGCAAAAGCTTAACTCATTTTCAAACGGGACTTTCATGCAAACGTGAAAATGTGTATTGACAGATATCAATCATAAATCTCAAAAAGAGGCATGAAGAAATACACCGATGAATTGAAACTGTAAGACTTGCATATTTCCTTTAGAATAGACATGCCTCGATTTTGGAAACATAGCTAAAAGAACTCTTTTCCGGAATGGGAAAGTTGTTTGAAAAAGTTAACAATTATTTAATGACACATCCAGCCGCCGTTTGTCAACACGGGTAATACTATTATGGATTTGAAGAAGAAAACGTTTGACATGAGCGGGAAAACCTAAACGATGTAAAGATGCAATGTCATTATTTTCTCTCATTGCCCGATCCAGGGGGTGGTGGCTACCTATTTGCAGGTGAAGTACATCAACTGTAAGTACGCAATCAATAGGCACACTGTTAAAGGTAAAGCGTGTCCGTGATAAAGACCACGAGACCAGTGATTATACAGACAGGGATTTTGAACAGAATGAAAATTATTGCTAGATTTCTAGTAGATGTTGGACGGGTCGTTCGAAACCTAAAGCCGATGAGAGACCAGAGGACACAATATTTGGACCGCACAGTCATGACAGTGCTGCGTCGAGGCAAGCGGCGCACACTGAGCAAGCGTTGTAATGACGGCGTGTGAAAAAACATGTGGATAGTGATTCCCTTCTCCTGAAAAGGTTTGTGAAGCCATGACTTTGAAATTGCATACACGTTGTAATTTGAGTATAGTGCTGATTTGCACCGAGTTTCATGTCTTTGACTAATGGGCCATCCTGTCTTTAAGGACTACCATTGTGTAGTGTGCAGAATGGTGATATTTGCAGAACAGTTCAGTCATGATTATGGCCCGTAATCATTATCACTATTTCGCCTTACCTGCTTACCCTTAAAGGGATAGATCACCCTGTAAATATGTTTGTTTCAATAACAACTGACACTTGAAAAAAAAAAACATATTAGTGAAGGTCTGATAAAAATCCCACAAAAAACAAAAGGTTATCATCTTTAAAAAATGTTGATTTTGTGACGTCACGTGCGAGCTACGCTCTCATATGTTGTGCACGATTTTTTTTTCTCGAAAATGTGCATTTTCTTAAAGGTGATATTCATAGAAAATCCAAAAATATGAAGATATTCATCTACGGAAAGCTTATAAGCCATACAATGAGCTCGGATGACATTCAAACAATATATCACTTTCCAAAAAGCGAAATTAGGGTGAAAATAATCACCGTATTCTCGGGGACAAATTTGCCCTTCTGTCATCCGAAACGGCCTTTAGGTCTGACGTAAGAAAAGGGAGGCGTTATTGTTCATCACACATGCCAATCCGCAGCTTCTTTTCCACCAGAAGCATCATGCATTGTTAATGAAACTGTGATGGCAGTTGCTAGTGGATTAACAGGTGGTGATACACAATGGTCATTGTAAAACATATCCCGGCTGTGACGTGCACACAACGCCACTTTCCCTTAGGCGATTTCGTAGGTCAGGAAGGGAGTCAATTTAGTGAAATTTGACTTTCATTTAACACAAAACTGAACACTTTCATAGCATGTTAGCTGCATAAATTGCTTTAATTACTCATTCAATTATAAAATAATCTGTATTTATTTGATTTTGTTTCCTATAAGTATCACCTTTAAAAACTTTGCATCCTTGTACCTGTGCATTTGAAACTAACCGATGTTCGTCGAACCTTCATTAAATGGTTCTTTCAAGTTCTGCTTTTATTGGCACCAACCAGAGTGAACTATCCCTGGCCTCAATAGGTGATATTATATTTGAGAAATGAAGGGATTGAGAGAAGAATTATTGCCAAGGCATCGTCGCCCGTCATATACATCTAATTGCAATTTTCTGGATATCTAATTTGATACAAACTTTGAGGGGCGCTCGTCGCATATATTTAGTGTGCTTGGTAGAGTATATGCTATGTTTAAAAGGGATAACACCACTGCGTAGAGTTACTGTGTTTTTTTTCTCTAAAGTTGTGGTACAACAAAACGGACCATTAAATCTGGTGATGGCCAGACAGAAGCTCAACCAATGCAACTTACATGCAATTAATTTCAAGGTTGATTAAAAATCATCTTCGCAGCCATACGGCTGAATTGTGACTCGTCACAATGTAAAATCATTAGATAGGCCTAAAGATATGAAATTGACTGTATAAAATGATTAAAAAACCTATCTTCTGGAAGTTTATTGCATTATGTAATACTAAAATGAACATTTTTCTACAATTTAAATTTACAAAGTGCAATATTAATCATGGTTTACTCTAATGTCAATTGTAAACAATGGACTACATACTGTATTTATTTGTTGGTGTTCTATTAAGAGGTTTACACATAGTGTACCCATAATGTCCTGTAGACATGATAAATACATCAAAAAATAGATAAATAAATAAAGAAAAGAAATAAAACATCAATTAGTTAATCAATCCATCAATAACAATAATAGAAAAATAGTGATGATAATAAAAATAAGCATAAAAGAAGGAAAATGATAACTGTAATGAAAATGAAAATACAAAGACAAATTGAAGAAAAAGTAAGCAGTAAACAAAATGAAAATAAATAGAAATTAAATGATTAATCAATAGCATATTAATATTTACAATGACAAATATTCACTTAAATCAATGCGAGAACATGCTTTGTCATAATGCATATTTTTAAATTAATTTACAATATTAATGAAACCGCGATCATGCCACTCTTTGTATTACGGCTACATTATATTCCCGAAGAACATGCTCTTTTTCCGCAAAAGCGAAGTCTATGATTTGATGCTCCGTACCTGTACAGGCTCTAACCCGCTGATCGCCGCCCTTGTGTTCACCGTGAAGCAGTGGGCGAAGACACGAGGCATTTGTGACCCTTCGAATGGCACACTCAAGTCTTACGGATGGGTTCTTCTGGTCATCAACTACCTGCAAGGTACGTGTGGTTTATTTTCGCTCTAAGGGGCACGGATATTGGCCAAATATGATCTGAAAGCTTTCGACGCTTCCAATAAAACATACATATATACACACAGCGAAATTAGTGATATTTGAATATCAATGTTTCGACCTCGAACGAAATGTTACTTGTGTATGTGTATGTGTGTGTGTGTGTGTGATATGAATGCAACTATTTCACTAGTTAGTGAGAATTCCGCCGAGGTCTAAATCTCACAAATAGTGTGATATTGGTGAGTAACAATATCTCAGCCAGCGCTTTGTGTGTTGTTATAAATTTGTACAAGTTATACATGTGGCCATTAAATCAGATGCAGTTTATGTGCTTGCGCAATTCTTCATCGGTGAAATCAACATTGCGCAATGTTTACTGCCTGGAAGATTCTGGAATTTGGAAGAGCTATCTGGGCCAGGTGTTATTTGCATAAGAGAATGTTACAACTAGCCAGATCTTATTAGCATAATAAAGAAGGCACTGGCTGGAGTGTGCCTGTGGAGTTCAGTGACCTTTTGGGCCAGTGATGACTCATCAATGAACATTCCAGAACAGTAGAATCTGGAACATTCCAGACAGTAATAGATTCAGTAGAATCTGGGTCAGGTCATGTGTTTATTGTTTGTCATGCATAGATAGATAGAACCTTCTAGAATGTACAGATTTTAGTATACATATATATATATATATATATAGATATGAGTTGTTTTGGACATGAGTTTAGAGTTTTGTCATCTCAAGCTCCAGTCACCTGTGTTAGTAGTAACCTGCATCTAAGAATTTGTTGTGACCTTGGCTCGATACACACCTGTGGATATACGAGGATTTTCTCTTCGTGGATAATAACCTGCCTGTTAAAAAGTGCTTATGAGATCCTGCCTGTGAAAGCCTTACACTCTGTGGATATTTGACCATCTTGGATCATCTATCTGGACTTGACTATCTGGAATACCTGCTCTTCAGCGTACAACATTGGGATCAACATTGCGATCATAATTTGGGAATACTGGATCGGATTTTCAACTAGACCATCAACGAGAGCCGTGGATTCATTCGACTACAGTATCCTCCAGCATTGTAAGCGTATGTTCACCTGTACAATGCTCGTAGAGAAAGTGATAAAACAATTGTACAAGCTTGACTGTATGATCTTGATTATAAAGGGGAAATACCCCATATAATAAAAAACACATAAATCAAATATTGGTATCATTTTGTGCGATCCCTTCTGTCGTGAATTGATCGTAACAGTTTGAACAGGTGAGATTTGCGTGTTGGTGTTTTCTATCCCACAATGCACCATAGGACAATTGTCTGCTGCTATTCGTTCGAGATGGTGGTTGTGGTTGGGATGGTGGTCAATGATTCTGGTCGCGCGGGTCACATTTCGGGCATGCGCAATGCGGGCTTCAAGATCGCGGCTTGTGAGATATTTCGTTGCGAGTGAATCCGCGCAAGAATGATTGAGATATACTAAGTAAAAAAAAATCCCAATTAGTATGGCTTGGAAATTTCTTTTGAAAGCAGGTTTGCTCATCTTGCAACATAAACGTTTGTAGGCGATTGTTATTGAACGTTTGTGTTTCCAGAGTTTACACAAGATATAAAATATAGTGAAATAAAAATTACCATGAAGTATAAACAAATGAACAATATTTTGTAATGACAAAATTATGATTCTTTTTCCCAACAACTCTCTGCACGGCGAGTCATTGTCAGTCTTTTTGGCTAATGCAGCAATGCACTTAAACTTCGCCCAATCATTATGATCATGCATGGCACTGTCAGGACGTGTAATGACAGTAGTTTAAATAGTTTGTTTTCAGGAAATTGCCAGGATTGGCATACGTTACGGAGCTACATGCAGACGTGCGGAGCTCAATCAATATTTAGTATAATGTAGCTCTCGATAACGCACTTGCTAAACTTCAAAATTGTATACTAGATATATGACAGTGGATGATAACGAATAAGCTCAAACTTAATGACACAAAAACTGATTTTTTTTTTTGTCGCTGCCTCTAATTACAACTTGCGCAGTCTCCCAAATGTTCAGCTCGATTTTGGCGGCACACTCATTAGACCCTCAGAAAAAATACGAAACCTTGGTGTTTTATTTGATTCCCACATGTCAATGTCGTACCATATCTCTCATATTTGTAGCACAATTACTTTCTATTTACGAAACATTTCTAGAATCAGAAGGTTCATAGATCAATCTTCCTGTCACAATGCTGTTCGTTCGTTAGTTCTATCTCGCATTGATTATTGCAACGGACTCCTTTCTACAATTCCCTCTAATCAATTAATTCGTGTTCAACGACTACAAACTTGGGCAGCACGCTTAATTTTGCAGGTTTCCGGAGATCATCCTTCTCAACCACTCCTTAATTCACTCCACTGGCTCCCCTTGAAACAGAGAATTACATTCAAACTACTGCTGTTTGTCTACAAAATACTGCATGAACAGGCTCCAGAGTATTTAACTAATTGCTTGACTCTGTATACACCAGCAAGAGCACTTAGGTCGGCCAGTGACACTCTTCGTCTCACATATCCAAAAACTCGTACATTAGCCGGCGATAGAACTTTCACTGTGTCAGCTTCAAAATGATTTGCCACTTACAATTAGACAGTCTCCATCACTGTCAATTTTCAGAAAGGCATTAAAAACCCATCTCTTTTGTAGTACGTAGTTTCAGATTATGTAATTCTATTTAGTTCATTGTAAGCGCTTTGGGCCTTTTGGGAAAAGCGCAGTATAAGTAATAAGTAATAATAATAATAATAATGTATAATGTTTGTTGTGTTTATGGTGTTTACAGTGGAGGCAAAGAGTTGTGAGAAAAGGAAAAGTAACAAATGACATGTTGTGCTCAGCATGTTCCTTTGTGTCTCTTTTTATTTATCATACCAATTCCACTTTTAATTGCCTTATATATGCCTAATCACACGACCCCTTACCCACACTTGTACACACAATAAACACATGCAGTACCAACGACACCATGCACACATTTAACAAACACACACATACCACATTCAGCACAAGCATTAACACAAATGTAACACGCACACACGCACACACACAAGCAAACACACGCACACATACGCATTAGTATATATGTATTCACATACACATTTTTACAACCAGGAATTCAGATACATTTTGCAATAATGGAGGGGGGGGGGTGTGATAAAATATTTTTGAGCTGAAGACTCCCTTTAAGTCAAAACACGATATGTTAAACCAGTAAACAAGAACCGTTAACCCCAAGATGATCAAGGCATGTGGATTTTAATTCGATATCATTTGAACATCATCTCAGCCAATTTGTTGAATTTATGCTAAAACACCGTAATTTTTTCAAAGTGCAGTGGAAATGCCTATATTTTTTATGTGTTTTTTTTTAAATTTACATTGTGTTTAATTTATTTCCACAACTTAAATCATAACCAACACAGTATTGATAAAAGAACCATCAATTGAAAATTCATAAAGCAAGACGGAAACAAATATACACAGTAATACAATAAGAAACAACACGTAAATGTTCAAATGTAGAGGGAGTAGCAAAAGGCATAGACCTGTACGAGTCTTCTCCCCAGTATTTAGTATTACATGTAGTTGGTAATATTGTCATGAGTGATCACAGCCGATGATACCACAGTGTCAACTTGTTATTCATAAAATTTACAAAATAAAAAAGTTAAAGGGACTGGGTAAAAATACGTGGTAAATTCAAATTCAATTCAATTCAATTTCATTTCATTTCTTAAAAAAGGGATAATTTTATGATTAATTTTCATTCCTAGAATCCTGAAATTAAGTTAGAATTGGTAACATGCTCATGGCCAAAGATCAAAAGATATATTAATATTTTTCCACAATCAATCGATGTTTCATCACACGATCAAAAGTAGGTGTGTTGAGACGACTTAAAATCTTTTTGATTGAATAAATCGCCCACGTTACGTGGCGATACTACGACTCATATTGTTTTGAATTTCATTAAAATGGCGGGCAAAATTTTGGTAACGTCGGAAAAGTCCTTCAATGTCCAATTTGGAGGGTTTACACCCCGTTACCCTTTGGCTACAAAAACGACCGAGCCGTACTGGCGATTGCCTGAACTTTACGACGGCCTTCCTAAATAGAAAAGTGGCAAACTATATATCGCGATCGTAGCGTTAGGCCTACGTAACGTGGATCAATGGTACGACTCGATCTCTTCTGCAGCGAGGGGAGATCATTGCTCGGAACTCCTTTAAACGCCACCAGTAAATAACATCATTGGCCAGTACGTTGAGCACGAGGGTTAGGTCTCTGAGTGCCGAGTAGCATTCGGAATTCTTAGAGCAACTGTACTCGTACGCATGTGAGGAGACATTGAGGATTCCGGTGAAGATGATGACGACAAGATTCGTCAGAAAGACCAGTCCATACGTACGCATCACTCGCCTGTTTTGGACTTGCCGAGCTTTGTCCCCGTTGTCATGGTTTCTGGAGATTGCGCGATAGATAAGGACGTAGCAGATCCCGGTGATGAGAGTAGCGGGGAGACAGACGGATGGGCGCCGAATTTAAAGCTGGCTTCTCGCAGTACTTGCGTGGTGCCGGTGTCACCGCGTCAGATGACTGCCGCGTCAGATGACTAAAATATTTATGGTGTCGTTAAAGAGACCCACGGACGAAAAAAATGGCACCATATTAACGCTATCGTTCGCAGATATCGGATGACTAGAAAACACCGTAGCAATTTGTTTATTTACCTCCTACATTCATTTTTGTGTGGTTTCTTCAAATATTCGGATGAATTTCACGCTGACCGTATTTCAGATTGGCCTGGACATCTGACGCGAGATGAAGCACGGCGCAGCGAACTCGAAATTCGCGTGCGCGTGCGTGTTTTTTGAGGTGAGGACTGTATGAAAGTGGGTTGGATAAGGTGAATAATTGTGTACTTTGTCTACAAGCACCAAATTTGGCACACATGTTCAAAACCATATTTGGAACAATATTAGATATAGAGGCATCTCAAAATATTTTCAGGGGCATATGGGCCCCCCCCCCCCCCCCAAAGTGCTCCAGGGGCCCTAATATGCTATTTTTTTTACTTCTTTTCGAAAACGCACGGCCGGATTTTATAAAAACCTTGATAGGAATTATCCTAAGGTAATAGGGATCTAATTACCTTGTTCAGATGTGTGGTCATAAGTGGCAAGGGGCCCGGGAAAAAGCCCCCCAAATGCCCCCCTGGGGGAATTTTTCTCTTATTTGGGGACATTTTCTCAAGAATAAATAACTGGATTTTAACCAAAGTAGATAGGAATCATCCTAAGGTTAAAGGGAACATTAGTTGTTAAACTTGGGGTACACAAGTGGCAAGGGGCAGGAGAAAGGGGGGGGGGGTAGCCCCCAAAACGCCCCAGGGGGGAATTTACTTTTATTTGGTAATACATTTTTTCTCAAGAATAAAAAAACTGGAACCATCCTTAGGTATTAGGAACCTTGAGTTGTTAGAATGGGGGACACAAATGGCAAGGAGCTGGGAGGGGGTAGCCCCCCCCCCAACAAAAAATGGCCCATGGGGCAACTTCCTCTTATTTGTGACTCTTTCAGAAGAATAAATAACTGGATTTTGAGACCAAACTTGAGAGGAATCACCCTTAGGTAAAAGGGACCATCAGTTGGTAAACTTGGGGTACACAAGTGGCACGCCGGGCTGGGGAAGGGAGTGGGTTCTTTTTCTCAAGAATAAATATATGGAACCATCTTTAGGTTTAGAATGGGATAACAAAAATGGCAAGGAGTCACGTACAGGAGGGGGGGGGTCGCCCCCCCCAAAAAAAAATGCTCCCATGCAAATTCCTCTTATTTTCGACTATTCCAGAAGAAAATAT